>VZSV01000270.1:653304-723541 GCA_013398735.1 Nothocercus julius | reverse complement strand
CCAGGCGGGGCGCACTGCGCACGCGCAACACCCCGCGCTCCGGTACAGTACCACGTCTCCCACACGCGATGGCAGCAGCGGCCAGGCGGGGCGCAGGGCGCTCGGGCGCCGCTCCCCCTCCCCCAGCATGGTCTTTAGACGCGGGAGGGCAGCAGCGAGCGCGGCGCAGCGCAGGGCGCGTGCGCGCCGCCTCCTGCCCGGCAGCTCTGCGCCCCGCGCAGCGCCCTCCTCCAGGCTCCGCGCAGGTTGCCGCGCTCCTCCCGGACACGGGCGGGCCCACCCCGGCATTGCTGCACACCTGCACGGACAAAGCGTAAGGTCGTCAAGGAACCCCACTGATAACAACGTTGTTGTCGCAACGACTTTAAAGCTTCCTTTCTTATGAGGGGATCATCTTTTCTTCCCTTCTTCCTCAGGCATTTGGGCCAAGGTGGTGCAGCTGCAACAATAACAAAACAAAACAAAAAAAGATCATGAAAGCCATAAACTAAAAACACACTGTGCCTGACCAGTCGTCAGTCCATTGCATCTCTGCATCCCTCTTCTCACTACCACTGGTAACACCGACATGGAAGGCGGCTGCAGCCCCAGACATGAGCCAGAAACATGGAGAAAAGCCCTACACAAAGCGAATTATTCCAACACATAAGACCATAACACATCAGATGAGAAAAACCTATGAAGCCACAGCTGGGCAGCTCTCATACTCTGGATAATTCTAGAAAACAGTCCGATGCCACTGCCTGTGACAGAAAAGGGCCATGAAAGCCAGGAAAATGCATGCGAAAGAGGAGGCCAGAAAAGACCTCAAGCTGTAACAAAGCGGGGGCGGAAAGGATGCCAAAAATGTTAACAAAGCCTCCAAGAAGGCCACAAAGAGGACTGGCCCGCCATGCGAAGCTGGCGTGACAGAGCCCCCCTTATCGCGGGAAGGGACAAGACCCACAGACACGGCGTCCATGAGCCTGGCCAGAAGACAGCACATGCCTAACATGCTAGACTTGCACACAGTGGAGTGCACTTCTGGAGTGCAAAGAACGGGAGCAAAATCTAGGCCCGACCCAAAGAAAAGGCAGCTACGAAACACAGGGACTGCAGGCGGTACATAAACACAGACACCCGCTGGAGCTGCCCTCCCCAGCGCTCCGACCTGCCGACAGATGCACCTCACTGTACCTCTCACACACAGCACTCGTACAAAAGGGGCCGTCACACTAGGATTCATGTAAACGTAAAATCACAGAAAAAAGACATCCCAGGGTCCTTTGGCGCTCTACTTTTAAGCTGGCGCTAACTTTTAAAGTGCTCAGGATCATTGTTGAGCTTCAGGAAAAGTTCTCAAAGGCATCTGCATCTCCTCTGATTTCCCTTTGGTGACCACATTTATCTTCATTGCTGGCCAAATGAAAGCATGAAAAAATGAAAACTAATTGTTAACAAAAGATAAAAGTGGAAACTCAGGACCCCTAAATACCCCACGCTAAAGCACTAAGCCAAGGAGGGGAGGAAGAGGGGAAGCCTCCTACTGCCTCACAACTCCACGCTCTGCCCTTCAGTGCTCTTACCGTACAGGACAGTCGCTCTTTCCCAAAGGCAGCCGTAGATCTTCCCGGAGGGCGTAACTCCCTCAACGGCTGCAGGTTCCCAAGGTGGCTGCACAGCCCCGCTCCCCTAGGGAAGAAGAGCAGAGGGAGCTCCTCGCGCCCGAGCCTGGTTCACATGCCCTCGCCCGCCGCTGCCCTGCTCGGCGGCCCTTGGGAGGGCAGGGCCCACCCAGGGCAGCCATAAAGAGACAGCTGGCGAGGCCCAAGGCTATTCCTTCCCTCAGTAAAATGGAGAGTACAGAAACGATAAACATCTAGGTAATGAGACAGACCCACGACTACTTAGACTTCATATACTCTATATTCATAAAATCAGGAAGTCGGGTTTTTGGGTTTTTTTTTGACTAATACTAGACTGAGCATTTAAACGGTTCCATTAGGGCTGCAGGGCTGGCCCAGCTGCATGCGGAGCCCGTGGGGTACCGTGTGGGGCCCACAGGGCCCCTTGGTCCCAAGGGCAGCCACCGTGGGCTGCCTGGGGCCCGTACGGACCGGCCCCACGGGTGGCCGGTCAGGGCCTTACGGCCCCCACGGGCTCACGTGCACGGAGACCCTGGGCCCCCAGAGGCTCATAGAGAAGCCCGGCCCCGCGCAGAGCAAGGCCCAAGGGGCCGCCCTGGGGGGCCCCCGGCCCTGCGCACACGGAGGCCTGCAAGGCCACACTTGCTTTGGCAGAATTTACGGTCTCATTATCTCAACTTCTACATTAGCGTCACCAATTCCTTTCACAAAGACATAAGTTAAAGTAAAATGACCATCCTGTTTTGCTTTTGTTTCCACGTTTAAAGAAAAGTTCAGCACTTCAGCAGTGCGAGTTTTCGCGCATTGTCCTGAGCCACATTGCTCTGAATCTGCAGCCGATAAGGCCACAGACGTCATCCACGTGCAGCGAGCCTGGACGGGCAGCTGGGCACTCGGCTCCTCCATGGCAGGTCGCTGTGTCTACACCAATATGAAAGAGCGTTTAAGTGAATTTCCACTCCATTCGCATCATATATGAGACCTAGGGCTACTTGCTGATGCGGGGGCCTTCTTCACTAGAAACATTTTGCCAAAACTTCATAGTCAAAGAAAATACTCTTAAGAATAAAACTGCAACAGTTTTTCAGTAATTCAATAATTTATTTATCTAAAAAAGTGTGTAAAAGTATATAGCTCTCATCCACAAGGTATATATGAATGACAATTAAAATGGAGGTCTTTATTATTATTGTTTCTTTTTATCAAAGTCTTTTTTTAGTGTATTGTACCAGCGATATACTGTAGATTTAAAATGAACTTCACATTTTTTTTTGTTTTCTTTCAAATTGTCGGCTATATATAAAAGAAGCTCACTGCAAAATGCTCAGAGAAAAAAACAAAACAAAACAAAACAAAGAAATTCCGAACTCCCCAGAAATGTACAGCTTTTACATTTAAAAAAGGTTCTGAAATATACATACAAGCATGCTGGACCTTTCCCACCCCCTCCCGCTCCCCTTAGCTCAAACAACTGTATAATAATTCTGATTTAGGCATGAATTTCCAAAGTTAGAAATAAAAAAAAAATAAAATAACTTTCTTCACTCTGTAGGAAAGCCAGGGCTTGTACATTTCAGATTAATTCAGTAAAAAACTCACAAGTAAAATAATGCATATTTAAGGGAAATATTATACAGAACTTTTCACACTGAAGTACATAAGATTTTTCTTTAAAATCTATTGCCATTCATTTATTTTGCACAAAAACGTATAAATATGTCACCAGCTTCTCTTAACTTAAAAAAATTAAATAAAAGACACCAGATGAAAACTACTCCTTGCTGCCCTTTCTTAATTTTTGCTTAGAACCAGGTTTCTGGGGAAGAAATGCCCCTGGATAAAAACGGCCCATTTAAAAAGAACAAACAAAATAATAATCCAAAGTTCAGATGAATCCTGGGACCAAATAACCCCAAAATGGTAAAAGATTACAAATGTCTACTTTACATTTTTCCTCCCCAAGTTAAATTTTTTTTATACAAGTTTACAATCTTCATCTTTTTATGCTCTTCAAAAGGCCTTGAGAATTTTCTTTTCTGATTAAGAAAAAATAGTACTGCAATATTTTTAAAGTCAATTTTACACTGTACACATTAGATACAAATGGTTTGATATCAGATTTTTTTTTTTTTTTTTTTTTTTAACCTATACATTGCAAAGAGGATACCCATGTTGGAGGTTTGGTGCAGAGAACGAAATAATCCATTTACAGGTTACTTCTCTGACTTCACCTTCTCATTACACAAGCAACTTTTTTTTTTTAATATAATTTGTTTTAAATGTTACATTATCTCAAGAAAAATACTTTTTAAAATCATATAATTTCATTTTTTTAACCAGAACATGAATGTCTTTTGGAAGAACTTCAAAATTTGTTGGTTTTTCTCCACAGATAGATACCTAGGTCACATAGCCTGATCAAAGTGCCCGACCCCTCATGTAAGGCAGTCCATGCCTGCTGCACAGTGCAACAACAAACATTAGAAAATGGAGTTTAAATATAAACTCCTTGAAGCCTGGAATGAAGGAGTCATAAAAATACTTCAATTAGCCATTAACCTTTAAAATGGCAATCATTTTACTAAACAAAGTAACTTTTCCACCACAGTGGTATAACTTCAAGTACTAATTTAATGATATAATTTTTTAAAATTATTTCTTTGAAATAATATTCCTATAGTCAGAAAAAATACACCAGATTTGTAACTGATTTAGTGTAAACAAAAAACGTATTTTTGGATATGTACATGGACTAGTCTGCCCACAGTTAAAGGGCGACTTGGGTTTCAGTAAATAGTTTTCTAGCATCATTAAATTTATTGGAAATATATTTCAATCATAGCTCTACAATAGATTAATTTACCACTTTCCATTTGCCCTTACATTGGGCTTTAAAGTATTTTTCCTCCCTACCTCTCACTCGCTCTTCTTCCATTAGGTAGTGTTATCCTTCATTAAACACTGGCCATTTCTTGCTCTAACCAGGCTAAATACAGGTGAGAATCCCTTCAAATACAAGCATATTCTTACCAGAATATGCTCCCCCTTCCCAGATTGGACTTTGATTGTTACTAGCTTCATTTTTGTTTTCTCAGTCAGAAGAGTGAGAGGTATATAGATAAATAACCCTATGGTGGAATGGAGCTGGATTGTTAAAATATTCTGCTGTTCCTGGTCCTTTATAATTTAATCCCTTCCCTCCCCAAACCTAAAAATAAATAAAATATCTCCAGACCATTCATATCTACATGGACAGGTAACAAATGCATGCATTCATCCCAATCCACTCTGACAGGAACTCCAGGTAGACAGAAACTCCAGTATTAATACAAGACTACGACTGGTTGTCGTCTCCTCAAAGTCCCAGTTTATGATGTTCAAACAAGAAAACTTTCGAAAAACGCGAACTGGTCACTACAACGTATTTTGTACTTGCAGGGCTGAAACTGCTCTTGCTTGTATATCAGAGTCCTAATGCAAAAAGATACTGTAGTCTTCCTCATAAAAAGAAAAAAAAAAGAAAAAAGGGAGAGGAAAAAAAATAATAATCACACTGACCAGTAGTTACTAAGCCACCAAACTAACACCGGCTTGAGGTTACTATGTGTTCACCGTTCTTGGATGTTCCCAGATTTTGGACTGAAGCTGCCAGAGATGTTAATGAGTACTTGAGTTTTGAACACCGCAGAATTCACATGTGCTTATGGAGGAACAGAAGCACAGCACACGACTGGTCTGAAGACAAGCAAAATTGTGATTTTTGCAGACTGTGGCACGTTTCTCAGGTTCAGGGGAGAATAAGCCAGAAGAACAAGTGCTTTTCTATCTATTAAAGTATATTCATGATGGCATTATACAATTGAGTGAGCACCACAAAGTGGACAGGAAGGCAGGAGCTGCGATCCTGAGTGGCAGGGTTACACGTAAGCCAGGACAGTGCATTGTACTGCTCCAAAACGAACCTGCAGAAGAGAAATGCAGAGAGAAAAATGAAACTGGAATTGCGTACTCCTCTCCTCCTTTTCTGAAGCATTTGAACTTATCACTGATTTCTCTTGGAGATGGTCTGTGATGAGGACTGCCTGGTTCTACTACTACTGGTGGTGTTGGCCAAGTAGCAAACTCACCAAAAAGTTCAAGTTTTGTCATCAGAATATTTGAATTCGACCCAAACTGTCTGAATCCACACACAGCAGAGATTATAGAATAGAGTAACTCAGGTTGGAAGGGACCTCTGAAGGTCATTTAGTCCGATCCTATGTTCAAAGGAAATCTAATGAGATCACGTTGCTCAGGAACTTGTCCAGTAGAGTTTTAACACCTATATGGATGGGGATTCCGCAACCTTTCTGGCTAATCTGCTCCAGTATTTGATCAGTCTTACTGTAAACTATTTTTTCTTCATGTCTAATTAGAATTTTCCAAGTTTTAGCCATGTCCTTTGCCTCTTATCCAATTGTTGTGCATCTAAGAGCATCATCCTTTTACCCAAAACAGAGGCGGGAGGAACAGTACTAGCTCAGAACAAATGAAATAGCTCAGGCCTCTGCCCAGGGTGACAAACAGGATATTTATAGAATCCCAGAATGGTTGAGGTTGGAAGGGACCTCTAGCGATCATGTAGTACAACTCCCTGCTCCAGCTGGCAAACCCAGGGAACGTGGCGCAGGGTGGCATCCAGGTGGGTTTTGAAGATCTCCAGAGAAGGAGACTCTACAACCTCTCTGGGCAGCCTGTGCCAGGACTCTGTCACCCTTCGGTGGTGTCACGTTTACCACCAATTCGAGTTGGATGATATTATTCTTCATGGTTCCGATTGATACTCTCTATCTATTATGGTCTCATGTCCCACCCTCTATGCTGTCTCATAAAAATATTTTTTTTTCTAGTGTAGAACACCTCCAATAGATGGGATGTTCCCAGATTTTGGACTGAAGCTGCCAGAGATGTTAAAGGCAAACATCCTTCTAACAGTAGGGCAGGTTCACAACCCTGTATTACTTCAGGAAGAATCTCTTTTATATTCTAGGTAATTATCCTAATTCCTGCAAGAGTGCCTATGAGAATGCCTCTGTTTCCTTCTAGAATCCCTTTTGATTTGGTGAGCACTTACTTCGCCCACTTCCCACTTACCCCTTCCTTTCTTTTCTTTTCTTTTCTTTCTTTTTTTAAAACCACACAGGTAAGACATAGTACAAGTGTAAAGTGCTGGCTTCTCATAACCTTTCAGAGAAAAAGCAGAACCTGAAAGGTGTTCCTACCTCAAGACATCTGATGTGGTTTTAGAGTCCAGGGGGTGAGGAACACGCTGAGAATTTCTGGCAGGTAAAAGTTCATCTGTCTGCGCTACAGAGATATGGTGATGCAGTGAGGCCTTTGAAAGGAGAGAAAACAACCCAAGTTAACACTTGACAGGGTAACTGTATCTGAAGATCCATAGTGAACTTGAGAACTTGAAACACTGGCAAGCTGAACTGACAATTCTCTGTTCAACCTACCATGACAAAGTCTGTTCAGAAGTTCTGAAATTTAATTGTTATGTTTACTAAGGGAAGAAATGATATGGGGAACACTTTTAGGAAAGTGGCAATGGTTCTCGTGGTATTTCAGTACTGAAGCATTCTGATTCTTCAGGCTCTGCAGTTGGAGACCCATCACTGCGAACCATACAGGTGCAGGAGGGCCAGGCAGACTTACTGTAGTCCTTGGTACTCTTCCTGAACATCTCGTCTTTCTTCTGCAGCAAGGCCTATGCATTAGCTTATGCAGAGGGAGGAAGGGGATTTCACATTGATCCCGTGCAGGGACAGAGCCAACCACGTAACTCTTTCAAGTGGGCAGCCTCAGAGACCACAGAGCGTGCCTAGGCAACACCTCCGAGTTAACCCCTCTAACCACGGCCTGCACATCAGAGGTGCAATGGCTCAAAAAGCAGCAGTGCATGTCATGTTTTAACCTACACATCTCACAGGCCATGCAAGCTTTCTAATTTTGTGCCATGCAGCACAGGCAGAGAGCACCACTGCTCTTTGCAGTCACTGCAGGAGATCAGCCCTTTGCTTTTATTAAAAAATGGCCAAATCAAACCAGAATGTTTCAAATCAGATTAATCAGCCTAGATCTGAAAGTAATTTTGTTGGGGCAGGGGGAGGGTGGTGGCTCCTCCTCTTCCATGCAAATCTAGTATAAACTTATGGAAGGAATTCACAGAGTTGCCTGGAGCTCTGCTGACTACGCTTTTACCTCTGGAAATGAACCATACTATTTGTATTGCCCATTCACAAAAACGTGGCTTAAGTTTAGGATAATGCTTCGTCTCTAGCTCTATAAAGAAGGTGGCTTGCATTTCATGTTATTTTTAAGATCTCCATTTAGCAGGTTTAGAGTAAAGCTTCAGGAAATGTATTCATGAAAAAGTGGAGGGCATAAGGACTAAGGAAGGTGACCTCAATGTAATTGGAACTTCAGTACTGAGTTGGTGGAGGTGGAATAGTGAATATAAAGCCTCACTGGCTGACTGCAGCAGTCATTCTTAAATGATGAACTGTAAAATGCCTTTTTTGCATAAGGAAAGAATTGAGAAATACTGAAGACTTCTACTTTGATAATAGCCTGGTAGAAGCTAGAAGACTACATAATACTTTTAAAAGGTGTTTAACATTTGCTAATTAAACTGGAAATTGATAAAGAAAGTGTCAATGTCATAGTTATTCGATATATTGCTTGCTCAGCTATTTATGTGGCATTTCTCACTTCTTTCCTTACTCATTAGTTCACATCCTTTTGATTAATGCAAATCAGAAGCTGCATGTCTCTATAGGAGGCAGTGAATTGCTAGTAGCTGAACCAGTTCTGCTGTGCACCTTTTGCAAGGGCTAGGAAGCTTCCAGAATGGAAGGTATCGCATCTGCTCTGATGTTGCAGACTGTACTTTGTCACTTACTTCTAGGGATATAGGAATAGAGAGTAAATGCTTTATCTGGAGGTGCTCTTTTTGTAATTTTAAATGCATGTGTCCATCCACGGGAATATGGCAAAATAGGAGCTATGTCCCTCTGGCCTTAGAAAGCAACTGTCGGGATGGTTCCTCAATGCTGGCCATTTTGCATATTTTGACGACTGCATACTTAGAAGATGACGAATTCTTTTCTATTTCAGAATGTACGAACAGAGAGTAAATATTAATAACCCAGCTATCTAACTTCAAAGCTAGAATTATATTTCCATTCCCAATACTGTCAGTTGAGATAACATGCAAAGCTAGCATTTTCATGGAAAATTCATGGAAGATGAATAAAATTCCTCCTCCCTTTCCCCTGTGACAGAATACTAGCACAGACCTTCAGGAAGAGGGGACACTGGTTTTGTGCCTGAGGACAGGATGACCAGAACCACTGTGGAAGATTCTCAGCTTTGGCAGTTGATACGAAGTACCCAAGAGCAAGAGGCTGCTGCTTCAGTTCTTCAGGGGCTTCTCTAGAGAGAAGGCGTTCCCCTTGGCTCTGAAGAAAGAGTTAAAAAGCCATTGGTTGCTTTATGTCATCACATCCCTCCTCCAATAACATTCATTTTCTTTACTAATCACTCAGGCTTGAAGGCAGTTTTGCATCATTATTAATGAGCTATACTCCAATCTCAGGATGTGCCATGCTTTCCCTTTACTCTGAAATCTTAGTCAAAGTTGTCTAATCCTCTCCTTTATCCCTTGCAGTTGCGTTTCTCAGGTGTATGTTCCAAAATCACTGGGAGTTCCTTAGCAACAGTGTTAAACTCTTAAATTGAAGTGAGTTTATAGCAATTTTGACACTATAGAGCGACTTAGGAGCAACTTAAAGATACTAGGCTCCAGCTACGAACCTGAATAGCGTAATGTGGGCACGGAGAATAGAGCACTGTTAATTTTAAGCTTTTATTGCCTCAGTGAGTTTATGGCCCTACCGGCTTTCCCCATGCTGAATAAAACCACCAGCTTGCACTGCAGATGTTCCTGACTTCAGCTAATGAAAGAACATGCTACATTCAGCTGTGCGAGAACAAACAATACCTGCATCATCATAGCATTAGCTACTTTTATACCTAAATAAGAAAAAATTGTTATTTGTATTCCTTGCTGTGAGAATAACTTGGACAAAAGATACTGTTTTACACATGCAGACACCCAGTGTGAGGAAAAAGCAGCAGCCATTTCTGCTTTTCTGGTTATATCAGTTATTAATTTAAATACAGGGTTCTTCTGGAATTACTTATTCATGTTCTCATATTTAGGACAAAGTTATTTGGAGGGGAGAGAGTGGAAAAAAACAAGAAAAAGTCTTCAGAACTAGTTTTATCAGACATTAGGTTGCTGCCTGTTTGGCATATACGTGTTTTTATTTCTGTAAACAAAAACCAAGCTAGATGAATGTTCTGCACACCAGGCTGTTGTGCAGGAATGATTCATGAGAGTATATCTGCCAGCATATATAAAAACGCCTTACATGCCATGGACCACATTGACAAACCTAAAAGGACTGCCTTGTGTACTAGAAGGGCTGGCTGCCACTCCCTTCTGAAGTACCATTTTATATTGCATGGATTGTTTTTTTGTAAACACTCGTCATGATTTTGCTTTTACGTTTTATTTCTTAGAGAAAAAAAAAAAATACTTGCAAAGAATTCTAGACTGAAACTTAACCAGGAAGACTTGGGGCAGGCTGTCCATTTAATCTGCATACACCTTTTAAGTCAGCAGGAAAGGAAGTTCTTGTTGAAAAGAAACTGTCTTAATTGCAGAGCCCTCAGCGCTAGTCCTTGGCAGGCCTGTCTCCACCAGTAGTATCTTGACCAGGAATCAAAGCAAGTTAAAGAGTCCACAGAGCTCGGAGAAGGCTGTGGTGCACCTGGCAAACGCAACAGCAGACCTTGAAAGTGGCTGCTGAGCAACCTGGCTGCGCCCATAACTGCGGCCATCAACGAGGGGCTGCCTGGGCAGAGGCCTGACCCTCCCGACCCTCGAGGTAATGATCACATGCTGCTACTTTTTTTAAAACAAAAAATTACACATCAATTACTAGGCCCTTGTTAACGGTTAAAGTGAATTACTATGACAGGTTCATCTAGAAATAGCTTGTCCAGGTCTCTTTGGTCATTAACCTTTCAGTACTGTTCTTAAGGCATTTGGATAGAGGTCCACTGGGAATAAATTGTATAACACATTTTTTTAAAAGTGGTTTAGAACAGAGATCGTTCAATCAACTAAATATGAGAAGGAAATTGTCATGAGTGCTTTGTTGTAATTTATGTTTAGAGGGTTTGGGAATAAAATTTGAAACTTTTTATTTGCCCATGCAGCGGTTTGAAATAACGAAGTGACAGAAGTGTGTGATTATTTAGGCTTTGAAAAGTGAGTTGAAGTATCAGTGTAAGGTTATTGTGTATTTAGACCACAAAACAATTTTAGCGTTCTTGCGGCTGGTATAAAATAAATGTTTCCCCTTATGGACACTTACTAAAGTGACCATCAAAGCATTTTGGCAGAAGTAAGAAGGAAGTACTCAGAACAGTTTCCTTACAGGTGAAACTGGTGTATCTCATAATCCTAAAGATTAGTCTTTTTGAAGGAGTAAGATTTTCTTCCTTAAGATACATTTATTTAGAAAAATGTGCTGCTTTGTTAGAGTGGCTGAGCAAGTAGCATCATTCACAGTCAGATGTCTTAGGCGGACACTTCCTTACGTAGGCGTCTAGTAGTTAATGTCACTAGTCAAGAGGGTTTGAAACCACCAATGATAGCTGCAGGTACTGATCCATTTTTTTTTTTTTTTTTTTAAAGATACAGAAGAATCCATGTTAAATACATAGATTTTATTATTTTTATTTTTTTAATGTCTATTTATTACCTAAAAGACTACTATTTAATAAAGAAGTAATATACTATTGCTTTAAAAGTACTATTTCCAGAGTATAACTTCTCTGCTGCCACATTATGAAACCTTCTGAGTACTCGTGATAGAAAACATGTACAACTAAGCCTCTTACACAACTAAATGTATGCATTGGAGTTCCATCAAACATGATCCAAATTATACTAAAGCAGATTCAGGAAAATGTTTCTTGACTTATCAAAAACAGTTTGCATTTTAAACAACCAGTGGTGCTGGAACCAGCTTTATAAAAGCCACTTCAAACAAAAATAACTATAACGGTATGTGCTCTGGGCTAATTTTACTAAGAAAATAGCATTTGCATAAACATCTAACACCTGCAGAGTTTAAATTGATGGGGCTTTATTATTAGGAAAATTATCTCACTTCTTGCCTCCCCCAGAAATTGATGTGATCAGAGCTCTCCATGTCTTCTTTTCTCTCAAGCTTGTCACTTTGTGCCAGAGGCAGTCTCTATGATTTTTCAGAGAAAAATCCATAAATGCAGATTATGTTTATACAGGGTCATTAAAAATGGCTCTGCCACAAGATATAAAAGCCTACCTCTCCTCCACTCTTCTACACTAACAACTAACTTGCAAAAACAGTCATGGCACAAGCATCTTTTACACTGGTATTCAGTCAGGACCTTGCTTTTGGCTTAATTACATTTGAGAATCAAAAAAAAGTCTGTTGGAGGATTAGGGGTTTTTTTTTATTATTTTTTTCCCTGTTTGTTTGTTGGTTTTGCTTTGTCTCGCTTTCAAGTAGCATGTCCTCTGAAGCACCTTACCCTACTATGCTGGTAGTGAGATCCCACTCCAATACCAGATGGGGAACCGGGGGAAGGAACTGGGGAGGAATTTGGTGGAGAGTGAAGATTCCCTGTTATTAAAATTCCGAAGTCATTCTCTATGTCATCTGGGAATGGGAGGTCAAACATGTCATCTGAAAGAGAAAAGAGGAGGAAAAAAAAAATTCTCAGCTTCTGTACTCATTTTGTTAAGAATTCTAATATATTACCATTCCCTTTTACACACTTGAGACAGATGAAGGCAACAATACCCATTTTTACTGTTTCATCCTTCTTAGCATCTTTGACTTCAGCCACACAGATTTGAAAGGAAACACTGGCAAACATCCGCTAACATCGTGAGTCTTAGTAACAGTTATTCAGTGCACCAAAATCCTGCCATACTAGCTTAATAACAAATCCAAACTAAACTTAGTAACGGAAAGAATTGCACCTCTCTGCAGTTGGTCACAGAAATTCACTAACAAAACACTTGAAAAGCATTAAACAAGACTATGTAAGGTGCCCTCTGCAGGTGCTGCTCCTCGCGGGCTCCCATGCATCCCAGCCCTTCGGGGCACATCTGCTCCAGGCGTTCTGGGAAGAGTCCTCGCAGCTTCCAAGAAACTGCTCAGAATCAGGGTATGTTCAGCCCAAGGGCAGCAGGACAAGATCCACACTCACATGCCATGCGTTTGTACAATTATTTTAAATACTGCAATAGGACTTCCTATGGCTCTACTTTTAATAGTTTGATTTCATCTGAGAAATTATTACCATAACTGGAAACGATGTTTTAATTTAGTTTATACTAACATGTGAGATGGGAGGAAGAGCACACTGAAAATATATTTGCATTCTAGGAAAAGTACATTCCTTTGGTCAGTCATCTGGGACACAAGCTATGAGGCCCTGGGTAATTTATGTAATGGAAAATTGAAATGATAAACACAGATCAAAAAATTACAAACATCTCAGCACAGTGTACAAGGTTTTTTCCTCAACTAGTTTTTGTCAGGCAAAGACATTTTAAAAAGTATAATGATATTTAAGGTACATTTTAGGGGACAGACAGAGGGAGCTATTTTGATTTAGGAGAATCATGGCCAGATTTATATTAAAATACATTAAAGAGACCTTAAATAATAGTCAAGCATTTCTATATAGTTTTAAATGTGTATTTAAATAAAACATTTATCTTGAAAAATGTGCTTCAAGCAACATCACATAAAAATTTCTCTTGCACTAATTGCAAGCTGAAGTCCTAGTGCTTAAAGAGGCAGGTGGTTGGGTTTTTTTCATCTTCTGAGGAGAAGCACCGGATTGCAAAGGCAATGAATTAACTTAGTGTATTAACTTCTGTGCTACAAACTCAATAAACAGAACAGAACTAATGTTATGTTCTGCTAAGTCCCCAAACCATAAATGAGATGACTAATAGCATAGGAAGCAGTTTAATCATTAAATAGAATAGAGTTAAGAAAATTAAATTTAACACCATTTTGGAAAACGCCAGCTCCTGTACCTGGTTCTAATAATCATCTCAAGCACGAAAGGGCAGGTTAATGCAGGTTAAATATTTATCAGAATCCAGTCAGTATTCTGTGGCATTGAATGGACAGCTGCCTGAAGAGCAAGGGTAACTTTGGGCCTTTTTTGAGGCCAACTGAAATTCCAGGAAGACTAAGATCAAAGCTGACTCTTTCATTAAAGATAATAGATCTTTTTTATTTCCCTGTACTCTACCTGCCCTCCTATTAGAGTACTTATATTGTAAGGGTTTGTAGTTTCTCTTGGTTTAAATTGTTTTATAATCATTTAAAGAGGTTTGTAGTAAAACAGTTAGCAAAATACTGATTTGATAGAAAGTATTAAATTCTTGCTGTTAAAATTTATAGGACTGAATATACTTAAAAACACATCCATTATATTAAGAACCTTTGGGACTTCTATTTTGTCTACTTTACACAAAAATTTAAAATTTTAAACAAGTGCCTCCTTCCTGACAAGTTTTGTACACAACACACTATCAAGTGAATATCTAGTATAAAAAACAATTTGGTTTGATCAATCATAAGTCAATTCACATCAACAATAAAAAGTGTTTTGTTGTCTGTGCCCTTTTTTAAATTTTTGGGGGCTAGCTGATTGGTCAGTAGAGAATAAATTTTTGGAATAAAGTAGGACGATTACTTGAAAACAATGTTCAGAAAAAAACACAGTATTTTATTTTCTAACTATAAACTAGCCATCGTTGTCTTTAGATTAAATTAAGGATGTATGTGGTCTGTGGGAGAACACTAGTCTCTACTGATACTCATTAACATTCAGTCTTTACTGATGGTGGGGACAGCTCTGCTTGTAACTCCGGAGTAGGCCCTGAGCAAACACAAATATTTCACCTCCTACACTGGGCACAAATGGTAACTTACCATTAGTAGGGCTGAACCCATCCTCGTTAGGATAATTTGCTGGTGCTACCTGGATGGTAGCAGAGGTTGGGAAAACCAAGATGTGTGTACAGGAGGCATCCTGAGGGGTGTTCAGCTGAGATGACTGCAGGTTCAGAGCAGTACTCCGGCCAAACACTGATCCCATAGTGACAGCATCTACCAGAGAAAAGGAAATGGCAGAGAAACTCATTTGCATTACCTTCAAAATACATGTTCTGTGCCCAATTAAATTTCTATGCATCTAATCTGGGTTTGCAAGCTAACACAAGCATTTAAAAGTTTCTTATCTTAAAAAGAATGAATTACTAGAAGAGCCTGAAATTGAGATCAGAAGTTGTATAAAGTTTAGCTATGTGAATTCTCATACTATCCCCCATCTTTCCCTTCTTTCCTCTGTTCCTTAATCAAAGATTTGCTTGTTAGATGTGGAAGTCAAATTTATTTGAGACACTCGCATCTGTATAAATCCAAATTATGTAACATACCCCACTTTGAATGACATTAAAAGACATTTTCTCATGCTGTGTAACTCTGCTTTGAAAATTATTCAGCTTGTTAAGTAATTTTCAGGCAGGTTTAGTTCTATTACATATAGCTTTTTTTTTCTCTCCTAAACTAAGAACTGGAGCAGTTTGCTAGGATTTCTCATTTGTAGATAACTGCACATAATTGAAAGTACAAGTAAGGAAAGGTAAACAATCCAATACAGAAGAGCTCCACAAAATTAATTTTGCTTTGACTTAGCCCAGTGACCTGTAGCTCACAACTAAACAAACTGAAGCATGTGAAAAGGGAAAGGGAAAGAGGTTTATTTTTACCTTTTCTTACCTAGTCTCCTATTCTTTTACATTACAGACTTTTAAAATGTTTGCAGTCTTTCTTGCATAAGGGCTTGTACAAAACCTCATTTCAGCTGACGCAAACTGGTCTACCTCAAACCACGTCCTCCCCGAAGAAAAGGTCATCAGTTTTGCAGTGACATGAGGTAACCTTTCCTTCTGGGAGGCAGTGCTCCCTACATAACATCCCTTCATGATATTTTGGGGAATCCTGCTGACTCAACCTCTTGTCTCTCATATTTAACAATACTAGTCAAGATCTTACTGTTACGCCCACAAGTCTTTCACGACTGATGCATTTCTTACATGGGATCTATGGTATAAAGGGAGAAAAGTCCAAGCAGTACAGAAATAGGTGGATAAACATTTACCTGGCATCACGACAAAGGAGCCTTGTGGTTCCATGGCAACTAAGCAGGCACTGAGAATAGAAGGAGAGTCCGCTGAGGAGATGCCACACATGCGGCACACCTCCTTTAGCTGTTTGCTGATTGTCTGCAGGGAACATTCCCCAAGGAGGATACTCCAGTCTGGAAAGAAGGAACTTTTGATAGAACATAACGGAATTCTGAAAAATCCAGCAAAATACTAGTAACACTTTACATTTACTTAACATTCTCCACTGGGAGAAGTGGCATTCAAACAAAAATGGATTGAACATCCACATACTTCTGTGAAGCTTAAAAATTAAGGAACAACAGGGAACTTGCCCAAGTCGCTTAAAGTTGCAGAATAGTTTCTCCTGTAATAGCTAGTTGATTTCCCAGTGATCTAACTGCATTACTCTGGCAAATCACTCAAGAGCATGCGTTTCTGTAAGAATGGCTCTGTGATTCTACCTGTGATGTACAAAGAGAACTTCTCTACTGTGAAACAGGGCAATATACAAAGATTTATTTCATGCTTTCTTATTTACACCCATCTCTGTTTCTGAACTGTATAGGGGCTTTTTTGTTTGTTTTTGAAAAAGGACATCTGTTTTCATCTAACATTCTGCGTAATTGGAATATTTGGAATGTAAGCAAACATATGAATTCACACACAACACAAATTTTGTTTTCTTCTAAGTAAAATACACTAAATAAAATCAAATACACAAAGCAAATACAGTGAACGTTTCTCCAGGAAGTTGTCAGTGGAGGGGCAGATATAACTCCAAGGGACCTCAGTTAACCGTTTAACTGACAGATTAACAAAATCAGAGGGAGAGAGCTACTAATTGAATTCTGTCCTGCCTTCACTCTACTTAACTCTCATGCATGTGATGGATACCAAATTGACCTACCAGAGCAGGCAACTTCTCTTTCTCCCTGCATGTATTATACAGGGAAAGGTATTTAATTATTGCCCACCTCAAATATTTCCTTGGGCTTTCAGACTATATTTTATTTCTTGTACACCACTTTTCAATTCTTTCCAGTCTCAAGAAATACAGAATGTCTTACAAGAAGATATTCAGATCTTCAGTTATCAGTGTAAGAGGGCATACACTGTCTAACTAGGTATCTTTATCCTCCATCCTAATTCATTCTTTATGTTCCAATTCAGGAGATGAGAGAGAACTCAGAGCAGCTTCTCAGAACCCCATTTGTTCTTAATCAACAAAACATGAGCAGTGGCTACAGCCTTTAGGAACAGATGATGCTGAATGCTCATATTTAAATCAGGAAGAGGAATCACTGCTAATATGAAGGAAGAAAGTGCCTATAGCTGGACTAAGGCAACTATCCTGCAATACACCAGTGCTCGTTTTCATTTCCTACAGCTGCTGGGAATGTTAGATTTGAGGAATTCTTTCTAGGCCTCAGAGAGTACCTTACCGCTGGTAAGCACTGATCATCATTTAACTTTGTATATCACAGAAATAAAGACTTTCTTTTGTTCAGTAACTTCATTCATAAGAATTTTTATTTTGAAGTTTCGGGATCAGAATTGCATCCTGTTTCTGTGACAGGGCAGCTCTTGCCCAAGATCTTTGTCTAGCATGTGATCAAACACAGGGCTTCTACTTCGACATACACCGTGCTAGTCCTGGTTAACCACAGTAGCTACAAGACGTGAGCAAATGATGCCAAGTCCAGTGTATAAACATGGCCCAACACTAAAGCAGATGATTTATCCAAGACAAAAAAAAAAAAAAAAAGAAAAAAACATTGCCAGAGCAGGATGTTACAGGTTCATGAGCAATCCTGTTGATCATTCTTCCTTGCTCACTGAGGCCATCTTTTCATTCCAAAACCACTGTTTACAACAGCACTGAAATTTCCTACCTTTTAACTCCCCATGGCCCAGACGACCAAGTCGCCCGATGACAACTCTCCAAGGCAGTGATGTCATCTGGACAATCCCGATGCACCATTCCCAGAGCTTCTGCAGACCAATTTTACGTGCAGATAATTTGCTCCTCCTTGACCTGGAGATTAAGGAAGGAGAGGAAAAAAAAAAGAAAAAAAAAAATTCAGACTTCTATATAGTTATTTCACTGCTTACCACATGCGAGAGTTTTTACAGTGCTCTCATGGTGCCAACTTATCTTTTATTAACAAGAACAAGAAGGTTTTGTGTGCTTCCAGTAGTGACACTGCAGTAAAGGTATGTGGAAGGTGTCCATGTGCTGAGCAACATTGCAGCTGTGCCTGGAGGGGCTCTCAGTTAACACTTTTAAGATGAATGTAACAATAACTATTTTCCTCTGCAGATCACAAATGTTATCACAAGAATGGTACCGTGATCACATGGGCAGGAAACATGATTACAATGCAATGAGCAAGCAACCAATGCAGTGAGGAATGACAACTATAGACTTAGATTTAAAAAAAAAAAAAAAAAAAAAAAAAAAAAAAAAAAAAAAAAAAAAAAAAATTAAAGAAGGTACCTACCTGTTTGGTAAATCAATATTAACTATGCAGGTTTCCAACAATTCACCGTGTAGATCAGTGCAGGATGCCAGAAGCCAGCGTTGGTCATGAGACAAACAATATCCAACAAAAAGAACATTGTATTTCTGACTGGCCTCTCCAAACGTTTCTCCCAGTTCTGTCTGTTTGTCTTTGATAGGTGCCAATATGAAAGGAGGTGAGTAGAGCTGGATTGGGCAAGGCCTCTGCAATAAAGTCAACATCATCATCATCATCATCAGATATATCAAAAACTGTTTCATATAAGAAATCCAGGAACATAAACTATCAGTGAATACAGAAAAATGAGTTTGAAACAATTCATAAAACACATTTATAATCAAATCAGGTATTGGAAGAAGGGTAGACACAGGCAATTAATTTTTACTAATTAAAACTAATTAACTTCAAAAAATTTCCAATTTTTTTTTTCTTTTCTTTTACATATGGCAAAACTAAGGTGCAAAATGGTCTTTGCTCATGGTGTGTAAATCTCTGAAATGAGCAGAAGTTTAAACCCATTCCTGTTGTATATCCCTCTGTGGAAATTGTGAGAACGTGCTCTCCTCTGTCCCCTACCTATGCTGTAATGGACATCAGCATCTCACGTGGGGCATCAAAGACGTTAATTCAGAAATGACACAGCCACAGCTTAAACCTCTTTCAGATATACTCAATAAATAGAAATGACCAGGATATTTGGTCAATTTGGCAGACAAAGTTTGGAATTCTGCAGGGCAGACTGATGAGAAATGCATATAGGATGGAGAAAGTAAGACAGTCTGGTACACTAAATGCAAGCAGGTACTCATGAAAACTTTGTTTACTTCATACTTTTGTGTCTTCTGTCTTTTCAGAAAAATAAATATGACATCAAAAGTGTCAATTATCAAAAGAAGAAAAGTAACTGATGGTATTTTATTAGAGACATTACATTATGGGAGTACCATAGTTCTGTTTATGCCTCTTTCTAAAAGTACACTTCGTTGGTGCAGGAACATTAAAAAGCAGGAAGATGACTGCAGAGGTCAGGTTTGCTGCTCTTCCCCTTACTCCTACCTAGTCCAAATGCTGATTTTCATAGCGTGGTGCACGATGCCTCCTGCTGAATGAATGCTCTCTCTCACAAGAAGCATGAGAAAAGAGTGTGACGAAGAAGAGCCTGGTACTTGGCTGCTGAAGAACTTTTGAGCAAGAGCTTTCTGACTAATACGTATTTTTATTTTATGCTTTTATTTGAGCAATGAAATGTGCTGACAATTTGTTTTTATAATGATCTTGAAATTAAGTTTTAAAACCCTAACAAGCATATCTTGATTTCAAGGTAAATGTTTACAGTCATTGGATCTAAATAAAACAGTTGTTATTTTTCAAAGCATGAGAAATATTCATGGATAATAAGATAGATTATTCTTCTCTTGAAATTCCTGAAATGCCAGAAACAGGACTTGAATATTTACAGTTCAAAAGACAGATGAAAGGTAAGCCCACTGAAGTAAGGGGATTTCTCCATTACCTCAGGGAATCAAATAATGTACATAATTAGGAACCGTGACATGTTTCATATATATATGGATGTGGATTATTTATATTATTAATATATATACACATATAAATATTACATATACAATAACAGCTGGATGTGAACACTTTCTTGTAGGAATGCAATAAACAAAAACTACCACATGCCTCAGAATACCAAATAACAGCATATTTTTTCTCTTCTTTAACAACGTATTTGAAGTCAAGCTTTTAATTTTTGATTCCAAACCCTAAGTTCAAAATGTTCTGGAAGCAGGCAGCCTGGCATTTTTATTCCCGTGCTGTAGTATTATCTTTTCCCTTTATATTGTCTTCTGTACCTTGAAAAAAAACACTCCTCAAAAAGTATTTTCCCTACTCTTCTTTCTCATTTCAGAAATGTGGCTACAATTTATTATGAGGCTATTGCTTTCCTGACAGCAGTACTAACCTCAGGATTTTTGAGGGTCATCTCGATGCTGGCAGCTGGCCCAAAGCCTGTGAGAGACTTGATGTGAATCTGTGTGGGCAGTGGCCTCCTGCATTGGCAATACACTGAAAATGCCAAAGACTTCAAGTGCTGAATGTAGAAAACCTGTTCATCCTTCATTGTCTGCAGCATATACTGGCAAGGCACAATCTGTATAATTCACAAAAACAATAAAAATGTTATTGGTTCATTAATACCAAACTGATTTCACTAATCCATCAGTCATTTAACACCCGTGACAATTCCTACATTGTACTCAACTACACGCGTTACGGAACCTGTGCTTTCCCAGCAGCGCTGCCACTACGGTGATATATTTAAGGTTGCTCAATCCCTGGAAAAGCCCATCTATCTAGTATAAATGGAACAGTCTTCTCATAGGGCAAGAATAACTGAGTAGTGCTTAAAAATTCCAGCTATCATGCCTCTATATTGGGAATTTACCACAAGATGTAATTACTAGTGGCATTTAAAAGCAATAGTCTACACTGGCCAGATTTATTATTTCTATGCATTCTAGAAAAGCTGTGAGAATACTGCACTAGTAACTACATCCTGCTACACTTCAGAGAAAACTGTCTACAATTTTGACTTATACAGGCAAAACATCACGTATTCTGAGAGGCAAATTGCAAGTGTGCAGAAAATAAACAGGATTTCTAAAAGGCTGATAAGCCCATTTGTTCTTAAGCAGATTAAGATACAACATCAATACAATTTAAATTACCTTGTACTTCAGACACTGCAATGTCAATTGCTATTTCATTTTTAGTATCTTCAGGTTTCAGTTTGCCTAGAGTCCACCAAAATATGCAGTTGTAAAGCTAAATTTTAATTTGCCCCCAAACCTAAAATATTTTGGTGACAAATTCCCCTTCACCTCGCAAAATAATAATGTTACCTTGAAGGAAAATGTCAAGGTTATGAAAAATAAAAGAATGTCTTAGGGTCTGACTTGAGGCTATCTTTATTTTATTTTTTTTAAATCCAAACAAAACAAAACACTTTTTAAGCCAGCTGAGCATTCACAACTACAGGATATAGAAACCATTCACTGCTTCTGAATATTTGGGCTAAATCCTGTGTGTCCCATTAACCAGGTGCACGCAGAATCTTTTGGCTCTGGCCAGCCGTTTCACCCCACGTAGTCTGAGCCACTGGAAGAGGTGGCTATGGCAAAACGCAGGCAGCCTGGGCAATACTCCAGGCTCTGTTTCTGACTATACAAATTCAATTCTCAAGTAATTCCATTTTAAGTAACTATTATTATATATGAAGTTATGTGGTAAATTATTTTTAAGCAGCAGATAATAACAACACAATAGTTAAATTATGCATTAAATGTCTGGTTTCACATACTGCTTTTGCATTAAACAGTGTAATTCAGAAAGAATACAATAAGCAAACAACTCAACACACAAAATAGTCAAAAGAGCGACTGAACATTTTTTCCCCTGGCAATGGCAAGTTGTAAGTTAAATTGAAATACCTCTTTAGGAAGCATCCATCATACATGAGTGCTGGAACTATGCAAAATATTTAAGGATACTATGGCTGCCTTAAATTAATAGCCTCATCAAAGCCAAAGGAAATCTTCCGTTTTTTAACTTACAGCCTTGTACTTTTAACAAAACTATTTGTAAGCTTTATCTAAATTTGGTGTTTTTAAATATTACTGCACATATCAAAAGTATGCTGTGATAGAACGACCGTCCAAGGGGGAAGTATGGAATGAGATAGTTACCTGGAGAATGAAAGAATTCCTCATATTCTCGGGCAAGTTCTCCAACATTTCTGTGTAGCATCTCATCAAACTTAACAGCCAGAAGTTGGCTGAGGCAGATTCTTCATCTGCAGTGTAGGTAAAAGGATCCACCATGTAGATGACGACGGCTGGAGGGTAGGCATTGCTGTCTGCAGACTCTGGCTCAGTGGGAACCCCTATTCTCTCTCTCTCTGTAACACTACAAACACACAAGTTTTGTTAAGTTCAAAGGAAAGTAACAACTATTAATTTTTCTTTTGTTCTAAAGGTGTGGGAGAGTGAAGCAGAAGTGGGAAAGGAGCAAGGAGTACTAAGTATCATTACACTGAGAAGCAAAAGTAAAAAGCATGGCAACAGCGCTTGATGAGAGACTGCTTTTACTCACAGCATTACGTAATGCAAAAAACAAAATTAGGAGTGATCCATCAGAGATACTTACCCTGAAATCTAACAACCTTATTTAATTCAATCTGAATACTGTAGGACTGAAGAATACGGAAAAATGACTAATATTAGCTCCGTGAGTTTTCTTCTCTGGTTTGTGCATGCCTCATTTTTAGCACTGTTTGGGCTTTTATTTCAGGAGGGGGAGAGGGAATGTAGGAGGGAAGGAACTGAGTGCTGAGAAGTGCCACAGTGATATTTATGGAGACTGAAGTCCTCTATCCACTTATACAGAAAAGGTGGCACGGGCAATGGAAGGAGCAATTGAGCATTTTTGCCGTGGTAACGGCAACCAAGCTGTAAGTTACTTACTCCTCCAGCAAATTGCCTCAATCGTGAATGGGAGACTCAACATCTATAAGTGATAAAGAGTAGCTCGGATTCTCTTTGGGAGTGAGCACACTGCATTTGATAAAACAGCACTTTGCAGAGGTCAGGAAGTATTTGTTTGGAGAATGACCTGAACTAGGACAGGATGTGGGTTTTTCATTTAAGACAGAGGCACTCCCTAGCCATGTAGGCTATTACTAGCCATGATTATTAGTAATATGTAGAACTGTAAGAGTAATGAAAAACCTGCTCACTCAGCAAGTTATAGATGATGTTGAAAATTATTTTTCTATTTTTTCTGGTTGGTGGAGGACTATTTAAAATGAAGTCCTTAAACATATTGTGCTGCTCAAATTTGTTAACAACAAAAAAAAAAAAGTATATTCCTGTGTTCTGATTTCACAGTACATCTGCTTAAAAACAATCATTGCAATACAAGCAAGTTGGTGGGGTCTGGAAGAAAGCAGGGACCACATTTTATTTTGCAATGTCTCTTAACATTAAACACATGATGGAACTGTCATTAAGATGAATCCAGTGCCACATGAGATATCCTCCAGTCTCTGACACGTGCGAGACTGGGCTAGCAGTTATGACACAGCATCTATGAGGTACCATACGTTCTTCTCATACTGCATCTTCAGGCCAGGCGGGGTATGTTAGGGCATCTCAAGCGGCTCTACAACACCCACGTCTGCATAGCTGAACAGTGTTTACCCACAAGGGGAAGTTTGTTTTTCCAATTCCGCTCATCAGCAAAGCAATTACTGAACTTAAAAAAAAAAAAAAAAAAGAGAGAGAGAGAGAGCCCTGTTCTGCTTGCAATCAGATAAGAGAACTGCAACATGTCATTGTCCTTTAATTTAAAAGATTTATGTAAACCTTATATGAGTTGTATGACAGCAGGAAAACACAGGATTTAGTAGAAGTATTTTGCATCACTTAAGTAGCTTACCCTTCCTGTCCTTCTTGTTGCTGTTGTGGTAAGTTTTGCCCTGAATCTATGTCTCCTCCAGAACCTGCGCTTCCTTGCGAGCGGTCTGCTGTGTTACTCGCAGTGCTGGTGTTCTGCCCTGGACACATGTTTCCACTAAACCCTGGAGTGGAAGTAGTGGTCATCTGGCTAACGCCGGGGACTGCAGAAGATGCTGACAACTGTGGCAAGGAGGATCCCGAGGATGAAGCCCCTGCTGCTGGGAGACTGGTGGTCCCACCGTTGGGTGTGGAGTTAAAAGAACTGCCTGCTGGCGGTGCACCGGGAGCCGACAGACATGCCGAGTTTGAGGGCACAGACCCACTGTTCCCAGGCATGGTTTGGGCTTGGCTTGCTGGCGTTTGGTATTTAGGTGGTAGCAACAGGCTGCTGTCAAGCTGCAGAGTGGCTAAGTAAGGTGCTGAAAAGAGCATAAGAAGAACAAAGGAATGACAGTTTATCAGACTGAAGTCATACAGCATTTTCTGTTCTTAGACTATTGTAAGAGTCTACAAATATTAAGTGAAAATAACCTCCATTATAAGTATCTACTTTGGAATAATTTCTTTATGGTTTCATTTCGAACTGATGTGAATCAAATGTCTTTGAAAACAGGGCTGTCTTTGTAGAGCTCTTGTAGTAGAAAGAGGACTGGAAGTGAATCAAAGTTGATACCAAAGTGTCATTTACCTCTAACTATACTTTGTTGGGATAGGACCTGGATAGAGTTAGCGGTCAGCTTTGCAAATTATTACATGGCATTTTTTCACAGTCTGTTCCAGACATTTTTCAGATAATCTTTGTCAGACTGAAAATCTAAAATTCCTTTCTAATTTGCTATTATTTAAAATAATAGCAAATTCAAAGCCATTATTATTAGTTATTTCTTTGTATCAGAAAGAGAGAAATCACAATGACTTTAAAAAAAAAATAAATGAATAAAAATCAAAGTATACATACATATTTATTCATTATTTATTTAGCACAGCAGCACGGAGTTGCTAGCACTGACCCCAGGTAGATGCATCAGCTGTGAGTGGGCAGCCCATTCCTGCACAGACTGTGCACATGCTACACATTTCCACTAAGTAACACTGGAGTAATTTCTCCCATATTCATTTATGTGATAAATGAATACTAAAAGCAAGCTGAATGTGGCAGCAGGATTATTTGAGATAGATGAAGTCCCATCCAGTCCTGCCAAATTTTCCTTTAAAGACAGGACAAGCATTTAGAAGGCTATAGAACTGCCTAGCTATTTCTGACCTCCATCTGCCTTCTTAAAACGTCTTTCCTCCAAAATCAGACATCAGTACTCAAGATAGTCAGGCTTAAGAGTTGTCAGCCCTTTTTCAGCCCAAGAGAGTAAGCACATTACAAGAATTGATTTGAAATTCACAGCTATTTTTAAAGCAACAGACAAAAAACAAGTTGGCCCCACGTCTCTCCCCAGACAAAACCCGGGAGCCATGCGGTGGCTGAAGCAGCTCAGGGACTGCCCCAGCCTGCTGCCATGATCTCGGCAGACTCTCCCCACACATCTCCAGGCAGCAAACACCATGATATTACATTACAAAAGAACAAATACGGCAGGTTGCCAGGAAGCCCACTCAACCTTCGGGCATGTTACTTTAAAAATGTAAAAGAAAAAATATGTTACTATGTTTCAGGATGGAAATAAGGCTACATGAGGCTCTAAAGAGACCAGGTTTTGACAGCAACGTGGTTCAAAATATCTAAGATCCAGGAGGCTGCAGCCCCTCTTATCAAGGATACTATTTTTCATTTTGCTTTGTTTTTCATCCTATTAGCTCACTCCTCCTTTGCAGAATTTTAGTCAGCCATTTTTTTTATATAAAAGTCATGCTCTAAGGCACGCTGCAAATTATTCTATCACAAGGACATTTTTTTTTTTAATCAGTAGCATCAACACCCAAACAACTTAAACATTCAGTCTTGTTCAGAACATCTTTGAAACATATGAACAAATGTCCGATCAACAACAGAACCTTTTGAAATATACGAATTTAACATGAAAGCGACCCAGAAATTGTAAAGCAGCCTCAGAACACTTAACAAATAAATAAACAGATCACAACCACATCTCAAGTATGTGATTGCAGCTGCTGCAAAGAACCTCTAAAGCACCTATCGAAAACACCCTAACCTTGCAGTCCCCTTAGGAGACTTACCTAGGTGATGCCGACAAACTTGCGCATAAAGTTTGAGTCTGGAATGATTGTCACACTCCTCAGTGCCCCAAGGCTGGTTAAACCATTCGCTCACAAGCTCATCTGTCAGCTTTTGGGCCACGGTCTTTCCCACCCGCATAATCCCGTCACGTAACACTTTGCAGATTGGTTTGTGCTGGCCAAGTCTACACATCTGGTGAGGAAAGAAAAAGTACTTTTAACCAAATGCCAAGCTCCTGAATAAGTTATGCATAGTGGTTTGCAGCCTGAAGCCTTAATGATTTGTAACCGGAGGCTCTCTACATTCAGCCTATGCCAACACAAATCTGGCTTCTTAATAAATACAGAAAAGAAAGGCTACATATACGTGTTAACTTGAGTTACACGTAAGGTCCAGTCAATGTAAGGTTACAAAGGAGTCTACAACATTACAAAGTACAGGACATGCATGAAGAAAAAGAAGTCTTTATCTGCAGCCTAGCAATTACATGAAAGCAACAGTTTCCTTAACCAAGGCCTTGCACTGCAGGTCTGGTTGGGCTATAAAGTGTTAGGCTGTGATTGTACTATAGTGTTAATACTAGCATTGTATCCTCTGTAAAATGAAAGAGGATGCACTGGAAAAAAGCAGATGCCAACAAAGCATCACATTTACGTAAGCAGGACGAGCTTCATTTCTGCACAAAGCAGAATGGGATGTTCCAAGGCTGTATCACTGACTGGATATTAAGGCATATTAAGGCACAAGATACTAACTCAATGCCACCTTTCGTATTAGACAGAAAGTATTTTTGTTAATAATAGTTAGTTAATAATAGTGTTAATAATATATTAATAATAGTTTTGTTAATAATAGTTAATAATAGAATTTTATCACTCTGAATGGCTATTCCAGGATCCTGCTGGAAAACAGTGAATTGACCATTTATATCTCACTCAGCTGTTGCATGTTTGAGGAACATATTGTGCAGTTAGTGACTTTATTGTATGTGTATATATGTCATAAGCATATACATTATCAAAGTCATATCATATATGACTTTATTCAGATCAACTAAGGAAAATTGTGACTTTTACTACTTTTCAAGCATAAACAGGCATTGCATATGATTACATTCCAGATTTAAATTTTGTGTTTCACTGCAATCAGTATTGTAACAGTGTAACAAAATTAGATACTAATTTTGCACTCTGAAAATGGAAAAAGGCCCCAAAATAAATCTTCAATTAAATCTTTGCTATAAATATACACATATATATAGAAGAAACAGAAACAGATTTCTCCTATTAAACATGCAGCAAATCAGAAATGACACTCAGGAAGAAATAATTCAGAGTAGTTCCTCTATCCAACCTCGTATACAGCACTCAAGTCCCTGAAGAAAGTTTTGGCTCCATCGAGCAAGGCCTCATTTTCTGGACACACCACAATATAGGCAACATCCCGATGGCCCCCATATGGGTCAAGCAATAGCCTTTCCCAGAATGGCAAGGAGAATGGAGAGATTGTCAGGAAGTCCTTGTCATAGCCCACTAGTAAAGTTGGGATTGGAAGAGGCTCAGGAGATTCCTCAGAGCCTGTAAGGAAGAAAACAAAAAACCAAACAAACAAACAAAAAAACACAGAAAAGATGATGTTAAAATAACTGGCTTAACTGGAAAGGGTTCTCTGATACTGCAAAATCACTAATCCCTTGCCATGCTCGTCTTGTGGAAGTCTGACCACGATACGAAGTGCAGACCGTGGTTGAATCACACCTGATACAGTGCCCTTCCCCAGCGTTTCTTCTTGAAAAAAACATCCTTTAATTAAGAAGAAACATCTATATTGTACGTAGGCAGTGTCTGAAAAAGGTTCAGTCAGTCAAAGTAGATGAGGGAGCCAAGCAAAGCACAGCTTAAACTTTTCTAGAAAGTTGCAGTGTATTGTAGGTGCATGTATTGCCCCCCCGGGGCCTCATCTTCAGAGCTTACAAAGAAGAGGTTAAACTTTGCCTGCATGATGATACAATCATACTATAAACGTACTTCACAAGTGCCTAACTCTACAAAAAGCAGTAATGTGAATTCCTGAAATCTGTTTTTATGTTTTTTCATCTACCTCTACCTGACTGTTCAAAATTACCAAGTAAAATTGTTGTGCAAATATACTCCATGGTTTGTAAGGCTAAGCCAAGTTATCATTACATAATTCTAAAACCTGGCCTTTGCTCCTTTTCATCACAAAAGCACTTGCTGTCACAGCTGACAGGATTCCCACTCAGTTAAACATCATATATCGCAGACACAGTGCTCACTGAAAGAAATACACTTGAAAAATACAAGTCAGGATATACCCTGAGAGCTTCTGCAGAATATCATTCCAACTTCATTAAAAAAGTCACTATTCAATAATTACTGGACCTACATCTCAGGTCTCTACTCAATATCTGGCAATTTCAGCTGCATTCTCCTGTAACAATTGGCAAATCCTAAATCTTTACATTAAACTTACAAATGCTGGTAAAAAGATTAGAAGCATTTCTCATGGAGCAGAACAGCTTTAGACTGGAACTGTAGTTACCACAAGTCTTCCTAGGTCCAAAGGAAAGCAGAGTATATCAAATACCAGTGCAGAGAAAATAATGAAATGAAGTTTATTGGAACCTAAGAATAAAACTAAGCAAGACTGGAGCAGCTGAGACTGAAATAAATTGCAGGGAAGAAACAGAAAAGGGCCAAATGATATTTAAAGGTCAATCATTATTTTGCAAATGTGCACATATAGAGTCTGTTTTTAAATTTGTATTTTCCAGAAGCATGACTTAAAATGAAGAAATATTTAAACTGAAGCATATCACAAACTTCTTAAGGCTATGGAAAAAATTAGAAGTGAACCTCTTTGTGGGCAAAATAACCCCACTTTTATTTACAGGATTTGAGCCCTGGCCTAGAAAGCCTCTCTTCTCTGTTACGATTTAGTGCAATTTTAACAGCTTCCTCTCTTCGCATTATTTATGTTCTAGCTCACCGCAGTACAAGCCAAAATACAGATTCAGATGAGGATTTGATTCTCACACAATACTTAAGCGCTATGTAAATATGCACTGTCTAGAAGGGTAAAATATTCACTATAACATCCAAGCATATGCTTCAAATGCCTTTCAAGACCATGAAAAGTAATCTGAGGAGCCCATTTGCTATAATGTATTTTCCACAAGAAAGCACATATTTCCACTTTCATGGACTCTCATTTTAACTGTTGAGGTATTACAGCACAGTGTATGTACCATAGGTGCCCCGTCCCGCCATCTTATGGAACTGCTGCCAGGTGAGTGGCCCCTGCACATGCTGGATGTTCTCCCAGGTCCTTCCTGTTCGCTTCTTCTGGATGGCATCCTGGAGAAAGGGCTGGAGCGAGAGCAGCATGCGCACCACGTCCTGGGAGGAAAGCATGCTGATGTCCAGCACTGCGAACAACAATGGAGCATCAATCATTTTCACTGAGGAAAAGGAAGAATTATTTTGAGATGGCAACATTTTTTTGTTTGTTGTTCCCTCATACTGCTCCTCACAATGCTCATAAAATCTGTACAGCTCTAAACTAATGATATTGAGTGTCCTAACTCCATGAAAACATTACCGAACTAAAGCTATTACAGTCCTTTCCACATACCTTTTATCAAAACCATTGTCCAACTCAGTTCATAAGCATGAGCACCCTCATCACTCATCAGGCTGCTGCTTTTCTGATGAGTGTACACACCCTTCTCCAAAAAAAGAGGAGTCATAGCCCCTTCTCCCCTCCCCCAAATACTTGAAGTTATTTTGTATATTTGCTTTGGATTTCTGAATTACCACAATTTATACCACAAGTTAGACTACAAAGTCTATATGCTAAGGACAATCTGATTATTATTCTGTTACCTGTAAATTTTTTAAGTTCTCAAAAATCTACTTTATTCCTAGACTATTTTAAGTGTTTCATTTCCCACACAAAGATTAAGAAACTTATGGTTGCAAGTTTCAAACCAATTTCTAAAAAAAAGTCTGCTGTGACCCATACCATTGCTGTGAGGCCAAGAATGCACAGTGGCACTTCTGACTAGGGCTTCATCCACTTTTCCACCCGTGGGGTTGTCCACATACTGCCTGCCCTGCTCCAAGGCATTGAAGCACTCTATCCAGGAGTCGTTGCTGTCTGCCTGCAGCCTGTCATAGCTCCAGTTCATACAGGGCAGTGGCTGACGGTTGTTGGAGGACATATAATCCAAGCAGCTCAGAGAAGTGAAAGGCTGTGTGTGCTGATTTTGGAGGAGCAGGAGGAGGCTCATTGGAGGTTCCTGGGTCCTTCTAGCTCCCTCTCCCATCTGAGAAAGCAGGTTGCTTTGACACATCATCAGTCGTCTTTCTGCAGCTTGGCCAATATCTGAGGTCTTGCCAAAAATATCCAACTCATCCTCAATGAAAAGTCCAGAGTTGTAACCTAATTTCCGGTTCATAATAGCACTAAATCCACAGGTGCAACGGTACTGATCCTCATTAGATGAATCTGGGATGTATAATCCGACATCTGCACCTTTAATGTTCATATTACAGGCGCATATGCAGCAGCTGTCAAAGTTACGATCTTTGAAGATGTTCAACACAGAGTCTGAGAGAATCAAGGTGACGTAGAGGCTGTGAGCCTCCGGGATCGGCTGAACAGTGGCTGGCTCCACAGAATTAAGCGGTCGTGTCGTAGAAGGGGTAGATGCAGGTGAACCTTGATCTGTGCTGTCATATTTTACAGATCCTTGCCCACTTGCAGTACCCCCACCTCTAGGAGTCCTTGGGGTCCTGGGAGTGCGGGGGGTAGGCACAGAGAAGCGGGGAGTTGCTGGTGACGGCAGAACTCCAGCTCCACTGTTGCTGGCTGGGGCAGCGCTGTTCAGCGTCACGGGAGTGTTCATCTGAGGAGTGCTCATTTGAAGGTAGTCCTGGTCGGCCAAGCTCCCAACACTAGGCACGTTGCTGCAAGAAACACACCAAAAAGAGTCAGATGGTACCAAACAAACTAGCTGGGTTTGCTTCCTAAAAAATGGATTTTAAAACACAGGGAGATGGGGAAAATTAATAGGGTTCATTATAAACTATAGTAAAGAAGAAACGTCTGCAGACATTTTGCTCTCAGGCTTTTACATACATATCTTTCACGTAAAAATTCAATTCTCATAGTGAGCACAGCTGTTTCTTATCAGTGTAATAAAAAAAAGATAATCAAGCACTTAACCCTTTTCAAAAATTATTCTCATGACCAGATTATTCAGATGCCCATTAGAAGAATGAGAACATAATCTTATTATGATTTTTTTTTAAAGGAAATTTATAAGAAAGGTTTGAGCTAAAAAAGGAGAAAAAAAAAAAAAAAGCAGTTTACATAATCTAAAGAGCGAAATAGAGGCACAGAAAAGCTACCTCATCTTGGAAATAATCCATTTAAACATCTGATGAAAACAATGCACCTGGCATTTGTTATATACAGGCTTGCTTCATGGTAGCATGCAACTGCCAGTAGTATTTCAGATACTCAAAAGCAAATACTCCTTTAGCACTGTGCAGTCCACAGGACAAAAAAAACACAGGCTGAATTCAAAACTCTTAATCCGGTAAAGCTGAGAATCATATTTTTGGATCTTCTTGTCACCATCATTTTTTATACTTGACTTTTGTCATTTCTGCCAAATTTAAGTGACTAGAATATGTTTGTATTTTCCCGTGAGCTCTATATTCTCTCTAGAATGATTCATTATACCAAGAAACAGATAATACAGGCTTATGGAAAAGATCTTTATTTAACTTTCCTCTTTCCAGGTTCCTAATAAAACACTTCTCTTGAAATGCATTTGTTAAGTATTTCATACATTTTATTTCCTGGTGCTAATATGTAAGAACATAATCAGTCTCCTGAATAAGGAGTGGAAAAAGAAGAATTTTTCATGTCTGTCCAGCCTTCCTCTCTATTTTGTGTGTTATTTAAAGGGGTATTATTTTAAGGCACAACTATCATTACCAATGTGAAAAGAGACCTTATTCCTTAGAATCATTTAGTTATCTTGAATTGATATATGTCCAACTCAAAGAGGAAAAAAATGAGCAAAGATCTGAAGGAGTTCTAAGTCTGAAGCATACTGAGTACCTCAGACTAATAAGAAAAGCTGACCTAGAAACCTTTATTGGCAATCATTCTCTGTCAGAAGCCTGCAGTAATAATCCTCACTCTAATTGCATTATATTGAGAATAATACATTTTCTTTTTCCAACAAATACCTGAAATTAATAACAAGCTCGGGCCTGGTGAATCAGTATTATTAAAAAAAAGAAAAAAAAAAAAAAAAGCTCCCTTGGCACTATCAAGGGTTTACAATTTCTTTTTTGCAATTCTTTTGAGAGCACTCAATTATCCTTTGGATCTGGAAAGGGACTGATTTAAAAGATTTAAAGACTGATTTAAAAATACAGACTACTTCCTCCAGGAGGGACTGCAGGGCACCAGGAGACATTTATACTGCCTATGTCTTTTAAGAAGTTTTATAAATTTAATGTTACAAATTATGGCTATCAATATAAGTATTAACAGGTATCAAGATCTCCAGCAGTGTTTTTTGTTTGTTCGTTTTTCCCATAAACACCTCTAATTTCTGAAAATTGAGTACAGAATACAAGTTTCAAGTTTAACAGGAACATCCGCATATAGGTCACACTCCTGCTACAAACTGAAAAGCCCTACTATCTGTTTTTACAAAATTTAGAAAGAGGAAGATAGCATACATTCCACCAGCATATATTTAATGTTGAAATGCAGTATTTTCCTATATTTTCCTGTATCAGAATTTGCAATTAATTCAAGTTCTGTTTTTACTCAGATCTCCGAGAAGTACGAAGAGTGCTGTGAAACTACATTGTAATAATAGCAATTTCAAAAAAAAAAAAAAAATATGTTCTTGATGCCAATGTCTCTACCATCAGAAACTTTTTTATTTGAGGCAACAACACATTTAAAAGCTTTACAATACATTTGCAGGTTATTTGACAGTGTTAGTGCTCAGTTAAATATGTTTTTAATAAATGCAAAAAATATTTTGCTTAACTAATCACTTTAGTAAAGGAATCCTGCAACACAGTACTTACTTGTAGCCATCTCTGATGAAAGTGGCTGCAGGTGGCAAAGGAAGTTGTTCAATTTTAGGAGGAACTGCCCAAGAAGGCCTGAAAATGCAGGCATCTGGTATCTTCAGAGGTAGGAGGCACTGACTTGGCAGTATCTTCAGGGGGGCAAATATTGAAGAGCCCACGAAAGGTTGAAATGATGGAACTTTGTGCACATACGAAAAATCCTGTAACATCCAAGTGACATTGTTTACAACAACATGGTAAGGTTGATCTTTATATTTAAATAATTATTTTTAATCAAAAATAATTTCACTGTTTTGAACCAAACATAACTGCATTTTTTTTTTCATAATTATGTCTATTTATCCCACAAAACATTCAGAACCAGTTCCTTCAGGAAATGCAGCTGGCACTTCTTATTACACTGAGGTACTATAAAACTTTCACTAATATGAGAACATTTCACAATTAGATTCATTTAAGATATGAAATGTTTGAAAATTAAATGGCACACTATGAAATATTCAGATTATCTAACTTTAAGCACCTAATTTAGGCACTTAAAAAGCTGATCCTTGAAAGACTTCTATACTGATCACAGACAGGCCGAATTGCTCTCCGAAAAAACCTCAGGTGCCTTAAGTCTGCCTCTCTGAATAACACTCCCTTTGGGAATTAATATAATCCCATTAGCAAAAGCGGATCCTTATCACTGGCACCATTTCAAAAAACACATTTAAAGCCAGCCAGACTGGACTTCAGGTGACTGACTTATGTTTATTTGCAGAGAACCAGGACAAAAACTTCTATTTCTAAAACTATTCAAAGCTTCTTTCATTAGAAAAGAGCTAATCCTTTTGAGACACTACTACAAAGCAACAGTATTTATTAAAACAGTAACAGCAGGCTCAAATGTCAGTATTTAGTATCTCACTAGATCTTGACATGATTCCCCTTGCACCTTGTTAAAGCATTGAGATGAGGGATGTGTGGATTTCTACCTCAGCTGCTGAATACTCAAGCCCAAGAAATGTACTCGCATGTTCTCAAAATGATTAGCAATGGGTTTAGGTGCTTGTTTCCCATCAGTGCATATGAGCAGGTGCAACACACTTAAAAGCAGAATAAACTGTGCTGTTGGAAATGTTATCAGGCGCAATTAAAATATATTTTAATACTCGTAAAAATGGGTGTTAGGGAGATTAAAATATTTTCACTGGCAATGATGCACTAAAACCTGCCCCCCTCAAAAACTCTCAAGCTCAAGTCACAATGCATACTTTCTTTCCAGTCCCAAATTATCCTATTCACTAGGATATTGCTAGTCAAATGGAAGGAAAAAACAAGTAAGGTCTGTGACAAGAGGAAGAAGTGTTCTTCCATATTTACATAGAACATACCTCATCAAAAACATTTCAAACTTCTGTAGTGGCAGCAAAATCACGAGAAGATACAAAGTATACAAAGAGAATGGATAACTGTACACCAGCAAAGCCTCTAAGAAGATGCTTTTTCTTGTTGTGCCTTCAATTTATCACGTTAAAACAAAGAAGAGATCTTGCAACAACAGAGCAGACTTTACACATGTCTAGCTTACCAGGTGCTTAACTGTCTTCAGGAGGGCTAACCTGCTAACTCTGACTCTGCCTGCAGCAAAGAGCCTCTCCCTTCCTCCGTGGAACTCTTTGCAAGAGCTCACTAGCAACTCAGCTCCTCCACAGGCCCCACATCACTTGGCAGCCTTCAAGCTGGTAGCTCCTGGTTCACACTTTCTCATTCCACAAACACTGAACGCTTGAATGCAACAATCTGTCCTGTTTTCTCCCTGGGCTATATTTGAATGTTCTTAGGGGAACAACACTGTGTTGTTTGCCTGTGCTTTCCCTTCTGTCTGCCTAAGTTGTATCATTGCTGCCATACAGGAAAATTTACTAATTCAAAGCTAAGTATTTTATACCCAGACTAGATTGTGTATCAGTGTTCCCAGATCAATATATAGCCACTTCTTGTCCATGCACCTGCAGGTGCTGTATTGTAAATACTGTACCTTTGTATATACAGCTCACTCAGCTGTACAGATGCTTAGAAATCAGCCCTTGCCTAATTCCAACCTTTACAGGAGAACTATACGAACGGGAGTGTAAGGGTCTTGGGAAAATAAATGCCTGGAAATATAGACAAACAAGCTGTGGGGGATTTTGGACTAAATGGGCTTGAAGGAGAAGAATTAGACTATAAAATGTGGTGTTGGGGACTACCATGAAGACAGAGTTCTAATGTAGATCTCCCTTTTAACTACCTGAATACACCCAGCTTGCACTGCTGAACCGCAAGGAAACGTTCATTTTTTAAATAAATAATCCTCAAGTTATACTTATGGAAATATGATAAAGATAACGTCTGACAAAAGTGACAGAAACTGGCCAAGAAGTAAGTAATGCAGAATACACACAGTCAGGCAGAATGATTTAACCTACCTGTTAACGTGTGCTAACGATGGAACAATGAAATACATATCAATGCAGACTAGGTGCTTATGTTAAGTCCTTTTATGTGATGCTATGAAAAAATGGATACATCTTGATATGTAAGCAGGGGAGGTGAGTACTAGTACCCCATAGCAGAGACCCCATTTTAAAATATTTCTTTATTCAGAAACACTATAGGGCTCAATATAGGAGTAACTATGTGACATTACCTGACCTGTGTTATACAGAAAGTCAGATAAGAATGGTCCCATCTGGCCTTACAACTTGTGAAGTAACATCAGCTGAAGAAGAAACAGAGCAAGTTTTCAACCCCTGGGCTTTCTCAGTGATTTTCAACCCTAACCAAAAAAGGCAACATTTCAGAGAGAAAAAGGCAGCCTTTCTACATGCATGATTTTATCCTAGTTCTGTCCCAGAAACTGGCAACAAGGAGTGGCTATACGTAAAATGTGCTACAGAAAAATTATCTGAAGATAGCATTTAAGTACTACATAGTCATAAGCATGATGCTTTTTGTATACATACATTATTTCTGCCAAGCAATAGACTCATTTCATGTACAATATTGTTTGGCTCCTGAGAAGCCCAGAAACATTACAGAGCTATACCTATCATGTGAGAGAACAGAAATAACTGTAGTTAAAACTAGGGAAACAAATAAAAAAATATTTTATAAGGAAGGATTTTGTTTTTTCAGCTAAATATTGATACATACTTTATAGGGATCCAATTCACATTTGTTAAAGTAATCTGCCAGGCACCCTACAAGTTACATGTTTATTAAAAAGCATACAAAGCATACACAGATAAGGTTACAAGACAGTAACATCTTTTGCCTGTTACCTTAATTTCTTCAGGTTTAGGGCTACCTAATCCATCTTCCACCTCCATTTTGAACTCAGCAAGCTGTGTTGGAACCATGTTGACCATAGGACTTTCCATCATTCCCAGGGTGGTCACAGTCTCTGAGCTTATTCCATCTTTATAATTCATTACAGGTGAGAAAGCAGGATGTTGTTCTAAAGACGGTGGTGTTGGGAACATCCTTTGGAGATCTGCCACAGCTAAATATAATGGAATAAGCCACTGTTAATAATTAAAATATAAATTCTCAAATAAAACCAATAAAACAGGGGAGATCAGCTTGGCACTAGCCCTTTTTTCAGGCATTAACATCTAGAAAAGATTCTACAGATTTGCTATGGTTCTGACACTAGTACAAACTTAGACCAAGCATTAAGGATAAATTCCAACAATTTCTAGGGATGCTTTGCAAACTCATCGTTCAGCAGCAACAATGAACTGCAACACGCACAGATGTAAACATAACAGTTTTAACAAATGTTTTCATAATAAAAAAGATTAATTGACATTAACAAAGTTCACCCCAGCAACTGTTACTAAGGAGATTCAGAATAGTTACTCTCCTTTTCTGGAATGCCACTGAATCCCAAAACAGAGGCTTTCTGAATTTTTGTGCAGTTAGCTGTGTTTTTTCACTGACTTACAGTCACTGCAGTGCAGTGTTTGGTCCATAGTGACAAAACCCCAGGAAAAGACCACTGTTGCTAACACAAACATAGGCACTTTTGGTTGGATATTAGACTGCCAGGCATCAGAAAATCACAAATAAGCCTCAGAAGAAGCTTCAAAATAACAACTACAAGACACTAAGCCAGGAAAACCCCTAAATTACCTCTCAATAAAATTAACATAATGTAATCATTCATCATGTCTTTTTTAAAGAAGAAAAACAGAAAAGCTTAATCAAGTACCATGTAGTATACACAAACAGAAGTCAGAATAAAATCTTGCATTTTCTTCCCAATTACATTCTTTCTCTTTATTTTGCTTAAAATTCAGAATGTATATTATCTTTTCTTTACTTGAATCAGGACAGATATCCTCCTGACTTAATGATCACTCTGGAGAATTCATTGTTAAAGTATTCAAATTAGAGAGGAGTGAACTCCCATAGGTATCTCTTCTGAAGGAGTGATTCTGACAGACTAAATGCTCACTTCCATTCCTTTCCATACACCCAGGCCTAGTTGATAAGGCACAAAGACATACTGTTATGCAGTAACTTCTGCAGCCTAAAGATTATGATTAATGCATAATGAATAGAATATCTGACAGGAAAACACTGAGTTGTAGAAATCAAAACTCATTGTTGAAGAATGTTGCTAGTTTCTGTAACCAGTTGTGAAGGACAGAAATAAGTGATGGAATTAAAATTACATACAGTACGTGAGTACATTCATATAGTAGTGAAAGTATTCACATACATAGTAGTTAAAAGTACATTTTTGTAGGATGCTGTAGTTTCGATTTCTTTCCCTGCTCTGCCTTAACTGTGCAACAATCTGAAATTGATTCTCTCGTCCACAGAGATGAAACAGCTGGTTTCCTATTTAGTTCTTTATACAGAGTGGAACAACTCAAATAGAAGAGATCGTCCTGAAGCAGGGTGAAAAATTTAAAATTGTCCTGATACAGGACTGTTGAAAACTCAGGTTCACAGTATGAAAAAAAAGACAAAAAACTATTTTCCACCAGATGCTAAAATGAAGTACAATCTACTCCTGATTGCCATCTGGATCAGTACTGCCTCTGGAAAGAGAGTTTGAATGAACTGTAGTCACTAGGACTTTGCTATGATGTATGAGGCATTTCAGTTCCTTGCAGATACTGTTCTGCCTCCAAGATGGTGTCAAAGGGAGACAACTACAAAGCAAACAAACAAAAAGGAGGGTCTCTCATTTAACTTATTTCATACAGCTCTGCAGTACATCGTTTTCTCATATTTGCTAACCTCCAGTTAGCAAAAAGTTCTGCAGTGTAGATTCATTAAAAAAAAAAAGAAATAGAAGAAAGGTTTAATTACCCCAAACACTCAACCCTCGAGCAACTGACTAACCAGTATTATTCATTTGTACATGTCCTTTCTGAAAAAGGCTTGCGTATTTTAAAAAAGGAGCAGCTAAACCTGTCAAGATCCAACCTCGATATACTTCAGACTTTCACACTTGAGTAAATCAGCACAACCTTTATGGGTCCATAAAACTCTGATTCCTTGACACCATGTTTTTTCCCCTCAATTTGTTCTCATTACCAGCTGAAGTTAATGAGAAGGCATTAAAGAATGATCTGCAGAGAAATTTGATTTCTGTTTATAGTAGTCACAGGATCAAACATCCTTTCTTCTCACCACATAATTTGTAATTCATAATTTAGTTTGTTAGTATCATATGAAAAATTCTCACCTCCCTCCTCACACACACGTGAACACAAAGGTATATGCTCAAGAGAAATGTGATTTACATAAATAATGCTAAAAGAATTATGTCTTTCAGACCATAAAAGTTATCATTCCAAGAAGTTGCTGGCACAGCCCTTATAAAAAGATACTATTCAGTACCTTCCAGGTACTACACACGTAATGGCCTGCATCAGCATTACTTCTACCATACACACCCCCTCCATAAGGGGTTAAAATTTGTCTTCAATGAGAAGCTAATACTTCTATTCTACTCATATACTTCCGTACCTAGATTAAACCCTGAAGGTGGTTTTAGTCTGAAATAATCCTATGTTAAAAGCAGCTTCTTTCTAAGACAGGTTGCACCATAAAGGACAAGTGGTACATCACAGCTTTAAAACTTGAATAGCTGTATAATTAAGAATGATTTATACTTAAATGGATATCGTAATGGTATAAGTCAGTGTCTGAGATTAAATACTGAACTGAGATTACAGGGACAGCTTCTAAAAGAACTGTAACAACTCCCCTCCATGCTTCCAATCAGAGGCAATAATGCGAGAAGAATAGCATCACAAATCTTAGAAGGCACATTAAAAATATGCCTATATTACCATCCCCTGTTTCAATTAAAACTAACTTATCCTCATTTAGTATTGGCATCTAGGAACTACAGAAGAAAATAAGCATGCTAGCTCTTAATCCTGAAAAGTGACAAGTTTCTCACAAAACAGTTGGTACAGTAACTAGGATGTAATTTTAACTGTGACCAAGGTGGTGAGCAGTTGTTGCTACTTACTTGGTGGATAAGGAACTGCTGTTCTACCATCCTTCCCCACAGGGCGTTCCTCAGACCCCACTGCAGGTGTTTTTGACGATCGAAGAGCTGGTGATACAGCCTAAAAGAATAATCATGCAGCATATTTAAAAAAAAAACAACAAAAAAAAACCACAACAACAAAACAGAGAATTCTAAAGCTATTAAAATTTTTGAAAGCTCTCTGAAAGAAATTTTGCCAAAAAAGAGAGAAAAAAAGTACTTTTCCATTAGATTAACACATTCTTTCCCTCTCCCAACCAAGAGTTTGGATTTCCTTTATCTTTTTCAACCCTAAAATCAAAACAAAAAGTCTCTGAAATATTTGCATATTCCTACGGCTGAAAACACATGCATGCATAGATATATATATATATATATACACACACACACACACACACACACATGTATATACACACATACAAATCATATAGAAATGTCAAAATTAACACAGAGCTTGAAATTAACATGACTACACTACCTGCTTCAATGTTGGGGCACTATACAGTGATACTGAGAAAAGAGCATCAAGGGTAACATTGTGTGGTCAGTGCACAGGGTACAGCTCAACATACTGCATCTTTTAAGACAGGAGGAACGTGAGGTCTATCCAAGCCAGCAGCAACACAAAAAGGTAAATGTTTTTGCTTTGACAGAATGGTCCTCTAGTAAACTTGCATATTAGATGCAGTATCTTAGGTGTGGTGTGTGTAAAGTCACAGCACAAATAAAAAGACCTAAGGATTCATTAAACATACTTAACAAGCCCTGGATGAGAGCTAGTAAAATAAAGTTCTGCCAAGAAGCAGACTTTAGTGTCTTAAGGATATCCTGCACTCACTTCGTGCTAGGTAATGTGCAAGCCTGCCTACCTGGCAGTGCTCTCTTCTATCTATTAGGAAAGACTGTTCACCACGAGGATTCCAACATCTTTCTTCTCCTTTGCCAGGGTTTAAATCTACAGAACATTCAGTTCTACAAAGACTTACCCCAAGCTCATCTTCATCTGAATTATCAAAGATATTATCTAAATCATGAAGTGATGGAGCCAGATCTGTCACCTGTGTGAGGCTACCAGACCCTACTCGGCCTGCAGCATTGTCTTGACGGGTATCTATCAAAACAAAGAAAAAAGAAAAGGAAAAAACTGATCAGAAACAAGAGCAAACATAGGAAACAAAACTGTGTCTTTACTTATACTCATCACTCTAAACAGGGACACAGGAATCAGTGAGGCCCCTTGTCTAAGATGTATTCTGGAAATACCCTTGCTGTAGTGGAAACTCGTGCTGAACTTTTAGTTAAACACCAAAAGCCAACCAGGAAAGAATAAACCCAGCTACTGCTCAACTTTTTTTGGCTTTTCCTTTTTATAACAACATAAATATTTTTCTATTTAATATTTTTATGCAGGTCAGACAGCTGTCTGTATATCCCATGTCACAATAAAATGTTTAGTCTGAGATCTTTCTTTGAATATTTTAATTTTGCAGAGTGAATAAAAAGCTTTTACTCACCTGTCTTAGGAGCAGAACTGAAAATAGACATGGCATCCTTCCCATCAGGCACTGGCGTAGAATGACCTGCTGTGGGCATGTCCTTGATACCAATTCCATCTTCTGACTATACAAAGAATCCAAGAATATTTCATAATGTTAATTTAAGCTATGTAAGAATAACCTATCATATTAATAGCTTTCCTACACCAAGTCATATGCAAGACTCTTGGTTCAACACTTCTGAGAAGCCCGAAACATTTAAAGTACAAAGAAGGACAGTTATTTTCGATTTATCTATATGCTGGGAAAAATATGAAGTAATACTGCCTATCAATTACAGAGGATTCTATATACATCAGTTAAGTTAGACAGCCAGTAGAGATAACTAACATACTCATTCTCTCTAGAAAACACACCTCCTAGAATTAAGTGTGGTAGCTATGTAAAGGAACAAATGAGAAAGAAAAGCCAGATAATATATACAGTAGCATTACAGTGGGTAAGATAAATAGAGAGGGGGAAACATGATACGGCTGCAGCAGCTGAGGGCCCAGGAATGAGGATCAAATCACTCTCCACCTCCATGAGGAAGAAGAGCTCTAAGGAAATGTTCAAATAATTAATATTGTGTCCCTGTCACAAATCCACTCAGTAGAAGGATAAACAGGTTTTGCCCAAGGGAGCAAAGATGAATTTGGGCTGGAAAGATGTGAGCCTTGCACGGAGGTGATATGTCAGGCTGGAGAAAAAAAAAAAAGGAAGAATTACTGAAAAAAAAAAATGCCGCGAGTGAACGTAAGGCTTGAAGTATTTTATTTCTTAGCTAACGTCTAGAATCTGCTGCTGGTCAGAACGAAGATATATAAACCAGCAACTACTGGTTCAAAGATACGGTACTGCTGAACTGGAGCAAATTTTTTTTCCTGTGCAATAAAGAAATATGTATCCCTCTGAGTTTTATCTGTGTAGATTTGTGCATTCCCAAGAGCTGTACTCTGCTAAAGTAAAATAACCCTAGTAAGAACGTTAAAGATCTCAGATTTACAGGTTACCTTGTTCTTTTTCAAAAGATCTTTGTCAGCCCCAAGTTTGCATTTTTTACTGCCAGTGAAGCTGTACTTTATGTCACCATCTTCAAACGTGTAAGGATCGCTAGCATCTCCCAAGCCTTCCCCAGGTTGATGTGATAGAGGCAAGGGGTCGAGATAGTTCAGCATCTGCACTGGTTTGTTGTCTTCCAAAATTTTAAATCGTTTATTAGGTTGTGCTAAAAGCCTGAAAGTAAAAAATAAACAGACAGTGTCATCATCATGAAGCAAAACAAACATGCCTTTTGCAGCAAAACCCAAAAAAACTCTGAAGATCTGTAGCTGTTACGCACACAGCCCATATTCCACTCCATTCTCCTTCACAGAACAGAAATGATGCATACATTTCCCTTCATTTAATATTAAGCACCTCACTATGTTGAGAACTTCTATTTTGGGACAATGAAAAAGAAAAATTATCACATTCTTACCACACAATTCTTCTCACATAATATAATATAAATCAAAAAATTCTGAAGTGCACATAACCTTTTCAACCTATTAAACTACAAAATAACTACCAAAATTAATTTTGTCATAACTCAAAAACTCTTCCTCAGTTGAAGGAAAATTACCCTTTGATTATGTTTTTCTATGTGCAGTCTGAATGCAAAGATAATTTTTAAGTCCGCAAAATATTAATTTACCTTCCAAATTTTAGAGGTTAAAAAGATACATCTTCCTGAATATTAAAACTACATAAGTAGTTGATATCCTTCACCAAGAAAGACAATGAGTGTTAATTTTTTCTTTTCTATGGTAAGATTTCTAAGATAATAAATTGGATTTTTATAGGGGGGGGGAAAGAAAACAGGGAAGTTTGTTAGGGTTTTCAAGTTTCAAGCCTACACAGACTGAAGTTAATATTAAGGCTACTATCAGCTTCAAAGATCCCATACTGAGCTCACAATACTGACATCATTACAAAAAAGTGGTATTTCATAACATAATATCAGTTATTACTTACGAAAAGTGTGGCAAGGTGCAACTTTCAAATTATGCAATTGGATAAACGGCACTGAAGTGCCTGTACAGAGCCAAACTCAGCTTGGTCTGTCCTCTGTCTTGTTAAAACCAAACACTGATGCAATTGCAGGGTTGCAAAACTGAATATAGATCTTATTTTTTAAAATACTCAGAAGTAAGCTTAACAAAAGCATTACACTTGCTCTAATTATTTTCATAGAGATTACAAAAACAGATTTATCATCTCTGATAAAGTCCAACAAAAAGCCAAATATTAAAATGATTAAGAATACTACAATTTTAAATGTCTTTTTAAGTATTTAACACTAACAGCGTCACAGACTATCCTTAATGCTAAAACAATGCCTTTTACTTATTGCAGAATTTTTATTTGGGAGTAAAAAAAAATATGCCCAGAAATGGCTACAAAAAATCTCTTTCCATTAATTATTTTCCTACCAGTTATCACTCTTACACAAAACTGTCACTGCTAAACTCTACCATCTACACCGACACCATCCTTAAGGTTTTGAGGCTGTAGGGAACTGCATGGTTACAACAGAAAGCAGTGTGGTCATGATGGGAATTTAATAAAACCACGGCTCATAACAATGTCATTTCCTACCTTTTCAGTGCTGTGCTCTCTAAGTTTACTTCCACCTTGGCATCATATCTCTCACAAGGAAGATCTGGCGGCCTGAACTCTGGATCGTCACTTGGTGGGACACTATAGGTCCTCCACATACCTAATGAGTCGCTGTTGTGAATTATTCCACAGTATAATGCTGTCTCACTGACCTCTGCCATCAGAGGTAGCCTCTGTCCAACAAGAATTGTCCTATCATCTAAGCTGGGCAAGGGCTGCAGCTCCAGCCCGCTGCCATAGAGTGCTGGGTTCACAGGGACTGATGGTGGGTCCAGATTCTCTGCTTCCTGACCTCTGGGCTGGGGGCTAAGTGTGGGAGGCAGAGGGGAAGTAGGGGAATGGGGTGAATCCATAGGATTCATGTTAATTTGCTTGCTTGGATTTCTAGCAGGTATAGATAGCGGCTTCTCATATTTTCTGGAGTTAGAGACTTCCAAAGAGGGTTCCATTCCTTCTAATCCCAGTTTCTGTCCTGGTGTGTCTTGCTCCATGCATAGTTCTTCAGTCACAGAGGGCCGGTGGTGAAATGGCATCAAAGGCCTTTTTTGCAGTTTATCTCCTTTTTCCTGTCTTTCTGTTGTTTTGTGCTTTGAAGAAGCAGGAGGTGGCAATGATGAAGACGATGATGTTCCCACACTGAATCCTGGCTGACTTATCGTTGGGGGACGGCTGGAGCCAGGAGCACAACGCTGTTTGAAAACCTTATGCCTGAAAGTGGAAACAGAAAAAAAGTAACTTTATAAGGCTGTCTGATCTAATAAAGAAAAACAAAACAACAACAAAGAGGAGCATCAGGAAATCTTGTATCTATTCCTGATGCTTCCACAGCTTCCAGCGGTCATGCGATCAACCCAGCCATTCAACCCAGCTTGGCTGCAGTTTCTCCAGCCTATAAAGTGGAGGATGACAGACTCCAGATAATAGAATTCTATGGAAGAAAAAATTAACATTTATAAAAAGCACAGAAATGCTCAGATGGAAGATAATATGAAGAAAAAAATATCAGGCTACTGTTGTCTTCATTATCCTAAAGAAAGACAGCATTTCAAACAGACCAACAACTGTGGAACTACACTACTACTTTTGTACAGTGTGGAACATCTGTTACAGAAGAGAGGGATGGGAAATGAGTTATGTACACAGATGCGAAACACAGCAGGCTGCTTCCACAGCAGTTTCCTCCAGACCAGGTAAGGAAAAATAAGTATAAATGTAGTCAAAAAAAAAAAAAAAAAGTAGCAATGAAATGATGAATACAACAGGAAGAAATATTTTAAAACACTTCAAAACCCCAAATGCAGCAAAACATTATCTTTATAAGCTTCAGATTTTAAGATGTCCTTTTTTTAAGTTTATACCCAGTATCTTTTAAAATGGGGAGCACAGGGCTGAATTTCAGTATTTCAGGTAGTGCCAAACAGCAATTTTATTGTATACCAGATGGTCCCCTGGGGATGTTACAGTAAAGATGTTTCACTCAGTGTCTTTCTCTACACCTATTTGGTTGGTTATTAGATCATGATACATGTGGTTCCAAGTCTGTATCTATAACATTTATAACTGTTTAAAATATATAAATTATATAAATAGCATTTTAAATAGCATTTAGAAATAAATAGTATATCACTATCACAACGAAATATAAATCACTCCATCTTATTTCTTTTTATAAATCAAAATAACTAGAACAGAACAAAATGTTTGTTATTATGCTGCTGTATTTGTTACTATCACAAAATGTTTGTTATTATCACAAACACAAGACACGACATCTCAAGTTTATGTGACTGTAGAAAACCAACTCTGCTTTTATGACTTAGTTATGGAAAAAAAAACGCAAGTTTTGTAGTACCCAGTGGCTGCTAAATGTAGCATCTATAACTTAATGTGCTTATTCCTACATCTTTTTCCTTTCATCATCTACATGGTGTAGTATTTTCTTGATTTGATTTGCAGGTTTTGCTGTTACCAGGACATGATGCAATTTCTCTGCCACAGCAGATGGTCTTTAGCTGCAATCACACGTAATACTGAGTTGATCCCTAATAACTGAAGATTTGCCTTAAGCGTGTTCTTAAACATTTCATTGACTTAATTCTCCATCATTCACTTTATTCTAACGGATCCCTGAAAATTAAATAAGACAGTCTGTTGTTCAACATACAAAGTTGGGTCTATAGAAGATTCAGTATGATGCAGAGAACAACTCTTTAGGAATTCACATCATGATCATATCTTGATATTTATACGACACATACAATGGGCATGGTATAACTAAACAATTAGTTTAGTCAGCCTTTAGTTAGCTGTCCAGCCTTTTTTTAGCTATACAGAAAGCTGTCTGGCACACACGTATTGCTCTTTGAAGTCAGGCACCTCCTTCATTTAAACAAAATTCTTTTGTTTCCCTGTTGCTATGCTGGATTTTACTAACTCCAGCATGATTTAGTTACCAGTGGAGGTGCTGGGAAACGCTGCAAACTACAAATGCAACTGAACCTATTTATAGATTGAGGCTTCCCTTGTCCACTAGTGGCTTGCCACGCTTTCCAGAAGAGGCTGGACTCCAGTTTTCTATAGAAAATGCATGGCATCGTGACAAAACATTTATCTGTTTCTTATTTTTGAATATACATACAAGCAACAAGCGACCAGGGTAAAGAGTAGGCTGTAAGACACTCCTGCATCTGACACACCACAGAGTCTGTCCAGGTTGAACATTCTGCCCTCTGTATGACACATTCCTTCACATTCATTTCTCTCTTCTTCTAAATGCCTAGAGAACAATCTATTTTATAAAAGAAGTTGAGAACAAATGGTACAAGAGTACAACCTTGCTTCATTCCATTTTGGACAATGGGAACTTCTAATCAACAACCTTTGAGTGGTCATGAGCACACTGTATTCATTAATTTCTCTGTACAGCCAAATTTATTCAAAATGCAGAACGCTCCTCAGGGACCATGCTGGCAGATAGCACACTTAAGGATTTGGCTAGACAGTGCATTCATTTTATTACTAACATCATTATTTTGGAATTTGCATAATTGCTAAAACAAAAAGCCCACAGACATGCCTCAACCAGCCCAAAAGCAGAGAATCAGCTCTGCCATCACTGACCATTTGTTGACTGTAGCAAAGACCCTTCTTGCAGTTGTGGAAAAAAAAAAAAAAAAAAGGCATACCAAGGTGGTAATGCTGACAGGATAAGTATCTATACTTAGATCTGTGAATACTTAAGAAATAACTTCCTTATGTCATAAGAAACATCTTTACCAGTCTTCTAATTAGATGGTGACCTTCAGGATTAAAGATTTCAGTAGAAACACCACTGCAAATTGCTGTTCTGCCCCTGCAATATCTCCCTGATAGTTTTAAGTGTGTCTGATAGAATTGATGCTGATGCTGCTGTTCCTGCGTGAGCAGTACTGTAGTTTTATTTAAGCATTTATCAAAATGACAGATGATTTAATAAACTCTTAAAATGTTTGTGCATGTGAGCTGCGATTTTTTTTGACAGTCATAGACCATGCTGCCAATTCTACTGTCCTAGATGATTTGGGGTGTCTCATGAGGCATGGCAAACTGACCGGTGGTATATGGAGTAAATGACTCTTATGGCATTTTTCCACAATTCTTCTTCTCCAAAAAGGGGGATCAGCACTATTCTCTAGATAAGGAGCTCTGAAACATGGCAAACTACCAGTAACTCTGAGCCAGCTACACATAACTTGTGGTGTGAGCTCCTGACCCCCTTCATCATGAGGATTATTTCTCCAGGATTTGGAGTAGGTAAAGGTGACAGACAAAGCTCACAGCTCTGAAAAAATGAAGGATGAGTCGAATACAATGAGAAATGTTTGTGTCATCCTAGTCCCCATTGTATCATTCTATATTTTGTAACCACTCTTCCACTCAAGTTGACTGTTGCAAGCAGACAAAAGGAGATTCATATTAATTACCTGAATATGACTGATGACCACAATTTTAACTCTGATATCAGAGTTTACTTTTCTCTCAGCTAAAATATACCTCACTAAGAAAAGCATATTTCTGCCTGAATTAAAAAGAACTCTACCAAAAAAATCCACAAATGTTTACCCCTTTCAAATCTCACCTGGAACAAGAACAACTGACTCTTTGGACTGGATCTACAAAATCCCACGAAACAGTATTGTTAGGAGCTTCCTCCTCCAGATTTGCAGTTGTAACTTGACTCCTCCTGAGGGGAGAAAAAAACAACAAAAAAAGTATTTTACTAGTTATTACATTTATAAAATAAAATTTTACAAATATTTATGCATAAATACAAGCCTCAAAAAAAAAACCAGATACTTCCACCTACTTCACTCCTGAAACAGAATTCTCTATTTAACAGTAGTTCTCGCTACTGAATCTTAAAACTTATACTTGGATTTATATGGAGAGTATCAGCTTCATATATCATCAGAGTAACATTAGTTATCTTTTTCAGGAGTCTGAGCACAAGAAGCAAGGGGCAAGCAATTTAAACGGAATCTGGAAAGGTTTAAGACACGTCCAATGAGGAAACTGCGTGGAAATAATGGAAAAATAAAGACTTTAGGCCACATGTGCAGCTCATGCTATGAATATACTTTAGATCTCCAAGAATATGATACTAACAGCTTCATTATATCCTTGGCGAGTAGACTTGTCCCAATACTACACTTAAGAGCTCTAAATATCAAATTCATATTAGTTGTTCTTCAGTCATCCACCATTCAGTCTACTAACTACATCTGGAACTAAGAACTCCGCAATTGATAAATCAGAAAACACCTAGCTGAAGGCACAAATTATAAATATGCAACCTCAAAAACAGTCACAATTAAGACACACAGCTGCAAATACGATGGTAATACTGAGCACAGTAACAAATCTTATTTGATACTGCTGCTCTTCATCATTAACTTTGATCACTGGCAAAAGAATTCCATCAAGAAGAATGTTATCTAAAGCAACAAAGTTCTCATTATCTATATCCATTATGAATAAACAAAACCATCAGAACTGCTCTCTTACTTGGACTGTGACCTGTTGAGAATGCACTCCTTCCAGACACGGTGGACCATATGATTGTGAAATTTTGGAGGAATCTTGCCTGATTTCTTTGGACTGTGTACACTGACTGTCCCCTCCTGTACAGCTGAATGGCTGATAGTACTTTGAGAGCCTCCACTTTCTCCTGCAAAATAAATTAAATGTTAATGTTATCACTGGTGTTAATATTCACATTTAATAGTTCTTCCATTTGACTTCAGAGTTTTTCTTTGTCACATGAAAATGCTTAATGCATAGTATGAGAGAAAGAAACTACATTTAAAAGCATTTAAAAGGAACATCTGCCTTGGGCGGGTAACAAAGATGGGACCAGAAAGTTGAAAATTATAAATCAGTACATTTGGAATACAGTTGTGTAAGCAGTGTACCTCATATGAGATAACATCCTCTGCCTCTTAACTGGAGGCAGTTTAGTCTACAGCCTTGAATTGCATCACTGAGAAATATTTTGTGGATAGAGTTTGTTTGTTTTTACAGCTTTTTTGGATATTGAAGTTACAGAGTCTTTGGTGGCTTAAATATCAATATTGTTATACTACGAATGGTTCTAAAAGTAAGCAAGTCTATTAAAAAATACGAGATAATTTATATATATATATATATTATTATATATAGAGGAAACCAGTTCTTTATACTAGAAAGTAAAACTTCACTAAAAAAACAACTGGATTAGTACAACACTTTCTTTATATTAAAAGATCAATTTCAACTCTTGCTTCCTTTCTATGCTTAAATTGAAATATAAGAACCAAAATTTCATTGGTAGACTCTTACAGTTTAAATATGTACTATTACAGATGTTGTTAAATAGTTAATTGCTAATACATACACTATTAACATAGTATGTGAAGTTCTCTCAGTAACATTGCATGTTTAGCGAAGAGATAACAAATGAAGATATTATTCCAACATGTTAATAGTCTTAAAATTATGATTTGCATTCTGCACTTCATTTCCTTCTGCTTGTGATGCAGAAACCTTACTAGCCATTGCATAAGCAGATGTTTCTTTTTCTTCTGTGAAGTGTGCTTTTGGTTAGATTAACTGAATTCTAGCACATGCTTCTTCAAAAACATGAGCCAGACCAGTAGAGGGAGCCTCAGACTCACTTGGCCTGGTGACTTGAATATCCGTATACTCTATGCACTGGATGGAAAAGTAAGGAAAGATATGCCACATTTTAGCAACGTCAACTTAGTGTACAGAACACTTTGTCCTTCTGCTTGACATTATTTAATAAGCCATAAGGATGAAGCATTGAGAGGATTAATTGCCCTACGCCACTGCTTCTAACGTAATAACTCTCCTGGTTTCCGTCAGGTGACTTTCAAAAGGCAACTTGTAATATTGTAGGCAGGCCTTCTAACCCTGTAGCTGCTTTTTGCCTTCACTTGGGAGTTCCTTCTAGATAGTGCTTCTCTTAGAGAGTCTTATTAGCAAAGTGACAATCAAAAATACAGGTCAAAAAAACAGAGCCGCAGGCTTCTACTTCTACCTGTGGCTCTAAAAACATATTTCATTGTCTTTCAGATGCCACTGTTCACAAATACCACTGTTTTTGAACTTGATAATTTGTAATAAAATGCATTTTGATTAAGTTCAACTGAAACAAAGCTTCAGAACTAGCAAATCCATCCTGATTTTCAAGTGGAAAATGTGGCTGACAGATCGAGCAATATGAGCATTTTAAAAGATTCTAATAGCTTAAAGACAGTCTAAAACAGAATCCCCTCGTGAGAGTGCACAAGTTCAACAGGAATCTGCAACATTTAAAAATAATAGCAGCTTCTCATTTGAAAATACACAAAGACATTGCTATGCAAGATTACCCAGAAGTTGATGATCTTGCTTATTTTAACTGTTATTTGCCTTGGAAAATGTTATTCAAAGCAAAATTATATCTTATGTTCTACATCTTTAATGACATATTATGTATTAAAAACAGAGAGAAATTCCATATTTTATTCTCTTTTCGCAAGATGAATATTTCTAATTGTCTTCATACACAGCAATTAAGGTGCCTATATATTTGAAACTATTAATAGACAAGTGAATCCAAAAAACTACTTCTATAGCAACACAGCAATGGTGTCTTGTTTCCTTTCTTTGCCTCAAGATGGAGCCCCTGGACCTGACGGAAGAATCTAATAAAAGTTAAGCAAGCTTTGCTGCCCCCTTATGCCTCAGTGAGGTCACTAAGAGCATTCCTAACCCCCTATAAGGATGCTTACTCTCACAGAAACTGGGAGGAATTTCACGTCTTTGAGACTTCTACTGCTCTGCTAAATTTGGCAGACACAAATCAACAAGTTCAAAATAGTACCCTTGTGTTTAGTTTGCAACTGCTTTGAATACTTTCACAAACGATGTTTAAATTCGTTACTCCGTTGATGTAGGTCAAATGGGAGATACTAACAGATGCTCTTCGACAGATGTGTACTGGAGATGCTAAGAGACTTCACCATTTCTTAGACGCTTCTGGCAGATGAAGGCTGTCCAGTGGTGAGTGCACTCCAAATATTTTGTTAATGACTCAAGTTAGAGAATCTTCCATGAACTGAGAACTTCATTTCAAATAAGAGGTAATTGCAAATGCTAAGACGTGCCACTGCCTGTTAAAGTGTTACTAATAAAGGTCACAAGCAGAAGCAGAGAAAGCTGGGATTGTTTATGCTTGAAAGGGTCGATCTTATCAATTCGTATAAACACCTGATGAATAGAGTAAAGACAGAGCCAGACTCAGTGGCATCAACTGACATGGCCATAAACTGAAACACAGAAGTTCCACTTAATCATAAGAAAAAAACTTTCACTGCTCAAGTGGTCAGACATTGATACAGGTTGCCCAGAGATGTGGGATCTTCACCCTTGGAGACATTCAAACCCCAATTGGATACCAGCCTAGGCAACCTGCTTTTAGCAGCCCCTGAGGAGCACGGTATTGAGGATCTACTCATCCGTTCTTTCGTTTGGTCGAATAAAATGGTTGGTATGTAAAGAACTTCTGAGATTAGAACTAATATGAATTCAAATGCCAAATGGGCATATTCTATACAGATAAAATACACAACTAACCAGCAAATATTATACCTCACTCCCTGTGCCTTCCTCAGATGATGCAAAAGCCTGTGTAAAACCATTTGAGAAGCTTTCAGGTATATGCACCACAAAGATGTTGCAGTTCCAGAAAACCAAGCTGAAATGAATTCACCATGTTTTATTTAAAGATGAGTCGCCTTCTGGGGTTTTTTAAAGCCTAGACCTTTACTTTCTACAGACTTTTTTACGGAAAAGTCTTAACTTACAGTCCTTATTTTCTGTCTTTAATCTGCTACAGTTCACATATTCATCCTCACTAATCATGATCTGTAAATCATATAAAAACTAATGAAAAACACTATGTAAAAACTCAAGCCTCTTAAGCTTACTGCATACCTATAATGGTTTGCTCTGGAGAAGTGGGTGGAGTGAGTGGCATCCCACAGGTACTAGCAGGATCTTTCACACTTCCAAGCCCCTGCTGTCCCACATTTATATGGCCTCCAGTATTGGCAGCACTCTGTGACACAGGGATGTCACTCTGGGAGATGAGCACAAAGGCTGAAGGATACACCATCCGTACACCACCTGCAAAGAAATGGAACAACTTAAGTCTTAAATTTACAGTATAATGTTTAGCAGCCACAGCCCCTTCATCTTGTTTTCAATTAGTCAAAGACCTAAGGAATTTCACAGACTCATAAAAAGTCTTCTAACCCTCTATAGCCACAACAGAGCTGAGAAAAGTAGCTTGATAGTGTGAATAATAGCATGTGGGATACAGGGACTACAGAAGCTTGAGGCAAGATAGCTACTCAGATGTTCCAGTGTCAAGAGATTTAGAAGAGAAGATAGGAAAATTATAATGGCTGTCTCTGATTAATTAGATTTTTTTTCTTTTTTCTCAATCGGGTGGAGAAAAATAATCCTTCAGGCAGAATACTGAAACTTACCAACAATGACTTCAACTGCCACAGGGAAATCATTGTCATATCCCAAATCTTCTTCCTCTTTCATCCCTTCCTTTTTCTTCAGCACCATAGGGTAAAAATACTGCCATTCCTCCATCAGTTTACGGGTTGCTGGGTCTGACATCTTATACGACTGGCCCGTCAGTGTACCATTCAAACCATAAGGACTCACCAAAACTGCAAAATAAGGAAACAACACTCCCTACAATATTTCAACTATGTAACAGCTGCACCATTAATTAAATAATTTGCAACCTAGCTCTGTAAAACAAAACAGTAAAAAAAAGTTTTTACATTGTCAAATGTGCAGTCATAGCTATTTGAATTTCTCTACTGTATTTTCCCCAATTTTACAAAAGTTGGCAATCTACACAAGAAAAATACTCCACAATTGCAGAACCTAACTATCTTTACCCATGTAACATTGAAGTTACAGATCGGACCCACTGACCTAGACAGTTCCAAAGTGACCTCAAAATACAGGCTTACCTTGAAACGGCGAAGGGGAGGACTGTGCCATGTGGATATGCTCTTCATTTATCAGGTAGATTGGCTGATGCTGAGCAATTTCCACACTGGTGCACACATTGCTTTCCCCATGAAGAAAGAATGTGAAGGCACAGGACAAATGCTCGCTGGAGGGAGAGAGATGAAACAGATTTATTGACATGTTAATGAACTCATAGAAGGTCGAGATTTCACTGCCTTAAAGGCCAAATTGGATTAAAATACACCTTTCTGTATTTTCACTTGTGCCCATTGAGTACAGATTCACAGAATGATTGATAAACTTGTACATTAGAATGACTGTCCCTAGACAACGGTCCACAGCGTTGACGTGCATTTCCAAGATTTGTTTGCCTACTTGTTAAAGGGAAACCATTACAAATGGGATTATAAAGCAGGATTCAAGAAGTAAAAATAAAGATTCAGAATGAAAAGAAAATTCTTTAACACTAATTTTACAAGGAATTCTAGCTGAGCAGTGAAATAAGAAAGATACTTACCTTACACTGCTATTACAGGAAATAAAAGGACATGAATATCACAGGAAATCGACAATGACATAGGACGAACCAGGGATTTGCCACTGATCATTAAACATAACTTAAAATGGACAGTATTTAAAACATTCCTGCTTCATTTTACCCTATTTCCTTATATATTCCTTGCCAAAAAGCCACAAGAAAAATAGAATAAAACATTTCATTCTTTTTATCATCTTAATCAACCGAAAGCTTAGAGAACTGACGTGGCAATTACGCAGTTATTTCTCTGCCCAAGTACAATATCTGCACATACTTTTGTAGTTGCTGGCTTTGGCACTGGGCCAGCCATAACATAAGCTCTTGTAAGACAGCTCTTAACAACCTTTCCCAAAAGGAAATAACACATGCAACTGCAACAATTTCATTTTAGTATTTAAGTGAAACAATCGCTTTACTACTGTCAATTACTTTTAAACTGAGACCCTGATGGTCTAGAATAGGTAGCTGTTTTAATCTCACTAAATCTCTGAGCAATTCTATACATTGTATAGAACAAGCTTTCGCCCTGTAACACAGGTTACCCTTCTGCTAGCCTCAAATACAAGTGCAATATAAAAGCAAATATTCAGCTGAGAAAATCTGGAGAGAAAAGGTTACTTATCTTTCATTTAAGATAAAAACTAAGACTTCCTTACTGCTATCACCCTGGACTAAGAAATACTTTGCAGCAATTATTTAAAACTACGAAATATTTTTTTTTATTAGATTTCCATTTTTACAAGAGAAAGAAAGCTCAAGTTATAGTGCTCAATCATCAGTGCTGTAGACTTAAATTAATCATTCATTTATATGGCAAGCAAGGTAGAGAGAACAAAATGAGTCACGGATGCTGGCTATTTATATCTGGTTATCCTGCACCAGGAGGAAAAATAAACAAACTAAACATATAAAGAAAGGATTTCTGTGACTATAGCAAGTAAAAAAAATGGAAAAAACCCTTCAACTATATAATCAAAATCCATTAGATTCCTGACATAGGATGATAATCCTTATTATAAAGAAGCTCTTAATAAAAAAGTGATGAGAAATCTGGTCCAAGATCAAGTGGGTATAATCTCTGCAAATAGGTGAGCGTGCAGCAGGTCAGCCTTTCCAAAGGAGAGAGCAAAGCTATTTGTAAAGGAGTTGTTCTCAGCTCCTGTCTTTAGGATATTACACAGAAATCTCCTGAATCTGGAATTTTCCTATAATGTAGGCTGTTTATCTGCTATTGAACTGAGAGCAAAAGGGCCTTCTGGGACCACACAGTGACTCTCTCAAGTCTCCTGCAGACTGGTCTGTCATGAACAAACGGTGTATAATCTTACCCAACATTCACAGCCATCCATAAACACTGCCAGAATAAGAAAGAGGCAAAACACGACTCTAGAAGACAATGATTCATTTGTTTTTGCAAGGAAAAGAATACACCTCGCTGGCCAATGTCACAGTGAAATAATCATTAAGGTCAGAAAATGAAATTAAATAGCTTTAGATAAAAAAATTAAACAATTACAGGAAAAATGAAAATATAGTATGAAATCTGTTTTACATTCATGCAAATATCACAGATTATAAAAGAATAAAAACTAATTAAAAAAAGACACTTGCAATGAGTATTCCTATTCATTACCAGCAAGAACGGCTTCAATGGTTAACCGTGCATCATTTTCAGCCCCACATCTGAAGTATATCATATGTTCAGTTGCAAGCAGGAGAACCAATCTCTTTCACGGAACTATTATTCCTCTGTCCAGTCTGACCACAGTTACCAAGTCCCAAGGTGGAGGATGTCCCTGCTCATCAAGGCAATCATGCAGCAGCCGTGTGCATGGAGCATCAGGCTGCTCCCATCCTCCTGGGGGCAGCCTTGCAGTGCTTTGCAACATAACAAGCAGTTACATAAAATTTATGCTTCCTCCGGTGTCAGACTCGTCACTATAAGCTCCACTTTCAAGAACAAAAATAATAAAGATCAAGGCTTGGGGACTTCCTATACTCCTAATAAGCTTCTCACAGATCGTGAGTAAAATATTTACTTTAGTAACAAACAAGAATTTTATTTCAAGAGCACAGCAGCAGTGCACTCTGTGATGTACCCCACTCAGGCATGCGCAGCGCAGCTTACTGACATTCTTGTCTTTAGGACATTTCACACAATTCCTTAAATACCAACCGGCAGAAATCACTCCCGCTACAAATACAAGACAGAACTCTGAGTAAAACACATTCAGGAGAGAACTTAAAAAGTCCACTTTCAGAAGTAAACTGAGCAGTGGGACTTTACTTTTTATAACCATTCAGTTCTATCTCTACATATTCATGAAACAGACAACAGGTTTTTGAAGTTCATCATTTCTGCACTGCTTCCCACCTCCCTGGCATTCACAGCACCAGAGACCACCAGGAGCACAAGAAACAGCTTCCAGGCTATTTCCACCCATTCTGCACCCTCTGTCAGACTGCCTTGAGCTGTTAGCTTATCTGTTCAGAACAAATACGATAATAAAAATACTACCAAGTTTCAAAAGCTGCATTATACGCTTGCTTTGTATGAATTAATGGATCATCCAAAATATAAAACTACTTGAAAAATCATGCTTTCAAGCCTTTGCTCCATCCAGAGGAAATGCTACGGGGCTAGACAAAGGCTCTTGAAGCAAATGCGCAAGCGTAAGATGACCATCTGGAGCAAACCAGCAGACATTCGGGATTTTTTCATCAGATTTCCCTACAAGTTCCAAATCAGAAACCTGAATCAGTCTGAAGCATCTGATGCATAAATAAAAATCATTTTGGAGGCAGTTAGAATTCTGTGTGTTGTGAAAGTAACAGCTTATTTATAGAAAATACCATGAGCTTGCTATGAAATAGTCTTAGATGGGTTCATCCCACTACTTACCATTTAGAGTTTGGGAGAGGTTTTCCTTCCCCCCCCCGTCATTTACAATGCCACTAAAGTTGGTGGTAACTGCAGCAGCTTTCCACAAGGAAATATCAATAGAGAATTAATAAGACCTATTCTCCTGATGTTACTTCATGATGTTATTAAATTAAAATGTTATAAAACAACAAGAACAAACAGAATGTGCATCTGCATTTGTACTCCAGCTACACTACGCAGGAATCCTTGTCTCTTTTTTACAATTATCTTTTTAGAAACCTACTTTTTCTCTGCATGCAAGAGATCCTTCTCTCAGTTACAATGTCATCTTCCCAGACATGGGCTGGGTGGAATATTCTATAAATTATTTCCAACTATAGCTACATTAAGGCTGAGCTATGAAAAATGTTGGGCACTGTGATCTTGAGCCAGCAAAATACTTGCGTGTATACTCTTTGGAATATTTCCACTATATGCACTGATAGACTTACTCAAAGTATAATCATTGCTTAAATGAAAGACTTCTACTAATGGAAATAGAAAGAAAAAGAATCACTCTCCAATTACTGTGACAAATATTTTGTTCCTTGTAGTACTGTCTCCCTTTCACTTAATTTTGAACCTGTTCTTCAAAATAGATTTAGAATCCTCTTTAAAAAAAAAAAAAAAGATAAAGTCCTAAAAAGCAAAAGCAATGTCATAAAATCCTTTGTAATCCTTTTTTTTTTTTTTTTCCATTTGCCATGGAAAGCAAACATGATTCATAACACAGAAAAATCTTACAATAAATAGTATTTACATTACTCAAACTTTCAATGTGGCACCTAATTGTGTGTAACCAACAACGTCTGTCCTTCAGATACTTCCACGGGGATCTTCATCACTTTAAACACAATTTGAGCTGCCTAAGAAAACAGCAGCTTAATAGCTCATTAATACAATATCGTGGACCTCCCATAATCTTTATGGGCTTCAATCACTGTGACTTTTTTTTTGAAGGAAAGAAATATATTAAATGAAATGTACAAACATAAATATATATTTATATATAGACTTCTGTATGTAAGTATGTATAAAAAATGAGATTAGGATTATGAAAACTTGACTATGTTTAAACTATGCTACATAGATTGGAAAGAACATCCAATGGATTTACCATGTATTATTTATTATTTTACTTATTTGAAAACATTCACTGTGTTTATGCTTTGAAAAGCACCTGCAGCAGTACAACATGCAGCATTAGGACAGGCTTCCTTCTGAACACTGTAACCTACCTGAATGCCAGGAAAGCACACGGGGAGCAGAATGAAGATACTGACACTAAAGGTTATTTAGAGGAATGTACTCGGAAAGCTACAAATTATATCTTTGCAAACATTCATCCTGTCAGAACAATTTCAAGTTTGAATTATTTAGGGTGAAGCAACCCTGACCCCTAGCTTTTTGCATCTGGTAGCAAAGCTCTCCAAAAGGTAAGGGGAAGAAGGAACCGGTGCACGTGAGGAACAAATGGAGCACTTTGAAAAAAAAATTCTATTTCTTGTTCTAAATTATGACTGTGTGCATGAACTAAACCAAGACCTCTCAAAAACCATACAGGAGTTGAGATTCTTGGTATATACTAAAACATGTTAAAAACATGCACAAAATATCTAAAAGGTGCTACCTCAGATTTAGGCCTCTTGAACTATCACCCTTTTCTCCTTTTTTCTTTAAGCAGCTGTCTAAAAAGCCATGTAGGTAATGAATTATATTTTACAAAGTATAAATTGTACTACTACTGTAGTTCCACTCAAAAATACATTTGAGTTCTGAAATTTCCAAACCCATATTACCCCAATATGACTTTATTAGCAAGTCTGACCTTGAAAAAGCAGCAGCAATAGGTTGCGTACCTTAGTAAAATACACAATCAAATAAATCTCCTCTTTGATACAGACTATAAAAAAAAAACAGAGCATGAAAAGGCTCTGCACTCGCTCTGTGAATGAAATAATTTCCCCTCCGGGTTTGTCTAAAGCAACTGGGTGGTTACTAGCAGCTCACAGTGACGGTGTGGACAGGAGATGGCAGCACCTGGACGCATCTGAAGTCAAAAACATTCACGAAGAGGTGTGAAGAATTTAATAGCCCAGAGAGGAGTGCGAAAACTACCTCTTAAGATAGTCTGGTGAGGTTTGTAGCTGAACTTGAATGAGCTCCCACAACACCATGAATATTAACAAAAATGTAAGGGAACAGGAAAAAAAAACCTTCCAGTTTGCTTGTAGAAAGTTACTTCTTCCTATTACTGTCAGTCACTGCTTCTCTTCCAACACATGGACTATCCTTAAAATGAGAGCACTCTCTAAGTGCACAGATTTCCCATACATTTCTCTAGGACATATATGGTCCAGTTCAGGACCATACTTACTTGGCAACTGTGCAAACAGAGAAAGCTTCCTCACATACACTAAGTGTGTAGGAAAGGACCTGGATCTGAGATTTTATCAACAGCCTCAAAATAAAGACACGTTTTTTGGCTTTTAGGAGAAATGGTGTGGAATAGTTTGTGTACATATGGCTGAACCCTCTTCATCCTTCCCTAAAAGGGAGCCATTATTCCCACTGCTCTTCTGGAAACAGCCCTTGCTGTCCCCAAAACCTTTCCTGGATATGGCCATGGCCAATTTGCAGATTAAATCATACAGTCTTGGCTCCTTTCCACCCCCCACCCTGCACTTTTTTTTTATTTTTTATTTTTTTTTAATTAACTGACCGAGAACTTCAGTACCCAGAATTGCCCAAAGCTTTTCATGATTACATTATGTATCAAAACATTGCCTCTCTACTGGCCTGGGTTTTACTGATTTTATTTTATTTTATTTTTATTTTTTTTGAAACCATGTATGAGATGCACATAGAGAAACTCAGTATAAATATTAATTACCTTTACTGTTTTCTCAGTAGTAGAGAAAAGCACTGAGAAAACACTTTCACAATGCAAAACGCATTTAGATAGCATTACCTAAGCACTTTCTGTGTCACGGATTTATTATCTCGACACTTTTTAAGTTGTCGCCATCCAAACCTCTTGCCAAGGCTAATATGGTTCACTATAAAGATTCTCTCACTTACTGATCCCATCTCTAACAACCTTCTCTTATTTACGTTGTATAGAACACAGGCCCAGGACGACCTGCTAGCCCAGGAGGATCCTGGCGTTTATACACGAAATGGATACATCACTTTGCAGGATGACAGGGCTAGGAGACTGATACGAACACTCCAAGAAGTCAAGGGGAAAGTGCTGCATGCCACATTAGCTAATATTTTGAGTATTAATTACATTGCAGTCTCTCTGTACAGGATCCACGTTCAGGCTCTGCTAGGGGAAAGGTCACATGCAATGTATATAACCTTCAATATGAGCAGATTACAAACTGCTCTGTGTTCTCTGCCCTAGATCTTTATGAAGTCTTAGATTAAGACAGTCTTGTGTTTTTTTTTTGTTTTGTTTGTTTTTATGACCTTAATAAAGACGGATTTAACTATATACAGACAACAGGATTTCATGAGAATAGATATTATAATGTGATTCTAACTAAGCTTATCAGGAGAGAAGTTTTGTCCTCTGGTTGTGGACAGAAGGTCACCATGCTTTTACCACACAACTTCTGTAGAGCACAACACGTTCTACAGTAAGAGCAGCAACATTTTTGTTCCTTAAATATATACCTTCATAAAATCAGGTATTTTTTACAAGGTCTTAAAACTGTGATCAGTATATAGCTTTTTTTTTATTATTATTATTAATGGATTATTTAAATCATATGGAGAGCTTCCCCAGCTTATTTGGCATTTTCTCCCATGTGCAACTAAGGCAGCACTATTATTCCACTTGATTCTTTGAATGAAATATGACACCACAAAAAATGAATATCTTTCACATATTCACAATAAATCCCTGATTTTTCCATATTAAAAGCATTCTGCATGTTGAACAAGGAAATTTACTGATTTGTTACTAAGTACACATATGTGTATCATGTGGCTTGTCAAAATGTACTTTTTTGACTTTAAATTTCATTTTTTTTAATGAACTGATATAGTAATTCCTAGACTGTCTTGGTAACTAGCACAACACTCCTGGAGTGGATACTCCAGTATCCTTCCATATTCACTGTTATGCATTTCCTTTCAGGGACGATTCCTGCTCTTCGAAGACCAAAAATGCCAAAGCCAACCTGGAATGAAAAGGCAGGCTGAATGGCCCTAGATCAAGGACAAGATTTATTATTATATCATATATGCAGAAACATGCAAGAATGACAGACGGTGAGAAAAATCTGGTCAATAAATCCATTAATATACAGATTAATTGGTTAATAATCAGAGTGCAGCAACAGTTTTACAGCTAACACTTCATGGCTAGAGGACCAGCCCTTTCAAAACAGGCTTGTGTGAGGCCTTCTCTGCATATGGGACATGATTCATCTCTGTAACAGGATGCCACCTGCAGATCAAACTACAGGAAACCAACCAGGACTGCTGAACACGCTATGATCATGTGCGTCTGCCTACTAATATTTAAAATGTAAATACTTTAAAGGCACTTCAGGTCCCAAAATATTCTCTCTGCAGAGAAGGTTAGCTGAACACAGAAATAGTTTCACTCTAAGAAAGATTTAGTGTACTTAAACAAAAATTTAGATGTGCTAAATGGTGTTTTTATAAAAATAAATCTAGTTTTTATTAAATCTAATCAATACCAGGCTGTACCAGGCTGTGTAATAAAATTTCTGCAGTGAGAAATCACAACCAACATTCTTCCCTCAGCAGTAGGTAAATGATTTAGTCAGCATTATGTTCTTGAACTCTCCAAAGTATCACAATGTATAGCTCAAGGCACTAGTGATTATTGAATGGGTTTTCTTTCCATTTGTGTTACACTTCAGAACAGTGCTGATTTAGAACTACAGCTATTAAGAATTATTTAAAGCTGCAATGCCAGAAGAAAGATCCTGCAAGTTTATCACATTCATTATGAGTAGAAATTCATTGTGTTAAGACCAAAGACGCTGTGTTGTTAAGGAACTCAGAAGTTGCTATGACCATATTTGTATTGTAACACAGGCTCTATTCTTTACAAGAAAATATAAGTCACATACCAAAAAAAAAAAAAAAAGGTTATTAAAACTACATTCAAGTTAATGCTGAAAACACACATTATAAAATCTTTTAGATTAAAAATTAGTATATTGTTAACAAAATCAGGAGCTTGTTTGTATCTGTAGCAGTACTACCACTTTTAAAACAGTAGCACCAGTTGCAAATAGCTATAAAATGGACTACAATAAACTAGAAAATTATGAAAATGGATGCAATCTTTCTTCCTTTAGTATACTAAAAACATCAGCGTGGAAAAATTACATAAAAATTTCCGTAATCACTGCTACTATAACCCTTCTAAAATTTCTTCTCGTCTCATTCACTGCCTTTTAACACAGTATTTGAAATGGACTCCCTTTGAAAATTCATTTCCACAGAAGAATTAATACTCTTTAACATGGGAATCCAGCCAGATGAGCATTTATATCTATTCAGAATGACGCACTATATTCATGAAACATACAAATACTTCTGTTTTTCAGCCAACTATTTCCTAAGAGGTGTATGTGGCAACTCAAAAAACCCCTTTCTGCTGCTAATCCTAGCATTTTAGTAAATAGTACATACATAAAAAAAATACCTCAGAATTGCCACAAACAGTTTTGCTCTAGAGGCCAGGACTGAAAAGCCCCTTTTGAATATTAATAGCTTAAAAGTCAAGATCACGCCTGACTAACACTGATGGAGGTTTGCCAACCAACTATTCCATTTTTTAGCCTAAGGCATAAACTGACCTTTTCAGTAGAGCTCCGTACTGCAAAGTTTAAAATCTAGGCTTCTTTAAATTAGGCATACTTTAATAATTTCACCACAGATAACACAGCTATCAATTACTCTGTTTCACAAAGCCACCTGCATTGGAATTGTTCACTAGCATAGTTGCCCCAATTCATCTGTGGCTCATGAATGTATGGATGAAGCTCTGAGGAAAAGGAGGCTTCCCTTCCCCATAAAGACACTTTTCAGCGGTCCCAAGGAGGGTGAAAATACCAGCCTTTCCTTTCCTATTTGTGTCAGGCTGCTCTAGACCCTGCAGCTGCTGCTTGCTGCAGGGTTGGGGGATACTGAAACGTTGTCCAGCTCTGGGCACCTATCTGCTGGTCAGCCGAGCCACCTCCACCCCGCAGGACAGCTTCGCTGCGCAAATGGAATTTTCCTATTGAACAGGGCAGGAAGGAGCAGGGAATGTTCAGAGTTTTGACATTTGATACACGACAGCTACTAGCAAGTGTCGAATAAGTAAGTGTTTGTAGAGTCTGAGTGATGAAAATAAGGATTTTTCATATTAGCACTGATTTTTATCACTATACTGTATTTGCACTAATTGTTAGCATTATTTGCACTAATTATTAGCATACTAAGTCAAGCTGGCTATCTAATCATGTTCGACTTGTAAATGAGAACAATACTTAACCAATGTGTAGATAGCAGTATTAAATCATATTCACATTAGGGACTTCATTTTCTTAATATTAAGCTTCATTTATGCCTTCTCTATGAGAAAAGTCTTGTTATCAGCTCTTTGGCAATAGGTGGCAATTCAAATAATTTTGTAGGTACAATCTGAAAGACCACATTTTTATTTAACACACGTGGTCTTCTATGTGTAACTGACTTTGAGTTTCTGCAACTAAGTTCTTCAGGAACTAGGAAAATGCTTCCTCAGCGTGGGAACGCCTAAGTGAAACGATCACCAAAGTGCTGTTCAAATGTGGGGTGCAGAGACCTCAAAAATTAGCAATTATGGAAAAAAAAAAAAAAAAAAAGGCTGTCAACTACTTGATAATAAATCTAACTAGAAGGCATAAAGGGGAAATAATTAACACATGAATACAAGATGATTCTCAGATTGCTAATAGCTCACGGGAAGAAAGTGAAGCAGACAGAAAGACATCACCATTTAAGCATTCCTAGCATCATGTGTTCAAACACAGGGAAGTTTTCCCTGCAGTTTTAATATTACTTTTTTCTGAAATTGCCAAAGCTTGCAAGTCTGTTGCACATGGACACTAAAAATGAGGCTCAAAAAACAGTGAAATCTCAAGCTTTTAAAGAAAAAGACAAACTGTCCTAATAATAATGGAAGGTAATTTTCTAAAAAGCATGCAGTCTCCTGTTTCATTACTGATTTACTTATGAAACACTAGTACAGTAATATCAACCCATAGAATTTCACAATTAATTTGCTTAATCTTAATTTAATCTTTTTTTTTTTTTCCCAGCTAGTCACAAAGATGCTATCCAGACATGCACACAGGCTCTGTCACCACAGTTAAGACACCAGACCACAAAAAAATACATAACATACTTTTGACGTACAAGTTATAAAAATAAAAACACAGCATATCAAATGCCACTCCTCTTTTTAGCAGTGCATCTCAATACCCACTTATTTTTGCTGTCTGCCAATGTAGGTTAATGCATCCATCCTTCTTTCAACCCCCCCAAATGAAAGCTGAATGCTATTATCTAAAGTAGCATTATATTAGATTAAGGCCATTTAAAAAGGATATTCTTGAACAAATATGTCAAACTGGAGGGGGATGAAGGGACATAACCCCTTACTTCGTTGTCATTAAGTTCAATGAAAATAAAATTACATTTATCTGTTTATTTCACAAAGTAAGTACATAAACAGGGGGAAAATATGATTACCTTATGTTCCTTCCACACAGGAAAATGAGGAGGAACAATATTCTTGCAGTCCAAAAGCTATTAATGCAGCTTTGATGTATGCTTTCAAACAACTGCTTACAACGCACACCTCAAGCAATAGGCAGAAATGTGTACATTAGACAATGGGGTCAAGAAATCTAAAGCTATGTGACACTACACGCACATGCCCATTTACCAATATGAGCCAATTACAGATTTTAGATTTTCTTCTGCCAAGTAAACTTCAGAACTGGGCACTCTTCACTGAAGAAGCACCCATGCTTTTAGAACATGTAACTAGGTCGCCTCTGACTGTCTTAAATTAAAAACTACAATTGAAAATGCAGCTTGTAGATGGTGGAAGACTCTAATCCTCTCTGTTCATTTGTCTCTCAGAACAAAATTTCTGACACCTTCACGTGATTATGAAGCATGATAATAACCTATACTTAAATTACAAAACAAACAGGATGAGTTGATGGACAGCTTTAATATTTCCAGGACTTGTAGCTAAGCTTTCAAGTTTGGCAGGAGAATAGCATTACTGTAAAAGAACACATTTGTTGTCCCTTAAGAGAAACAAATTACAACTTGACAGAACTTAAAAATAAGAACAAAAAAAAAAAAAAAAAGCAATGCATCCAAATCTTTCAAAATTTCTTTGCTTTATGGACAACAAAACTGAACAAAGGGCTTTATTTTGCAGAGAGACACCCAAACTTCATTCTCTTTACAATATGTCATGCTTTGTGTTTTTTTTGGTAAAAGAGACTGCCTGAGATGTAAATATCTACTAATGCATATTAAACTTAGTGCTATAAGCCAGCTACCAGCTGTTCTTTAGGATGATGGTTGCAGAAAATTATTTCATGTGCACCCAATATGATCAAAATTCTATATTCTATATTCTAAATTCAACTCTATGCTAAAGTGACATGCAGAAAATACTAAAACCATGGAAAAAATGCATTAATTTATTCACCGTCATACCTTTGTGATGGTTCCACTTTCAGAGTACAGTTTAATTGACTGGTTTAGAGACCAGAGACGTAAATCTCTTTACGTTTAAATAAATCACTGAATCCTCTCCAAATAATTTGGTTTCCACATGCTGACTTTCATTTGATATACCTGGAGAGTGAATTCAGTTGAAACAGGTACCAGACAAATCATGTTTAGAAAAAGAAGTGCACTATCAGAGATATGAAGTATTAAAAATAAAGCCATGTGATTCAGTCAGCCATACTCCCTGTTTTCCCCTGTTTCAGCTCCCAATCATTTCCTGATTTTTTTTTTCTTTTAATTACAACTGCATGATGGTATTTATTTTACTTTTCATTCACTTCTAGTTTGAAAATTGTTACTATCTCCTTCTCTGAACACAGTCCTTGTTGGCTTTGTTTCCTGTGCCCCCTAGTCTTCTGCATTTATATCTTATCTACGTGCAACCTAATGCTCACCTGGCCTGAATTAATTTTGAAAGACCACATGTCTTGCTTCTCCTCTCATTTATTGACTTCAAAGCATGAAAATTGCAGGTTCTGTAACAACCATCTTTCTAGGATTACTCTTTTGCAAACAGGATTTCACTCCATCTTGCCAAGCAGACAGACACACCTCGTTTAACAGATTTTAATCATCCTGCATTACCTTATATTGCTTCGCTCAGTGAGCAAAGCCCCTGACTTCATTCTTGATGAGGTGCTGTAGAGTCACAGGCAAATAAAGATGGATCTGCCAGACAAGCAAAGATGCACTACAATGGATAAAAGTATCACCCAAATCTAGTGAACTGCAGCAGCACAATGTTATAATTTCAGCTGTAAAATTATTTCAAATAAACTGTAATTAAAAGCATCTCCTGAAACTACATGATTCTCAAATGAACAAATTAGAACAACTTAAATCATGAAAAGAAACTGTTTTTTTTTCTTTACATCAGTCTAAATTGTTCTGTCTTTAACATATACACAGAGATACAAAAAACATTTTCTAAAAAAAAAAAAAAAATGTGCCAAGAACACAATTCAAAAAAGTCACATGAGCAGGGACAAATAACTACTATAAACATATTAAATGCAAGAGTTATTATTTTTACCTTCCACCAAGTAAACTTAGAATGGTAATTTCTTTTTTTCCCTTGTAGTAAAAACAAGCAAATGGCTGCTGAAAAGACACACACACACAGACACACATACAACCAATTCTGTGGTAGAAATATTTTCTATAAATGCCTGGCATACCAATCATATGCTTTTACAAGAACTAACCTACAAATAGTGCTTCAAAGTATGCTTAACCAAACAGAAGGCTTCGTGAACTAAAACAGCACTGTTTTGAATTGTGACACTATGAACTAAAATTATTCACAGAGAAAGAACCACTTATTATTTATTCATCTTCGGTTTTAAAATGTGAAAATCCAGAAGCCAGCCAGCTAAAAACAGTTACTGAATTCTCAGTTCTGAAAATGCCTAAGAACCTTCTGTAAACCCTAAGCAGGCTTAGTCTCTTCAAAAGTCAGTGCCTGTGCCTTGGCCTATATTGCCATCTATACTGCTGACTCAGGATCTCTGCCAGTTCAAACAATTCCTTAGGAAGGAATGTGCTGGAACCATTAATTTTGTACTCATTTCTCACCCACATAGAGAAATGAATAGTTGAAACAAACAGCTTCAACTCTAGGCCAATGCTGCGACTCTAGCTATTGCAACAGTGTGTATTTGTTTGTTAAGGGAGAAGCAAGGCTGTTAGAAACTATTACACTCCAGAAGTTGAAGCAAAATAACTCCTGAGAGTAAACCTTTATTATGGAGAAGTACCACATTATGGAAAGGAACCAGTGTTGCAAAGAGCAAACTATTGTACATAACCCAAGGTACTTAAAGGAATGGGTGAGAAACATCCCCAGCAGGAAATTCTGTCCCAGCATCAGCAACAGCCTCTGTTGCCCCCACAAACTTTGGCCTCATTTCTTTTATGGCGTGGACAATTTTTGCATGCAAGTTGTAGGCTCACTAAATACTCAGCCAGCTCTCTAGACCTATTAAATATCAGCCCTGAGCTGTTTGGATCCACCATGTCCCAGCAGTTAAAGTGAATTTCTGTCTCAGCATCCCTGTCTTCCAATTGAAAGAAAGCTAACAGTGGAAAACAGACATTTCTCGTTAACATTGAACTCTCTTTTCTCGCCTCTGGACTCCAAAGACAGGCACAGTCTTTCCAACCTTGCTGCTTACATGCGCCATAAAGGAGAGATCTGCATCCTTTTGAAGGTACTTGGGTGAACAGTGGGATTGTTCCACGGTCTGATTTCTATCAGGTAAAACACAGGCGCAACAAGAAGCTTTTTGACGACGTGAGCACAATAGCTTACCTAACCTTGCCCGCGGTCCCACAAAGGTGTCAGGCCTCCGTCATGCACCTAAATACCTGTTGGTACACATCCTCACCAACCTCCTTTTTCTTACTACAATCAACTAGTGTGTGAGATACATTCAACTATTCTGGAAAAAAAAAACAACAGGTAAAAAGAAAGTCAGAGTAGAGGGTACAATGTGGGGTGTTTTGTGTGAAATAAAATTTGGTAATACAAAGACTGGAAATGAATGAAAGGAGCAGAGAACATGGAAAGTTGTTCCAGTTTCTCCTTAATGGTAAATCTTCCTCTATATGCAGATTACTCACCCAATTTAATCCAGAAAAAACACAAGACAGCTTTGCTAATTTTAGTGAACTTCTCAAAAATATCACTGTAAAATGAGACTGTTTTCAGAGGATCCTGAGAATAAAAGACACTCTTATTTAAAGACAGCAAGAGATAAATCCCCCCAAAAGGGGCAATAATGTCCTTTATTCTGACCTTAATGTTACAGGGATCAGAACTCATTTCCAGAAAAATCCTTACCTGTAGTAAGGCAAGACAGTCTTAATTTTTATACCCATAAAATCTGGCATTAAAAAGTAATTGTTTGCACTGAAACTTAGAAAATTAGGGAAATTCTGCAAGTTCCCCCCACAGTTACTGGAAGCCCACATGCTCTACAAACAATTCTACACAGCCTTTGATTAGAACCGGCGAACAACGTTTTAATGTAATATCCAAAATGAACAAAACTTCAAATTATTTCTCATTGATCAGAATATATCTAATACACATAAAAAATTTAAATTCTTCACTTCAAAAGCAGAAATAGGCTGAAGAGAACTAACAAAAATAGTACAGAATGTGGTAGTTATGAACTATTACTTTAAAATATCAGTAAATTCACTTCATTCACAATTTTTGGTGGAAGAGAGACCATACTGCCCTAGTGACATCACACCTGCATCTTGCCTACTTAAACACTGTTACCATAGCAACTGCTAAGGTCTCTGTGTCACTCTACACGTAATTGTAAACTCAACATTAATTGTATCATAATCTGAACAATTATGTACTTGAGGAGTGAGAAATACCCTTATTTCACATGGGTTAAAACAAAAGTCCCTTAAATCGCTCCTAGTGCTTTTGTTTTATTACCATGGACTTAGACATTCCTCCCAGTAATCATACATGAATTGTACTAAAGGCACTAGTATTTGCAGTCACACATTGTTCAAGATGAAGAGTAAAACCAGTCCTGATGGATGAAGCTTTATTTTTAGGCAGAGTTGCTACTGTTCCTCTGAGAAAATGCAAAGCCTGGAAAGCATTATTACTGATAAGAGACCACAATGTAGTTGTGGGGAGATCCACTTTTTCTGTATGTGCCAAAAGGTTTTGAGTTAAAATTAATTAATACAGGGCTTCTTTTCCTTTTTTTCTTTTTTTTTTTCTTTTTTTTTTTAAATCCTTTTTCTCTTCCACCAGGACAAATGAAAACAATACCAGAGTACATAGGCACAAAATTCACAGCAATGTTTAGTCCGTGGATGTATGATCAGTGAGTGGGAAATATTCAGGAAATTCCAGTCCACTACAATCTTTTATTTTATTCATAAAATAATTCAGTTAAAAGAAAAAAAAAAAAATATGTGCATGTGCTTTAATTTTAAAGCATGCATTTTTATAACTGATACATGAAGGAAATGTGTAGGGATGACCTAAGTTAAAAAAAATTAATTATTGAATGTCATCTTCTAAGAGCGATTCTGAGTCAGATTCAAGGATTTATTTCCAGATTTATCATCTGCTTCTATTAGAACAGTGGGCAGTTTACTGAGGCTATGATTTTCAGAAATATTCATGCTAGGTGCTTTGGAGAATCAGGCTACTGGCATTTTTCTTCTGGCACAACGGTCAGACTCCTTCAAATATCTA
>VZSV01000270.1:634002-653193 GCA_013398735.1 Nothocercus julius | reverse complement strand
TGAAGTTACCAGTCCTAATCTGGAGTTTTAAAAAAAAAAAAAAAAAAAAAAAAAAAAAAAAAAAAAAAAAAAAAAAGAAGAGGAAGAGTCCCTAGGAGTCCTGTTATGAACACTGGACCTCCTCTCCTCTTTGGGGAAAATGGATCGACTTCTCTAACCTCCCTCCTCCAGCTACTTCATCTTAACACAACAGAGCTGGGGGAAGTGTCTATTTGCAGGGTGTAGCCACATCCTGCTGGAGGTGACACCCACCGGCACCTTTCCAGGCCTGTTTGGTGCAGCAAGGTAGCGCCATGAACGTGTGTGACAGCAAGGGATGCAAAAGAGCAGACGTCTGACACCCACAAGGGACACAACTCACACAGCCATGTGAGGAGCCTGAGTCTTTTGGAGCATCTACATTAAATATGCACAATCTGATAGAACGCTGCAAAATCTGCACAGGCACTATGAATAATCATGTACCTAAATGGTACCTGTATTGTAGAAAAAGCTTCTAAGCACTCTGCAATTAGACTGGCTTCCTCCCCCCTCCAAGCTCTCTATCACAAGCTAATGCTAGTAGAAATGCTTTTGGATGTTATTTAGGTATGAAAACCACAAATGCAGATTCAAAGTAAATCTTCTATTTTATCGGTAACACATTTGAAAAGCAAATCACATGGACACGTTATGTCCAAAAGCAGGAAACAGATAAGATGTCTGAATCTATTAAGATGTCTGAATCTATAAAAGATTTTGCTGAATTCCTGCTGAGAACTCAGCTTGTTAGACACAGCACTCATACATTGCATGTCACAGCTATTTGGTTAGTTCTATAATAAGAGCAGACTAAAATAAGCACATACACAGGAATACTACCTTCCCCTTTGACAAAGCAGAAATAAGCAGTACCACTGTACTACTTACTGTGTCACTGAAGAAAAGCCCTTTTTGTGCTTTAAATAAAATGGAAGTAGCATAAATAAAAAAGCTTTTAAAATAATAACAGAATATCTGGAGGAAACAGTATTATTTCTAATAGCATTCTGAATGTTCTAGACCAGTATTTAGCAGTTAAATACATTGTACTCCAATGTATTCCAAAATGCCACCTCTCTTGACGTACCTACGCAGGGAGCAGACAAGTCTCTCTTACAGCTATTAATATTTCACATCTTCCTATGCACTGTAACAAGTGCACTGAGTGGAAAAATAGGCAGAAATAATTCTATACAGATTAAGAGAAGCTAGAAGCCAAACACCTCAAAGAAAGCAACCGAGTCACCACCTAAAGAAATGTTTTCTAATAAACAATATAAAGAAAGACAGAAATCTAGTTCAGGACTGGATTTGTCACCATTCTCAAGAGTATTTATTAATGCAACCCTTAAAAGCTACAGATGCAAGAAAAGGCTCTTCTTAGCCGTACAACTATGTATTCTATGAACACGAATCTAAAAAATGGCAATTTTTATGGACCACGAGATTGAAGTTTCAGATCTATGGATTTTAATCCCACTACAGTGGGATTAAAAACTACACAAAATTGAAATCAGAAGCACAAACATTAATTTGACATAAATGTCTTTCCATTTATTACTAAAATTGTTACATTTAGTTCACCTAGCTGCACAAAGACAGAAATAACTACACCTAGGTAAGGATTTCTTTAAGATATAACAAGTATCGCAGATAGGAATACACAGGAAACAAACAACATTTTGCAAGATTCACTTTAACTTCATTCCTATCACAGCATTAGCTGCCAATACTTAAGAGCAAACCAAGACAAGCATGTCTCTTATCAGGTGCCTGTGCTCTCAGGACTTTGTTTTGACTTAAGTTCTGCGAAGTAAAATAGGTTTCTTCACCAGCCTCTGTCATGAAAATTTCAAGCACTGGCTAGGTTTAACATTTGAATGGCAAAACAGGCTAATTAATCAAGTGTTTGTGCTAGTTTGTACTATCCTGTACTAGGACACACACTGAACTTCTAATTCAAATTTATTGCAAAATTATGAAAAAAATTAACTTAAGGTTAGCATGCTCTGATGAGAGAAATAAGACAGCCTGGAAGGGCATGGATGATAACGCAGCATTGAAACTGGAGCAGCAGACAGAAATTCTGATTTATATTCTCATGTCGTCATGGTGGCTTTTGGGGAAACCCCTTCACTTAGACCTGCAGGCCACTTAACTATATCTACATTTATCTGCGAAATCACAGTAAGTTTATTAAGCATCTTCACAAAAGCCTTTGAGAATTCAAACGAAAAACAGCAAATTCAAGGACAGTAGTCATGCTCTTGAGGAAGCAAAAGATAAGAAGTGATGTTTGCATCTTCTGACCAAAGCTCAAATCACCAGAACCACTACTCCAATACTTTATAGTTATTACAGATTATTCTGCCTCAGCCAGCAGCAACAGAATTTAGTAAGAAGCACTCAGATGTAGAAAGATGTAAAGAAAAAAAAATCTTATATTGAAAAGATGCATGAGATTAATTTATCTGGAATTTCATTCTTCCTTGATATTTCAGTACTCTAAGGATCAAAGTCCCATCATTTTTTACACTCGCTGTAGCCTCTTCTTCTAACACAGTGTTAAGACAATTTCAAATGAGAGGAAAAAAAAAAAAAAAAGTCTTCCATATGATACACTGGAATAGTGCTGTGTAAAAATTAAGTATAAAATTTAGTAATGTTGAGTGTTTAGGATTGTTGTTATACTGTACAACAATATATAAATGGCAAAAATCATGAACTTTTTACTTTTATATTACTAGTAACTTGCAATGAATATCAGAATGAAGAGAACTTTCCTCTATTTATATGAATTCTACAAAAAATACAAAATTACATAGATTTGCATTTTCTGTTAATATCAATTTCAGCAAGTAGCTACCTAGAGGAAGAGATATTTCTATACAAATTATTCAATGATAAAATAAGAAATTACATAGAGTTTGTAAAAAAGCATAGCAAAGAAATATAAATACTTTTTTGCCACATAATTAGAGTATGGAAAAAGCCTGCATAAATCTACTGCCAATTTATCTTAGTAGAAGTACTCAAGAGATTTATTGATAGGCTGGCAGCCATATGATGGCCAGATACTTCCAACTAACAATGTTTAAATAACTATCTACAAAAGTTTTAATATCTAGTGATGAAATATAATACTTGTTTCATCACACAAATAGTCTGTCACCAATTTTAAATGGATGCAAGACTTTCCAATACTGCTAAGTACATCTTGAAAAAGAGCTAAGAGAAGAGATACAGCTTGTCTCACTCATTTAAGGACTCTAGTCATTCCTCCTGAGCCATTTCACTGATTTCCTTTTGCCCAGCCCCAGGAAAACTAATAAGAATACTTATCTCAAACTGAGGGTTAATCTAGGAAACAGCACGGAACACAAATGTGATTTTTAGGAATAAAAATCCTACTAAGACATAGCCAAGACTTTGCTGGCATAAAGATGGAGAATCTTTCCCAGCCCCCAAATATCCGGCAAAAGACTGAGTCTAAATTAATGCATATAAGCAAAAAATATCTCTCATGAGAGCTGCTTTAAATCATTTAAATAAATTAGTTCTTCAAGTATAAGCACTAGGTGGGATTGTTGGTTGGCATCCTAACAAGCCCTTTCTGAACAGAAGGCTTTTGAGTAGCCCTAACTATTTAATCACTACAATCAACATTTACAGCAGACACACTGAAAATCAATCCTTGTAATTATACATTATTAGTGAGTACTGAAAACGAGCCATCCATATTCATCTTTTAAAAACCTTTTCGTAAAAGTATACAAATAATTATAATACCGAGCACATGATCAATAAACATGAGGTCATCTAAAAAATATACAAAAGTAACTTTGGTTATGAAATATTGTGTATGTTTTGGGTTGGGGAGGAGAGAGATTTTTTTTTGCAGTACGAACTTAAAGGAACTGTAAACAAACGCATTTGAAATTATTGATTTAAACAGATGGCCAGCACTGGGAAAACCGGCAATGACACTGTAAAAGCACTACCTCACTGTAAGTAACAGCTACTACTGTTGCCAACAACTGATGTCCACATATGAACTAATATATAGTCCTGTAAATTGGTTATAGTATATGCACTCCAATTGTTACCAAAGAATTAAATCTTATGAAACAAATTACATACTGGATGCCACACTGCTTTATTTTTCTTGAGCAAACAAAGACAAGCTTCTTAAACTAACCAAAACATGTCTCATGAGAACGTCACAGTTGACTATGCTTTTCCCCACAATTTGTTCCCCCATAACTAAGACTGATCGTTGAGTAGTGTAATATTCATCCAAGCTTGCCCTCGAATTTCCATTTCTAAACTCTTCATAAAGCAAAAAAAATTCAGTTCAGATAAAGGCCAAATTTTACTCTATTTGATACAAATTTTTTTTTAAAAGGCTGCATATAGAAAAACTATTCTAAAACAAGATAGAGTCTCTGGCTTTGTAAAAATAGTTAGATTTAATTCTGAGGTCAGGCACTGCCATCAAATGGCTTTAACAGGTTCTGTTTCCCTTGTGTTAGGTTTGTGAGTTGAGTTTGAGGAAAGATATTCTTCAGGGTTCAAAGAGTAATTTAGTTTCTATGGTCCATTAATTTCTTGGCTTATTTCCCCAGTCTGCTCATTAGTGTGAAGCATGGTGATGAGCTTGAGAACATGGAAGCTAAAATAGTAACTATCAAATTCTTTCACACAATGACTGCAAAACATCTATCGGAATTAAGTTTTTAAGTTTTCTGACCTAGAATTCATGCCAGTGGTCTAAACTAGGCCACATTTAACTCTAAATATTTAACTCTAAATTCACTACCAAGTTGACTGAATACATTATCCCTGGGTTCTCACAATCATCTGCTCACATTTAAGCCAGTGGCCTCTAAACAGGCAAGCTATTTTACTTTAGCTGAATCAGTAACAGATGGAAAAGATACCTTTAATCATAGGGTTAAACAGGTAGCTATGAAAGAAATAAGAATCTTCAATGTTATGATTGCCTCATCCTATTAATATTGCAGGCACAAAACACATACCTGGGTTTAGGAGTACGTACAATCATTTGATCACTTTTAGAAACAGTTTTCTCTATGATCTCCCCTCTCCAGAACCACGATTTTTAAACTGTTGAGCTAAAGAAAAGACATGTAGCATCCTGGATGCACATACAATATCTCTAAGCCCTTAAACTCTAGACCCTTTCTATCCTGCCATACTATTACCTTGGTTTAAACACTAACAGGATTTTTAAAACAAACAAAATCTTGTTACTTTACAGACAATGGCTCCAGGTCTATCTAAGAATGAGAGCCACTCCTTCCTCTCATACTGAATTTAGCAGCCTGGGTTAATAGGTTAATAGCATAGAAGGGTCAAGAGTAGTCAAAAAAAAGAGTTAGGATAACACTTTATGCATTCCCATCCTATAACTCTGGACATGGTCTTTAATTTTTTTTAAATCAACTTTTTAGAAGTGGTATAAACTCAAGGAATTAGAAATACTTTTGCTAGTGCCATATGCAAAACAAAACAAAAAAATCCAAACTCTAAATAGATTCTGTGAAAAATAAAGCAATAATCTAAATGAAACATGCACATATTTTCAAAAAAGGTTGAATCAAGCCAGTTTCTGGGGTTAGACTTCCTTGATAACTGTTGACAAGAGTTACAAACTTCAGCCTAATTCCAGGACACCTGTACTGGAGCTTCTGCAAGCTTTGGCATTTGTAACTCACTGCACTTGTGTGGGTTGCAGTGCCAGCCACCCTGCTACAGAAGAGAGTTTCTTTTCCCAGTGGTAAAATTCTTTACTTTTTATTATTTTTCTTTTAAGCAAGTTTTATGCAACAGCCTCTTCTTGGTGGAGGGGGAAGGTCTAGTAACAAAATACACCTTGCCAGAATACAGCATTAGCTCTATTAATCACTGAACTATATAGCTCCAGCAACTGAGTACGGCACATTTCACAGAGAATGGTTTGAGAAAGCAAACAGAGAGCTATCAGAGGTTCAGACAAGAAAATGCAATCAAAAGCACCACAGAGAATAAAGTCCTATTTTTTCTCCCCTTTTCTATTTGTATTAGTCTTTGTTGTGAGGTTAAAACCTATGGGAAAATTATTACATAAATGACCCTGACAAGCATTAGGCTACTGCTTGGTCAAATTATTATGGAGCCAAATACTGTTTCACTGCTTGCTTGTACTGCTTCACATGATTCATGTTGCTTTATACTTGGATTGTGAGATGATTGCTGTGTTTTAATACATTAGCCTTGTGCAATATAATATTGGCAAATGGTAATATATTTTACTTGCTTTTGAAGATGCAGATATAAAGGATGAACTCTGCATTAGAGTAACTTCTTTCTTTGGAAAGGGATCAGACTACCTGCATTCCTTTCTTACTTTCAACAACAAACACCTTCCCAATATTAAAATGATCTGGGTGGAACAGCTCAGCTAACCTTTTTCAACTGTTAGCAAATGTTTTCACCATGCAGCTGAAAAGCTAGTATTATCAAAAACATTTTTAAAATAGCTCTAAAAATGCTATAATGACAAGGACAGATCAAGTTGCCAACAAGAAAAATTTAATCAAAAATTAGCTGGCCATAAAATTCAAATAAATAAATAAATAAAGGCCCCTAAAAATATGACACTTCAGAAGTGTTTCTTGAAATACAAATTATATTGTGTGTATTGTGCCAACAAAACCATCCCGCTAAATAAAGTTCTAATTTTAAAAAAAAAAGGAAATAAAACTGTGATGAAGAGATGAAGACTTTTTTTAAACACATACACAGAAAGACATTTAAATTTGTATTATCAATTCAAAAGAACCATTCATACAAATTCTAAAATATTCACATGTTGAGGGGAGAAAGGAATATATATAATAGTATATATAATATTTTATTATATAACATAATAGATATATATATAATAAGAAAAAACAACAAGAAGGCAACTCTCTTCATTCTATGAACATAGCCAAACATATGGTACACTTCAAAACTTAATGTCATATTGGGAAAATTTTAAGATTTTATAGCTACATGACTGGTACACAATTAACAAATTTGTCACAAAAAGGTGTGAATAAAAAGTAGCCAGGATAAGATACTATAGCATAAAAACAATTTCTGCTGTTAAATGCTCTGGCACATACAAAGGGGCTTTATTAATGCATGTTCAGGATTACTGAATTGCTTTGCAAGTGGAAAGTCCAGAAGTGAATTAGGCAGCTGATCTGAACACAGTGCCAATTAAGCCTTTGCAGTCTATCACACATACTCATAATCCAAACATATCCAATACCTGATTTTAGAAAATAATCCAAAAGAGAGGCTCTATTTAAAATGGAGATTTCAATTCCACATTCACACAAGAAAGCTGAAATCGTACCCCTGGCAGGCTACTTGGCTGGGAAAAAAAAAATCTCTTTGAAGCTGCTCATGAGTTTGGAATGCACAAATGAAGATTATATCCTAATTCAGCCAGACAAGGAAGTAAGGACATAGCTTTAAACAATCATGTGGTTACAAAGGCTTCAGTGGAATGCAATACTCTGAAATGTGTGCCTCGAGTGTTCTTTAAATAAGAACTTCAAGTAATCGAACTTCAGCTAAGAGAGTCAGAATACTAATAAAATCAACATGATGTTGTAACACAACTGAAATATTCACTTGAAATGAGTATCTTATCTCATTATTTACCCTTGTTCAGAACACATATCTCCTGCAATAAACATTTACTCTTCCGCCCCCGGAGTATATACAGCGAAGTGCTCATTTACACAAAGCAGCAAGGTGAAGATACGGGATAGAAGAAAGCTGCAGTGAGGCCAGTGAAGAGGAGCATTAACCAGGGCAAACACGTTTCAGTCCCAACTGCTGCTGCTCTTGCCGCTCAGTAATGGCTGAGGAAGGGAAGAAACAACCGGCCGAAAGGCTCATGGCATCTCTTCAGTAAATTCGATAAAGGCCAGATATTATTTACTGGTAAATACATTACATTCATTATACTGACACAGGACACAAATGTGTATTAAGTTCATGTGGACTGAGAGATATTAACCAACAAAATTATTTTTTCTTGTTCATGGGATTGTCATCGGTTTCACTTTACACCACCCACGCAGTCTCTCTCACAATAAGTCAACTACACTTGGACATTTTTTATTTGCAAGTAACAAATTCCAAAGAAAGATAACTAAGCATTGCTTAATTGTTCCTTTTCCTCCACAATTTTAAATTTTAGGACTTAAAAAAAAAATGTTCTTTTATTTTTTTGATTACATTAAATTATAGTACATACTGGAAGACTAGGTCCATGATGGGGGTTTTCAGGTACAGATATATGCAAGCATAATTTAATTCTTCAAATGTATATTTGCTCAGCATTATTTACACAAGCAAGCTCAGTGGAACTGTAGGCCTGAGAAAAGGCCTACTCATCTTAGCAAATTTTGATCTTTAAGCAGCCTTGTTTGGCTTAGAAAATTTAAATTAAACCTAGCTGCTGTCATTTAGACTTTTATGGAAAATCCTTCCACAGAAAAAAAAATGCATTTATTCAACTACAAAACAAAAAAGCAGGTTGTCTGTATCTTTCATGTGAAAATTATTTCCCTTACACATAAAAAAAAAAAACCCTCAAAACAATACTGGAAATATCTATCTCTATCTAAAAACATACCAAAAGTACCAAAAATATAATGTGTCTGCATGTGCAATAATGGTCCCACAAACAGAACAGCCTGTAGTCATCTGTAGGCCTTACATTTTTGCATCATACCTAAAATTTACTTCAATATAAGAGGCCTCTAAACTAAAGCATAAAGCAAAAAAAAAAAAAAGCTTGATTTGTTAAAAAGAATCAATTACAGACGTTTCATCAGTCTTAAGGCAACTGTATAAAGGCAGAACTTCAATCCAATTTGACCCATGTCAATCCAATTCAATCCAATTTGATCATTCTTTGATACAAGAGGAGGCTGTCCAGCAGCTACAGAAGCCATTATCAGAGGAAATCCCTTCTGCTTTATTGACAACACAGATAAAAGCCTCTCAGATAGGGCCAGGTTTGCATGTTCAGCAAGAAAAAAAAGTCAAAGAGAGCTCTCCACTCCTACTTTTCCAGAGAAGGCTGTATATTAGGCTATTATGTAGTTAGATACATTATTTTATAGCTAGCAAAGCTCTTGGGTAATAAAGAATGAGTGCAACTGCCACAGGCAGCGTTACAGGAAATTGTGTGAAACAATGACAGATGCTGCAGAATTGTATCAAAAACAAAGACAGCCAAGAAGAGCAGTGCTTAAACTGAGGTTTTTCTGCTTGCGAACTGCATTCTCTCCAGCATATTGACAGAAACTATGCACATAAAAATTATGATGCACATATGCACACATGCATAACCATGTGAATGTGAAGTTAAAAAATTCTGTCAATAGCTAAAAATGTTAACATATTATACCATGTGTTTGTATCGCTGTTCTCAAAAGCATGTGGAAAGGTCCTCCCCCCATTTAAAAGAATTGAGAAGCTGACTGTGAAAGAAAAATAAAAGGAATAAACTGCAAAATTTAAAACAACATACAAAATTTTCCAATAAAAGCCCAAGCTCCATTTCAAAGAAATGCTGAGGTACTTAGAATACCAAATCTCTCAAAACTTAAGTTGGTTTCATGCCCTTTATTCACATCTGCACAAAGGAGCGATATCACCAATTTTGGAGATAGATCGGAAAATGATATTAATTGCTGAAACAAAGTAAAAAACACCAAGGAGGATCTTAAATGAAACAGCTATTGCCTAACACCAATTGAAATAAACACAAATAGGTGCCTAAACATGTCTGAAAATCCCACAAGTAGCTACCTGCATATTAAATCATGTACATGTAACTAACTGCCCCCAAAAACAAGTTTCTCAAGATTTTTAACTACAACAGAAAAAAAAAAAAAATCTTTACTATTCTAGAAAAAGATATGAAACCTACTCTATACAGTTCAGGGGGTGATTTATTTTCTAATAGCAAAATGACATATATCTTACTATTCTGCAGTGTCACTTGACTGTTTAATCAGGCTAAAACTCTTATTGAGCCACGTGTGGATCAGAGAGAGAGAAAAAAAAATAGGTATTCTTAGTTTAACCTCTTGACTTTTGCATCAGTGAAACTGTATGCTCAGCTTTATTAAAACAGTGTACAACAAAACAAGGAGGAAGAAAAAAGAAAACACCTTTCTAAATAAGCAATATGTCATGAGCAGGTTCAAGTAATATAAAGCAGGCTGTCAAAAAAGTAGAAGGCATTATGACAGTCCAAAATAGAGCAACTCTATTTTTAAATTTTTGTTGCTCTTGATCGCAACGTACCAGAAATAGATTCTAAAATAAGTGCGGGGATTCAGTAAAGAGTTTATTGGTCCATCTGTTCCCCAGGATTTTGTTGGGTTTTCTCTGTAATACTGCATCAATGACAAAGCCACGGTGTATGAAGCTATTCTCAAAAGCAAGAGAACTCTCAGAAGAAAAAAATGTCTCAAAATATGCCATTAAGTAAAGGCAGTCCAGTCTTGAAACAGTGATTTACAGTTTTCATTTTTAACAAAGCAAAACCCACCAACCTAACACTCTTATACCAAGATCTCTGTTATGACAGCATAGTTTAAAAGGAATGACTAGTTTATTTTCAACTTAAAGTATACGATCTTCACTCAAAGAAAACACACAATCAGATTTGGAACACGAAATAGACTTTTTTTTTTTTTTTTACATACTTTTGAACTAGTCATATACATCTCAAACGCATGTTCAAAGCTCATAAATGCTGCAAAGAAGGATACTGAGAATACAAATCAAGTTACCAATGTGTGTGCAATATGAACATGAACAGTCATGTTTTTGCAAGAAAATCAGCCTTAATCAAGATAAAGAAAAACAGAAAAAAAAAAAACTTGCTATACTACATGTCATATGTTAAGGCATATTTAACAAAATATACACTATATATACACAACACAAAAAGGGAGATTTTAGTCCCATTAACAGTATTAGAGTTATCTCCAGTAGATCAAAATAAAATGAGGTGCACTGTAGGAAAAAAAATAATCAAATCTATTGGATAACAGAATTCCTTACTGGAACTTCTCAGTCAACTGTTTTATAATTTCTATCATGAGGAAAGACTAAGCGAGTTGGGCCTGTTATTCCGGAGAAGAGAAGCCTGAGAGGAGATTTGATCAACATGTTCAAGTATTTGACGGGTGAATGTAGGGAGGATGGGGCCAGGCTCTTCTCCACGGTGGTTCATGACAGGACAAGGGGTAATGGGTAAAAGTTGAAACACAGGCAGTTCCATCTCCATGTGAGGAAGAACTTTCCTGTGACGGTGACAGAGCCCTGGCACAGGCTGCCCAGAGAGGTGGTGGAGGCTCCTTCTCTGGAGATCTCAATCTGCCTGGATGCCACCCTGTGCCACATGCTCTAGGTGTCCCTGCTGGAGCAGGGGGCTGGACTAGATGATCTCTAGAGGTCCCTTCCAACCTTAACCATTCTGTGTGATTCTGTGAAAATATTTTAGTGCGTTCACTGAGAATAAACACCTATCATAAAACCATGAAGTACCCATCAAACAGAGTGTGCCATTCTGCATGTCCCCATCCTGAAGAATTTAAAGTAGAAATAAAAGATGTACAAAGAAGCATCTAGGGAGATAAACAGTATGAAATGTTTTCCATACAAAGAACAGCTAAATACATGAAGAGACTTCATTGTGAAGGAGGTAACTAAAGGGGCAAAGGACAGAGATAAAAAGGAATCAGACATTCACATTCTGTCTTTAATACATGAAGACATCAACTGAAACTGGTAAATAAAAAAAAAGATTTTCCACATATTGCATAGACAAATTAATTACGAAATGTTTGTGAATGCTAAAATAGTACAAAACTCAAGTTCAGAGAGGAAAAAGTCATCTACTATTGTTAAACACAAAAGCGTCGCATCAAGTTGCGATGCCAGAAATAGCTGGAAGCTGACAGTATATAGAAAATCCTGTATTCTTGTTGTGACTGTATACACCTCCCTGAGCCAGTCCACTACTGCTGGAGAAAAAGATTATTTTCTAACCTGGTACACTTATTTTTATGTTAAGAGACCGTTCAAGAAGAATACCTAGGTATATCTCTTTTTAAGTATCTAGTAGTACATAATAGCAGGCAGTTCCCTGGGACAACCAGAGTGACTATATTACCCTGTCTTTTGTCTTACTTGGTTAAATGTCATGCCTATCTCATGGTTTTGTCCACATCAGAGAGGATCTGAAACATTTCGGATAATATCTCTGCTACTTCCCAAATTAAATCTTTTATTTCTCTTTCCAGCCATTGAGTGGGATAGTAAGTAATTCCACCACATCTTCCCCTGATAAGGAACTATTCTTCAGACACATCAGATCATAAAACATAGCTTAAGCATGCATGTGCATGCATACATGTTTCTAAATAACCTTAAGCTTGGTTAAAAAAATATTAATAATAATTCCATAAATTAGGCTTCCAGTTTTACTGTTGAATCCCTCAAGAAGAAAAAAAAATCTTTTATGGTCTTGTATCAGCCCTTCTCCATTAGGCTCGCTAACAGTTTTCTTTCCAGTCAACAGATTATAATTATATAATTAAATCTTTTGATGTCATAATCCAAAATACACTTGCAGCTCACCATGTCTTTAGCAGTTTGTAGCATGAAGAGATTAAGAAAAAAACAGATCCCTTGAAGCAGTTTTCACAGCTCGCTTCTCAGCGAGTGTGCAGGGAGAGTTTGAGTGGGCAGTTTGGTCTACCTTCCGAGTCACCATCCTGTCCTTTGAAAATCCCCCTCCTGCTGCCACACTGCCGTCAGATGGGTGGTCGGGTCACTCTGTTCCTCTCCCACACTGGACTGTGAAATGTGAGAGAGCATTTTGGAGTCCCTGAATGATTCACATCAATCAATCATGCCTCATGGAATTTTTTTTTTTTTTTTTTTTTTTTTTTTTTTTTTTTTTTTTGGGGGGGTATCATCAGGAGAGAGGGAAGATTTAAAGGAAATTGCCATCATAGCATTCTAACTGATAAAAAAGAAAGATCATTTGTAACATGCTGCACAGATGAACCATGACCAAAATACTGACTGAAAAAACTCTATGCAACCAGTTTCAAGATTCAGAGTAGCTCTTTCCACTTTCTAAAGGACATAAACTAATCCAAAAGTAGCACTTTAAAACCTGAAGAACAGTATCCACAGCGCAGTTTGATAATGCCCAAGCTGCAGAGGTCTAACTCACAAAAGCAGTTCAGACCATACATTGTACCATAGAGACAAGCTATGCTTTGATCCCCTGCAACAATGACAAAATGTGATGTCAGTAGATGGCAGTATGAAGCACATTATTGATAACAAGGATTAATGTGCCAATTTTCAGAGATAAGCTCTTATAAAAACACCATCATAAACTACCTTTTCACTGATTTAAACCTTTAATAACAACATTAAAAACGTACACAGACAAAAGTGTATGTGTGTGTGCGCATAGGTAAAAACTGTACCTAACTTCTGGTTGCACTGTGAATTCAAAGTATCGTATCAAGCTTCATCTTAAAATATTTACCTTCTTCAAAAACACTGCAAACAATGTTGAAATGTCTACTACATACACTACTGCTTCATAATTCACTGAAAAATTACAGCGAAACTCTCTTGAAGGAACATAAAACTAGAGATTTTCTTAATACGATTCACTAAAAAAAAAGTAAACAGTTTAAAAGCTTTTTTTCTAATTATTATTGAATTTACTGTAGTTATTAAACTGACTGCAACTTAGTAAAGAATGTAAGCACTCAGGCAGAAAGCAACTCTAGGTCAGGAGGTCCCTGAACCACAAAAATCACTGCAGCTGGGAGAGTATTTCAAGCCGTTATGGCTATATGTTTACTTTGTTATCCTAACTTTACCCTATGCAATACAAACAGAACTACCTTTGGTTTGACTTGATATAGATATTTTTACATTTACTGATTTGAAAGAAAACTTAGCACAAACACAGCTTCTCACATGACCTTGATAGTGTGAAAAGGAGGAGTGCCTACACTGTAAATCAGAAGCAAGAGTGCCATACAGGGGGGCATATCCAACACAGAGTTAACCCAGTTAGCTCAGATCCCAACACAGCAAATGATCCAGACAAATTCATCCAGGAATATTAATGTACATGTTCCCTCTACCTGCCCCAATCAGCACAACCACATCTCGTGTTTCAAGATTTTATCCAGTGTTTGTTCACTTGCCCAGGATTTCTCAGCTTTGTAAGTATATAAACTTATAACATAAATAAAAAATTTCTCTGTCATTCAGAGCACCTGAAAGTTGCCTGGCGTTTTTGTCCGAGAAACAAGCTGCTATATACATACTCTCCATTTTGCCTTAGGCTTAGATCATACATAACTTACTTGAAGTTCACACCGAAGGAGCAAGGCGTTCTGTACAAATGCCAAACTTCTTGCACAGGAGGGTTTGGGGCAAAGGGAGGGCTGGAATCCTCACAGGGCAAAATTCCTCAACACTTCACCCTGAATTCTGAGTTTGAGGTAAGTATGCCTGCAACTGATGTATTGCCAGACTCTCATCATCCCCACCCATCCTGCCCCAGTCTTTTGGCAGAGAAAGCTACATTTTTTTCAATATGGGAGTTTAAAAGACTACAAGTACAAAGCTAAACACCAGTCAATATTCCTTTCTTGCTACAAAGCATTGGCAGAAAGGGTCCAAGAAGAATAACCAGTGGGTTTTTGGTATACTGATCTACTCCAACTAACCACTTTGTAACACAACTGCTGAAACCTCAGCTCCTCCCTGGAAAGCAAGTTTAAAAATAGAAAGTCCTGAGCTCAGAACAGGGCCGAGCTCACATACAGCAACTATGTAGGAAAAAAAGAACTAGTCCTCAGAAGCAAACAGAGACAAGAGAGAGGGAAAGAGGTGAGTGTAAAGAAATGCAGCAGGCATTATTTCTAGACTTTCAACCAGGGACTGGAGCGGTACTTCAGAACTTCTTTTGCTTTACTCTGTTGCCAAGTAAATTGAAGCTAGCAGAGTTCATTAACAACGATATACTTTAAGATGTATCCACAGTGTAATTAGTGTACATAGCAGATGAGTCCTTTGCAGTATTCCTTTTAGTCATGAAAAGAACTATAACCCACTGGTTTGTTATTAAAAGGAACATAGTTTTACTTATACTACTAGTCCTACACAGAAGAATTGATTTCTACAGTCTTATTTATATTATTTACGATATAGTGAATGTTCAAATTCCCTATCTTCTAAACTAGCAGTAAATTAATACTAAAGGCAAGCTACTTTAAAAGTACATGCGATGTTGAATTTGTAAATTTAATAAGCCAAAACACTAAAAAGATTCAAATGACAGTGTAATTTACCACTCTCTTTCACTTTAAAAATGGTTTCATCCAATTACCTTGCAAGAATATACATTCTCATAACATCTTTGATACTATGTTAGTGACATAATAGACAATTTGTATCACATCCTCTGGTGATTTCCTGAACAAGCAACTTGATTGCACAGTATCTAACTGACAGAACAGCACTGGTCAAAGACAACATTGTTTTGCGATATTTAAAAATACCTGTTCTACCGCTTGCTACAGTTTACATTAGTGATAACTGGTGGAAGATACATGCAGCCAAATCTGAGTACAAGGAAAACTGAAGGCCTGGGACAGAAAAAAAAATGGGCAGGGGGTTGGGAAAGGGTAAGAGAACAGTTTGAAATTATGATTTCAACCAGTTAAAACAAGCGAGATAACAAAAATCGCATTAATGCCTGGAGGTGTGCTAGCAGACAGACTAACCAAGAAGAAATGAAATGATTCCATGCTCGTAGCTAGGGGAAAAACAGTCAGTGTATTTTCTCAACCACTGATAATTTGCTCAGTCTGGAGACTGAGAAATTTCGCCCTCTCCTCCCCCCTCCCCAAGATGAGTGAGACAATACACAAAGAACATTGGCGGCATCAAAATCAATTACGTTTTAGTCTATGCCTTTGATATTAAGGCTTTGCAAATAATTTTTAGGCTAACAACCTAGAGAAATCATACTCTCCAAAAGAGTAACTCAGATATTCTTTTCTAAAACAAAAATATATTTTAAGATTTATGAAGCTAAATTTAAAGCATAAAAATGCCTGAAAAATAAATGGAGAAGTTATTGATGTTAAATGAAATGAATGTTTTCAACTGAAATTTACTTTTCCTTTTTTTTGATTGATGAACCTTTTGGTTTTAGTTACCAATTTGATTTGGGAACAAGAAGAAGAGTATTGAAGAGTTTTTTTTTATTTTTATTTCTGCAATGAACTTAGAACAAATCCCCTCACAGTGCCAGTTTTCAGAACTCAAAATGCCACAAGCTTGTGCCAATATCTACAATCAGTTTATCTAAGCACAGAATCCAAACTGATTTTCAGAGGTGCTCAAACCTGACACTTTCTGCTGTTCTGAAAGTTCTTACAATGCAGTGCAGCAGAGTTAAAACTACCAACACAGTTACAGTTGCAACAGAGTAAGCTTTCAAAACTAAGGCCCTCTAAATATCTACAAAAGCCCTAAAGTCAATTCATTACTGATACAGTAAGTGACAACACTTGTGTTTGGCAGACAGTACAACTGGGAGTCCTGACAAATCTAATTAACAGCACATCAGGGGCACTTAGTTTATCCTTTACATACTGTGCCAATAGTGAGTGTATAATGAGAAAAGGAGCTTAAACATTAGTGGGACTTTGCTAATTGGTCAGCAAGTCCTGATTAAGCCAGGCTTCATATATAATTATTGAATTTCAATGTCTGACACACAAATATATCCAAAAGACATGTAACAAAGACACTAATATTTTACGATAAGTCATTCTTAAACTATGAAAATAAAAGTAAACCTTTAAAAAAGACAACAGAAATTTACAGCCACAGTATTCTTGAACTAGCTGCCATTTGTGTACCCCTATTCCACATATTCCAACCCTTTAAATTGTTCTCTTAAATAAAGAGTCCTTATCTATAAAATTCTTGAGACAACTGAAAAGTATCACAAACAGAAAACCGCAAAAGCAAGCGCAGCCATACCCTTAAAAATGGTTAAAGTAACCACCTGAACTGTGGCTGCAGACTGTATGTGGAAACACACATATCCTAACAGACACATCCCAGGCATTCTAGCTTCCTCAAAATCCCACAAAGAAATGGTAGTTACCCTATGCTGAAAATAGATTCAGAGTATTTCAGAAGGAAGAAGGAAAGCCAAAACTCAGGCTCACAGAAATTGAATTGCAAAAGCTCTGTGATACTCAATGACAGCATTTCAAATATCTCAGTTGGCTGGAGCACAGCACACAAAGAAAAAAGTCTTTAGAGAAAGCAGGGCCAATGGGAATTTTTCTTTCTCAAGACAGAAGTGCATAAGAATTCTACTAAGAATTCATTGCAAACTGGTAGATATTGGTCAGTATCATATCATGCTTCTGAGATGGGTAAGCTTGAAATTCAGCAGTAGCCAAACAATTCAAGCTCACAAATGTCCTTTTCTAAGATTCTTCTTCTACCCGTTTTGCTGCATACCATTCTGCTTCAAGCCTTTCTGCCCACGTTTTGCAATTTCTGGATGAAGTCAGGAATTCACAATCTACACACTGTAGCTGCCAGAGACAGAGAGGCACTCCAAAACGCACTGCACAAACATTGCAATAAACTCAATTCTGCAAGTAAAGAGCAGTCCCATTTTGATGTAATGATGCATTCACACAGAGATGCAACTGCAATGATATAATCTTAGTTATCAAGACAAGAGTAGAATTGCATGGACGAAATTTCAAACTTGCATCTATCAACAAAACACCAAATATCGCAAAACTGACTTACTAACAATGTACCTATCAACATCACTTAACACTTTACCTTAAATGGCTGGCTGAGTTCCATGCCTTCAGCAAACAGCTGTGTAAGATATCATATAGCACCATTTGAATTAGATGAATTGGGTGTATAGAGCATACTAGAAAGATTGTTCCTCTGACATCTTAGCAATGACCCTATGCAGGCAGTCTTTCCATTGTTCCCAGGAATTTATCTTGATTGGCAAAGGTCAAGGAATCTGAAGAATCCCGATGCTTGGGGTTGTTTTGTCACTGTCTGCTTAACGCTCTTACCCCAGGAAAAAGGAATGACAAGATTCAGTGACATCATGAAAAAAAGCAGTCCTTGGAGGTAGCCCTTGTACATATACCAATCTAGACTGAAGCACTCACTGAAGGACGTTCATAAAACACAGTGCATAGAGCTACGTAATGCAGAGATGTGCCGAGATAATGCAAACTGCACGCATTACAGTTAACACATTCACTGTAAGTTTTACAATATGCACTGTGAAGCTTCTTGCCATCTTTTAAAAAACACTTTGATAATTATATGAAAAACACCAGATGCATGAATAAAGAATGCTATTTAATTTATAAATTACCTAAAAAAAGTCACTTTAGGAATAAAACAAATCAACATTAAAACGTGAAAGCCTGAAATACTTCCACCCCTCCTTGCCACAATACTAACATTTTCTGGTTTTCACTGGCACTAGTTAAAGCTTTATTTTGATACCTGCAAACGTGCATAGCCACTGAGCAAGATCAGATATCAGTGTACTAACTGAACTTTTAAGCTGGTGAAATTTCACTGGATTAGAACAAAGTCGGGAGAGTTGATATATGAATGCTTAGAACAGGCTACTAATTAACATATTCCATGTGCTTATTATAATTTTAAAATTGTTATATTTTACCAAGCATCACAGGAGACTCTCATTGTCTGTTGTGAACCGTAACCAGCAGAGTACCTGTGAAACATTCGGTGGGACACTATCTTTAACAAAAGCCCAACTTGAAACTGCAAGTAGACAAAGAACCTGATTCACCGCGGCCTAACTGCATTTCCCCTCTTTCATCTTCTCTGTTACAGATGCACAGAGGGTAACATGGCTGTCTGCACATCATTCCTGTCTTTCAACTCTCACGTAGTAATGAAAAAAGAAACATCGTCTCAACTACAAAACAT
>VZSV01000270.1:589181-630317 GCA_013398735.1 Nothocercus julius | reverse complement strand
AAATAAAATAAAATAAAATAAAATAAAATAAAATAAAATAAAATAAAATAAAATAAAATAAAATAAAATAAAATAAAATAAAATCACTCATGATGCTGTCACTGATGCTCATCTTCATGCACACATTTCCTCATCAACACCAACTCTGATAAAACCTTTTCCTCTTCAAGCTATTCTTTGTGCCGAATGATCTGTTTTTCAACTCCCATTTGACTAGAGATGATTTATAGCTTACAAATGAATAATCTGAGGTATACACAAAGAAATCACTTGCTATACAGCATTTCTCTGAGACTTCATGGTAAAGAGTATGCATTTGTATGCTTGACACATCAACGATACAGTATTCAGAGGTGTACAAATAGGGGAAATTATATTAACTAGTAATTAATAACTAACAACTTCGCACACAGTTCATAGTTTGATTTCAAATGTTTAAACTTACATAATTTCTGTCTGTTCTCTCAGGAAACCTCTATTCAATTAAAAGATTCTCATACCACTAAACTTAAGGCAATAAATTAGCCATATTTTGTGGCCCCATTAAAGGCAGACAGTTTCTTTAGGGAAGCAATAGGTTCTGAGGCTTTAAAATAAAAAGCAGCGAGGAGACATAATCAACAATCAAACTTAGGGTGACAAGCTGAAGCAATGTTTAAAGCCTTCCAGGTCCACCTGTAGAGACAAACCAGACTAGCATCACACCCACACAATATGAATGTTTCATACATTAAACATGCAGTTGACAATGCTGCCCAAATTTAATTGTTCAGAAGTTTTTATTAAAGTCTACTTTTAAGTAAGATACCTGTTATTTTTTCTAAATCTGGAAAAACTCGGTGGTTGCTGCTAGTGGTTTCTATTGCAACATGATTACAGGCTACAGGCAATATTCAAGGTATGAGGAAGATCATGGAAGGTTAGAAGACGCCCAGTGCAGCCCCGTTTTCCCTATTCGCTTCAAATCTAACCAGTATTTAATTTGTTAGATGGAAGAACTATGCTTCTCCATTATTCTGGTTTCCAACAGTTTATTTCTACAGTAGTTGCTAGAGAACAACCAAAAAACACATTAATCTTCTAGAAGAGTACATTCTGCAAAGCTTAGAAAAACTGTATGATCCATACTTCAAAAGCGTATCTAGTGACCAGATAAATAGGAAGTGGATGAGACAATGTAGATACTAATATTTTCCTAGTTTTTCTGTATTAACTTGGCAGGGCTTTCCAAAGTTAAAGTTAGGCTGAGAAAAGTTCTGCCAGAAGTACTTTCTCATGGAAATCAGAAAGAATCCTGCTCAGTAGGAACATATGTGAATGGTAGATTTTTTTGTTTGATTGTTTTTCAGTCGGTTGCTATCAAGCTTATACTAATATCTTAAATTGAACTTGGAATCCAAAATAGCAAACAAAACATACTGATCTTTTGCTGGTGGGAAAAAAAAAAAAAAAAAAAGACCTTCTTAAATAGCAGTTTTTTTCTAGGATTTAAGTCAGCACCCTTTATAAAGGCAGCAGATCCCTAAAGAAAATAATCCACACCCGCAGCAAACACTTCAACACTACATGGTGTCTGCATGATGGCAGGCTCCTACCAGCACAGAGTAACAACCGCCTCTAGCTCATTTTCCAGCAGAACTTCTTCACGTGTAGACTGAGCCTTAAAAATCAGCCCCTCTCATACGCTGAAGTAAATCTCAGGTTAATTAAGGTGTAATCCTATATGAAATGTAAAACGTGGTTGCAGAAGCATGGAGAGCAGCGCTTCAGCTGAGTGAGCAACTCATGACAGATGTTTGCGTTATTTTTTTGCTGTCTATTCACTCAAGAGTAACCAGAACATTTAACAGTAATCTCTAACAATGACCTTGATTTAAAAATGCTGGGCATGAAACCCCAAGTGAGCATGCGTTTAAAGGCAGTTATTTAATCATATAAAATTGGGACAAATTTGTGAGTCCTTGGCTCCGTTTTCTGTTTAAGGTTGAGTGGTGTTTTCCTCCTAAGCAATACAGATGTTTGAAAGTTTCACTGAGCTCTCATTTTTCTGATATTACAGAAGAAGAGAGAAAGAGAAAAAGATAAAAAACAGAAAAAGAAAAAAGGAAAAAGAAAAAAAAAAGTGACTCAATAAGGATATACTAATGGTTACGAAGAATACAGTGATATTCTCACTATTATGTCCTCAGAACTTTTAACACCTTCTGAATGGTTTCTTCATAGCCTGACACAGGGAAATTTCTACTTGATTTGATTTACTACCAGTTACCACAGGCTCTGGATCGCAGATTCAGGGCTAAGAGAAACAGGGAACTGAAAGAGCCCAATGCTGAGGTTCCCTCGGGGCAAGCCCGGCTCGTCGCGCCAGCGCCGCGAGCCGCCCCCAGGGCTGGGCCGCCCCCAGGGCTGGGCCGCCCCCAGGGCTGGACTGCCGGGGGCTGCCACGCCGGCGGAACCGGCCGGGACCGGCCACGACCAGCGAGGACCGCTCTGCGGCGGCGCCCCGGGCCCCCGCTGCCCCGGCCCCAGCACACTGGTAGCCAAGGGAAAACCCTCACACCAGCACCTCTACAACAGTCAGAAAGACCAAACCGAGGGCTTGCAAAACAAACAGCCTCTTAACAGGTGCAGCTTCACAGGAACTTAAGCTAATTTAGAGGTGACTACAGGCTTTTTTTTCTCCACCCTGCACATATTTCTATCATTTCTCATGGGCAGTGCTGGGACTGCCAGGACCATGCAGCCAACCTGGCTCCTGGTTAATCACTGGATAAGAAATACATGTGAAATGTCTTTTTCAGTTATTTATGCATTGCAAAGTAGCAAAACTACTAAGTGAATCTTCTAGACTGAGAATTTAATTCTTGCATTTTTATTGCCTATTTTACTGCCTTGTGTTTTTATTGTCTATTACTTGGATGAAAGTCCCCTAAAAAGGCAAATTAAGTAAAAAAGGAAGAACATAGCAGTGGGCATCTGTGCGTGTGCACGGAGCTTAAGCTGCTAGGAGCTATGGGCAGCTAACTGCTAAGCAAGGGGCCAGCTACACTCACGGAAACCTCACAGAAACATAATGCAAACCCAATTACCAGTCAATCTAGAAGAACTGAAAAAAAAATAAAAATAAGAGCGGAAATTTAACACAAAAAGGCGGTGGTGGCGTGGAGAACTGCAAAGAGAAGGAATAAGAAGGTGCCAAGTCATACACTGGTGGACTAGTAACAAAATGGTCAGTAAGCTTAAGAGTTGATAGCCTTTAAAGATACCAGTGTACTACTAACTAATCACAAGGTGAGTCAAGCCGTATGTATGACCAAGATGAAAGAAGGCAATAGTAGGACACACGGGGCCAGACACACTGGAACTTTTAAACTTCACCCTGAAAACTGTGTACAAATCCAGTCAAACTGTAACATGGATATTACTAAGTAACTGAACAACAGAGTTCTGTATGTCTTACCTTTCCAGAAGGTTATGAATTGCCTTGAAGAGCAGGGTCCTACACTCATAGGAAAGTCCATTCTCCCACAGTCCTTCTTCTACCACTACAGAAAAACAGAAGAAAACACATAAAATGTCAACATGCCCAAAATAGACCAGTTGAGACATTGAAAAGAAACACAACTCCAGAAGTGTAACTTTTCAACAATAGCATGTTTCATAAAATTATTTCAACTACGAAAATAAAACTGATCTTCAATCACTGAAGAAACAGACTAAAACACAACAGTATGTGTTCTAGTCTAAAAATCAAAACAAAAAAAATCAGAACTGCAGAGTACACAAAGCTATTCCCTACACATGTGCTGTAAGCAGTCATCAAGTATTATAGCCACCAAATATTCAATGAAGATGTGAGAACTTGGGCTGCAGCATGAGGTAGCCACCTGAATGAGTATCGCAATGACATGCAACCCTCAATATTAGCTGCTGCCTTAACTCTGTTGTTACTGGACTCTAAGCCACTAGTATTTTTTCTGTGAAGGAGTAAGACTTTGTGAATGGACAAAGTTTCATCAGCTCAGGTCAGTAACAGGAATACTCAGCAGATCTGTACAAACGCAGATTTAAAACGAATAAACACATAAGCACTTCTCCCTGGACAAATTAAGAGGCTGAAACCTTTCAGTAGAATGCCTTCCACGTAGACACTACTTAGCCTAGTTTACTCTAGTTACTTTTTAAAAAAAAGCTTTTAAGTAGTTTACACTTTACAGAAAACATTAATATTGCCAACAGTGGCACAAAACCTCACAGCCTAGTGTTGATCATAATTCTACTTCTTCTCCCAAAGCTATACAGTAAAAGAAAGAGAAAAAAGAAAAACCTGAAAGAGGCATTTTTTTTGAACATGTAAGGTTGTGAAATGCTAACATTGGTAAGAATGTTTCTCTCCTTTTACACAGCGAGTAAACCAAGGTCCTGGTACCTGAATCAATTTATTGAATAGCAAAATTACTTTCTCAGAAGAAAACAAAAGCAAAGAAAACCATGAAACCCCAGACTTTTACCTCCGGGCAAGCCATGAGCCAGCTTTCCCTTAGAAAACATTAAGGGTCCTTTGGATGTTTGCAAAAACTTAGTGATGCTAAATGTCACACGCCATAGGTGTTTACCAGACCAAACTTGTCATGGCCTCAATTTCACTTTTAAATCAGCGTTACTGAGAATTATCAGAATCTCAGTGTATTTTCAGAATTGTTGATGAGTAATTTCTGTAAGCATCAGGGCTCCTGACACCTTAAAAGCTGCTTCATGAGCAGTACACTCTGGCACCTAATGATGGGTGAATTATAAAATATCTCCCCAACACAGTGATTCTGCTCTCTACTAAGACACAGGGTAACATTACAGCTTTTCTCCTCAGTTAAGCATTAACAGAGTAAACTCCTCTGCCTGTTGAGTCAAAGAAAAATTACCCTTTCGAAAAATAATGTTCAAAATGAAGTTTAACGATGTTTAAAAAGTGTAAAATTATGGGGATCACCATTATCAACAACTAACCAATTCTCAAGCCTATTTGCAGTTATGTGTTACAATATAACAGATATCACACTCATTTCACTTCTATCAAAAGCTCACAGTAAATTAAGATTCAAGTATTTAAGCAGTATTAGCATATTTAGTACAATTCATATCTGCATTGAGAATTTCACGCACAATGACAGAACCCATTCCATGTTTTTATAGGAAATCTCACAGTAATGATGCTTTCATACTACTCCTCTTCCACCTTTCACTGCTCTTCTACTCTTCCACTACTCCTCTTCTGTTCCACCATATGCATGCACAACTAATGGGACCCAATTACAGAAATAGTTCTTAGTATCTCTTGAAACTACTCTTTTTTTGTAAGCATTATTTTCATACTGAGTATAAAGCAAGTAAGATCAGATCACAATGCTCTACAATCTATGATATTAACTCTACAGAGGATTAATACCAAATTCATTGGGCTCTTGGTATTGCAGGTATAGCAGCCCTGCCTGGTACAGCTCCCCTATGGGATACAGGGCCCTGTATATGCACATGCTTGTTGCCAGAAAATGGGAGGGGAGTGAAAATCCCAGGACAGTTTCACACTTCCCCCACGCTGTGGGGCATCTTGATCCACAGCCTTCGTAAGAAAAGTCTATAAATACCCGAGACAAATTGCAGCTTTAAGGTGCAACAGGTGACAGTAACCAAACTTGGCAAAACCCTGAGCATTAGCCTGCACCCCTGCCAACTACAAAGTTTCTGAGCCTGAAACAATGCCAAAGTTTAGACCACAAAGTCTATTTTCAATTCTTGCTTCCTTCTATGTATTACCTTACATAAGACTGAAGACTAGGAAATAATTGTTCTGTATCTGTCTCTAAAATGATTTGCAAGGTTTCCAACACCTGACACTTGAGCTCCCGTCCGCCTTTCAGCGCTTTCTCCAGCAGCGTTTCCCAGCACCCTGCTAGCGAAAGGCAGGTGGCATGCAGGTTCCCAAGCCCGTGTGTGCTGAGCACTCGCACCCTGGCTCGAAGGCCCGTCCTGCTGCTCCGGGAGGGACGACGGCTAATGGAGGCAGCACGTCAGACACTCTGCCGCAGCTGTGGAAGCACCTCTTACGAACGACTCTAGGGCAGCCAGCAAGTGAAGACTGAGTTTTTAGTAAGAGAAGCAGCACGACAGAGCAGGTAGCTATTGTGGCTCCATGGAAGTCAGAGGAGCTGAGACGTTTGGAGAAACAGCAAAGCACATGGCAGAACTTCCGACAACTTCCAAGTTGTTGCCACCACCAGGACAGAGTGGACCACGTTGGGCAGGTGGAACAGGCTGATCCCTCAAGTCTCCATGTCCTTTTCTACAGCTCCGGTGACTAGTTTCACTGTCTTAAACACTTTTTTCCCATGTGAGAATATCAGAACAAAGCTAGCATCTAGTTATCACCTCAGCAAAAAACATCCTTCTATGGATGATACTCATACAGGATGGACGATAGGGCCAAGTTCACCTTGCTTGTCCACTCTAACCACTACATCATATTGAGAGTTACTCATTTTTAGGGTCCAGCTTCTCTTCTGTAATTTGGTGTTTGCAACAGTCCCATTTGGAGAGAGCCGTGAGGGCACCCAGCACTACGCGCAAAGCTCCCCAATCCACCCCCAGCACAAGGGATCCCGGTGGAAGGCCTGCGAGGGAATGCCCGTCTGCTCACTGCCACATCCCACGGCTGCACATTTCACACAGTGAGGCAGGGTAAAACTGGAAATAACCTTCACTTTTTTGTGAGACAATTAACTTCATCTCTGCCATTAACTGGAATTCTGTTAATTGCTATCAGTTTTGATGCTCAGTCTAATTGCCCTTACTACACCTACTAGTAGATCATTCTTAGTAGCATTTCCTTAAATCTAGTGGAGATGGAGAGCTAAAGCAGCATATGGATTTAAAGAAAGTGTAAAATTTTCAGTTTGTTTGAAGAAAGTGATTTGAGAAAGCTGACTTCCTACAAGAACAGTCTGTTCACTTACATGAAGAGGCATCGTTGCTACAATCTATGAAAGAAAATGAAAATACACATATCTCCTAACATTTTCATTGCAATGTTAACAGAACACTGCTTTAACCTTTTAATCTTTACAGTGGCAAAGAATGACCCTGTATAAGCTCACAGAGGTATCTGCAGTAAAAGTTACTGTTGCAGTAACAGTATGGCAATAGGCACACTGCCATTATCCAAGACGCACTGCACACAAAAATAAATTTAAAAACCTTTTGCTTATAGCATTGTAAAAAAAAAAAAATACAGTGCAGCCCAGGTATCACAGAAGGAAGCGCTGAGGTGCTGAATGTTACCGCTAGTCTCCATACAGGAAAGGAATTAGTCAATCATTTTTCCACTAAAAGTTTTCACATTTCCTATCATTTTGTTTGCATCAGCTCAAAAAAAAAAGTTCATTTTTAAATCCCCCAGATTTTAAAATAATTAGACGCATCTAGAATAATCTAGATTTATACTAACATTTTAACATGCATTGCTGCGCAGCACAGTCTGTCTGGGGTATGGATTTTTGTTCGTTTATTTTCAAATCAGAGATATTAAGGTCTTACGAGTGTGTGCATCTAACAATTTGTCTGAAGCCAGCCATGTTAGCAGAAAAGAGCCATTATAAAATTTCAAGGAGCGAAGTCACAGCAAAATATCAAAGCAAATTCCTCAAAAATTTTCGGTCTCCCAGCAGAGACACCACAAAGATAATAAGAGATCTGTTCTGCTTCAATGACCAAATTGACATATTTTACTGAAAAGAAAGAGAAAAGAAGAAGAGAAAGGAAGTTTGGACCATGCTGGCATGGCAGGGCTAGTTATACCTTTAAGAAATTCAGCCACCCACATTTTAATAATTCAGGTCACACTGTCTTAGGCAGTTTAAAAGTAGAATTAGTTTCAAAGAATACCTATTTCCTCAGAGCTATGTTACATATTTCCTTTTAATGTATCGTATTGCAGCAACAGCTGAAATGAACGTCTAGACATCAAAAACAGCCTTTCTTCCCACCTACGGCTTCTTTTACCTCGGGCATCAAAACTAATGAAACCCATTATCCAGAACAGTGAGTTCAGGGCCCACATTGGCCATTGCAAATATGAAAAAACACTCAGGGACAGGGCCAGTTATTCAGCCATTAAAATTACCGAAAATCAATTTCTTGCCGCACACTGCAGAAAGACGGCTAGATTAAAGCAAGACACATGGGACAAGGAGATTATTTCAAGGGAAGATGACTATGTCAGACTGCTGAGGAAAGGTAGCTACTTCAGCTGCTTCCGATTTGTAAGCTGAGCCCTGTACATGTTCAGTTTTACTCTTTCATATTTTGTCTCCTCTTCACCCTGAAAGATGAAGAATGCAGGTGTATGTTTGCTTTTTTTTTTTTTTTTTTTAATGTGGATAGCTATTAAAAAAAAAGCACTGCCAAGTAACTCAAACAAAAGCAGAAATTCAATTACTAAAAGCATTTAATTTTTCATTTTAATTTTTATTAACCATGCCCCCAAAATAATATTTCACATACTAATCAGCATTTTGAAGCATCATTTCTTTCTAAAAAAATTGGCTTAAAAAAGTAACAAAGCAATGCAACGGTACATTAATTTTGAAATACTATACTATACCCATAAAAATCCAATTAAATGAAATGCTATTGATCAATCATTGTTATACTGCCATTGATCACCTTGTAAAATCTGTGTTTGAAGTCATTAGAGATTAAATTGACTTATTACTAAATCAGATCCAACCCACTTAGAGACCTAATTTCCTTGCGATGGTTACGATGGGAGGGAAATTGTACTGCTAACTCTCACAGCATGGAGAATTCGGCTCGGCTGCCCTTCTCCCAGCTAAGTCCTCAGCCAAGAAGGAACCGACATGCAGGGAAAGCTCACAAAACGGACCAGGAATGGCCAACTCTGTGCAAGCAGAGTTGCCGCGACGCTCCGAGCACAGGCACCGCGCACAGGAATGCTGCAGCGCTGTGCTCCTGAGCCCTCCGGAACAGCTGGAATATCGCATCGGGTCCAGGGAAACCAGGCCACTGACGAAGACCAGTGCAGAAGAGCACAGGCTCAGCCACCAGGTTCCCTTTCCAACAGACCACAGTTTCTATAAAACTCTAAACCTTTCAGGCAAAGTGGACAAGGCAGCTAAGGTAGTTGCACTTAAAGATAAATAAAACCTTCCAAGGCAACAGCTGCCGAGTATTGTGGGGAGAGCGCAATGCCTTGATCGCCACATGCTGACACAGCCGCTTGCATAATAGCTATTTATTCAAGAAGCCAACAGGAGGTGAGTAGCTGCACTTGAGCCTACGCTAGCACTACTGAAAATGTTACTTCTGGCGCTTCCTCACTCTCATTACGGCCCAAATCCTCTTGTCTTTAAGCTTACACTTGCAAATGTTACATTCTCTCCTTCCTGGCCCCTCTTCACCCATTTTGAATACTGATACTGAGATTTTCTCCGTGCCAGGTAACTATATGGCATCTTAAAGGACACTAGAAACAATTTGGTCCACCTAAATATTTACTTACTTGTTCCTTGGAAGCTTACATTAAAAAAAATTACATCCCTACAGCCCTTCCGCCCCCCACATACACACATACACACTCTGTGAGGTCAGTGTAACACCTCTGTGCAGCTATGGCTGAAATCTGCTCTTTCTGTAGCAATGCAAAAGGAGCAGAGCAGCTTGCGCATCAGATGCAAATGGCTCCAAATCAAACAGTGCAATTTGCTGCGTGTTTTTTGCATCAAATGACTTTTACAGCCACTGCTTCCTTCTCAGGAGTAAAACGAACACAAATATGGCACAGATTTTTCTTTCTTTTTTTTTTTTTTTTTTTTTTTTTTTTTTTTTTAGAAGTTTACACTGTTGCTACATTATAGTGGGAAGTTATTTGCAGCATAAAACAGATTGCAGGAAATTCTGCAGAAACCAGATTTAGAAGCTGTCCCAGATCATTGGTCCCACTGGGGGTTTGGTAATCATCTATTTTTTTTCCTAACTTGTTTCAATTTCAATCTATTTCATTTCATATTTGCTTGCAGGGTCACTTCCTGTAACTGAAAACTGGCCAAAAGCAACCTAACCAGACAGCAAAAAGGAGCAAAAATGTGGAGATTTTTGCCATCTTGCTCTGTAGGGCATGCAGGGATAGAGATGCCCGGAGGAAAGCAGCACTGGGCTAAGTGCATTCCAGGGAGGTGTCAGCACTTCCTCCCCCTGCTCTCAACTTTTCACTCTCCTTCAAATCTCACTCCCTTCTTCCACTCTCCGATACATGGGTATTCCAAATTAGATAATCAAAAGAACATATAAGTTACCCAAAAATTTCAAAGAAGAAAAGAAGTACATGGTTTTTTAATTCCAGGAAACATTCCAGGAAAACTATCCCAGTTAGGGACTTTTTTTCTCTTCCTAGTCCTCAAGGTTTCTGCTGGTTTTTTTTTGTTGTTGTTGCTTTGGGTTTTTTTTGTTGTTGTTGTTTGTTTTTTTGTTTTTGTTTTTGTTTTTTCCCTCCTGATTTCACTGATTACACCTCGGCACTTTAGTGAGCAAAGCCCTGATGCCACAAGCTCGCTGCAAGCTCCTCCCGACACACACGCGTCTGCCTTTCCATCTCTGTCTGTTCAAAGAAAACACAATTACAGAATTTTATTGGTATCAGTAAAATTTTCCTCTCTGAGCTGATAACGGCAATGAGAGGGTTGATTTTTCTCTTTTAAGCTCCACGGTGTTGGCGAGAGCAGATGAGCTCGGGTACCGCCCCCTCCCTGCGCCGCACCGGCCGTACTGGCCTGCGGCGGAACGGACTAGGGAGCAGAGGCTCTGTAATCGTGCAAGGAAATTAGCAGCAAGTTCCAACGCCCTCAGTAGAATGTGTGGATTATTCTTGGAAAAAAGCAGCCTGCATTAAGCCCTGCTTGGAAAGCAGAAGGAATCGAAGGCCTTCCCTCACTTGCAAACTATGTGAGATGTTACCATGGATCCAACTGCAGGCAGAGGGGCCGGGGAGCCAGCACCAGGACGTTGCCTTCTCTCTTCCCTGCTCCCGTGCAGGGCAGATGGAGTGACAGCTCCTGCTGCGGGATGCTCCTGCGCTTTCATGGAGGCCGCTATTTGCTTTGCGAGATGCTTGCAGGCCAGTGCGGGTTTTAATCGCTATGTTAATACTTTCAAGGGCAGCAATACAGCAGACTCCAACCCATCCCCAGATGGGTTTGTAGAGAAACTCCTCTATGTGACCTTCCTGGACACCTCCACGCTCCCATCTCACTTCCCCCCACTCAGCCTGCACGCGTGTTATGGAATAAAATATCTCCCAGCTCAGTCGCACTCTCATTGAACCAAGGAATCACCTTCTGTCACCTAAAACTTGAGCTTACTCTTCTGCAAACATCAATAATTTCTTTCCCTCCTTTTACACATTCCTGTCACACTGTGCCATGCTGCAACCTTTGAATTACTTGCAAGCCCCACACTGTTACTTTGTTTTACAGTCTTACAAAAATAACTATTTTCCTTCAGATGTCTCTTTCCTCTAGCTTAGTTGAGATGCCATATTCTCACAAAACTTGATTCAAATTCACCTAAGGAACACTGCAAAATATTTTTGGAGCAGATTCCCATTTTAAATATGCATCCTGTACTACAAACAAATGTCATCTATGGGACTTAATTGGGAACCACACATTAATATTATTATATGTAGAACATCTAAGATGAGTTTCCTTCTTGCTGCTTTCTGAAATCTTCCACAAGAGTTGACTGGACACATTTATTCCCAGCTTAAACACCACTTGAAACTAATATTTTTAAATTTATTTTACTATTTTCTCCCTACTGGAATTCATCAGAATATTTTACATAGGAATGGGCTACAAATTTAACATTGCAATTTGTTTGTAAAAAGATTTGCTGAAGAAAAGGCAAAGCAACTGAAAAATTAAAACAAGCATCACTCACAATAAAGCCCAAGTTTAGATGGAGACATGTAGAAAGTTAACAGGGAAGATAAAACAAATGCAAATATTCACGGTAGGTATTTTGAGTAACAAAGTTAAGCAATGTCAACCTATATGCTTACATACCATATCAAATCATATCATATCAGTGTCATTACAAAAATGTTCATGGTCATACCTGAGGTTCATATATATGTGTACAATATTTAAAAAAAAAAAAAAGTTATCCTCCCGGTCTCTCATTTTTGTGCCTTTCTTTTGGGAAAAAAAAAAAAAAAAGTGAAAATTTATTTTGAGTTTAGATAACTAAACCAGCGGCAATGGTTGAAATGAAAAAGTCAGAGACTGTTAAGATCTTTTAAGGGGCGACAAGCGCAACCCATCTCAACCCTGCCTTTTTTGGAACACTAGTAGACCTTCAAAACCAGACTTTGAACATAAGACAGCCAACGTCTCGGCAACAAGTCGCACTTTCTTGTACTTCTGTTTGCTCTCTGGGGCTCGCCCAGAACCAAGTTCAGCCACCCTGTGCTATGTGCCTGCAGGTCTTTGCTGCGCCCTGCTGCTACTCAAACTCAGCTCAAACTGAGAAAACAAGTTTTATTTAGCAATTGCATGGGCCAAGCTCTACCCGTGACGTGCTGGGGTCTGCAGCATGTCCAGCCAGACTCCGGATGCACTTCCACCCGCAGCGATGACGAGCCAGCCCAGAGCTGCCTGCGCCGCTGCTGGGATCCCCCCCCGTACGTGGCTTTTTCGGGTTTAAAAATAAGGGTACAAGGTCATGTATGTTAATAATACAAGTTTGGGGAAAAAAGGACCACATTCAAAAAAAACATACTAAAAACAGGTCTATTTTGAGCAAGAAAAAAGAAAGTTTTTTTTTTTTTTTTGAGAAACAGCTTTAGTGAGCAGAATAACTTTCTAGAGAAGCAGTCATAGGTACCAAACATGTAGACTGAGCCTCTGTGAAAGGCTGGACAAGATCCATGAAAATCCAACCTCCATGCAAAGACACAGGTATCCAGCCAGACAGGCGGCCTCACTGCACATGTGCTCTTTAATTTGATTTCCTGCAAAGTGGCGACCACGGCAAGTTGGGCTGGGCCTGCGCTCAGGACTCCGCGCACAGCGAGGGAGCTTTTCACGATGCTTGGCCTCATTTATCCACTAAATTATCCACCAAACCCCAAAGTTTTGAAGAACAGCTGCTGCCATTATATAGCTTTCTGCCATCACAGGTAAAACCAAGTGTATAAGCTATGTAAGCAACAGTTATCTAAAGCCAGTGCCATGCAGACCCCCAGGATATTTGCTGCACGGGGCCGGCGTGAGACTCCCAGGCACCAGCCGGCAGCAGCTGTGGGAGCAATGACAGGTCTGCTCTTGAGCCCCCACACCAATGCAACCTGCACCTCTCCTTCCTGCTTGGAATGCTGTTTTATAAATTAATTAATAATAATAATAATAATAATATGCAAGAATAGCTCCACAAAAGGAGAGAAAAAAAGATTTCCATTTCCCAGGCTGCCGGCTGGCACCGCTGCCCCTGCCAGCACTTCGGCCCGGCCATCTCCGGCGCTGCCGCTTGCACCACGCAAGGGCAATGTGAGCCCCATGCGCTGCTGCTTTACGGGCTGTTGCCATGGAGATGCCCACAGTGTCATAAATTGTCACATCTCCATTGCTGGAGCAAAACGAGAGTGCCTGCGGGCAGCAGCCGGGGCCGCCTGGCGCGGACGAGCAACTGTCACACCCCGGTGCAGAGATCCGGAGCTGAATCCAGCACTGCTGCATGCTTCTCTGCAGAGCACTGCTTACAAATCATCTATTTCATTTTGCCCTTTAATTTTACTGGACTCCTACACGCAGGATCTCCTCACAGTGAATATAACAGCACATCTATAATGTATCTTTTTTCCACAACAACATTTTGGGGGTTGCTGAACACTCACATTAAACATCAGGCACCATCACTGCTACCTGACTCTCTCCTTTGCCTTTTCTTTAAGCTACTTTGGAATTGACTTACTGTACTTCCCATCAAACTGGGCTATGGCAGAAGCACAGAAACTGCAGATACTTACGTTCTCAAAAATCAGGGTTGCCCATTGCCCTTAAAGATTATTTTATGCACATATTGCTGAACTTCAGCCCTTCAAAGATTACTGGAATAAACAGGGGCACAATCTGTCTACATCTTATTAAGACAGTGGTTAAGGCTACAAGGAATTAATATACTTTACATATACAAAGAGAAGAAGGACTAACTTCTCTTGGAAAAAAAACTGTAAGAGGGTATAAAGCATACGCAACACTCAAAGTCAATTTACATCTTTTACGATGAAAAGTATCCAGGATTTCTCCAATTTTCAATTAGTCAAACTGTCTTGTTTAATCTTTTTCACAAACAGTTTAGCTTTTCCAAAAGTGGATTTAATTAAATCAAAACACACAGCACAGAGTGCCTGGGCAATAAATGTCTGCCTTGGACTTGCAGACCTATCAAGCAATGAACTAAATACGAATTAGACCATTCACATGAAACTAAATGGACAGATGTGGATTCCTGTGCAGTCACAGTCACCAAAACATCAAAAATGCCCCAAAAGGCAGAGCCAGGACCCGGGAGACATGTGCACTGCTCCAGGGCAGGGATAATCCCACATCACTCCTCCTGAGCTTGTGAATGTACCTTCTGTCAGCCTAAATGGGAAAATACCCTCAACACTGGCCTCCCCTGAGGTCTCAGGGCATTTACATTCACATCTACAAGTCCAACAATGATCTACTTACATTTTAGGTAAAAGTGTTTTTCTCAAAATGTCTTCACTTTCATATAAAATGAGAGAGACCCAAACTCTTCCATTTCCAACAACCATCCATCTAATACTTATACAAGCTCTGACAACAGGACAGATTTTACTTTCCTTGCTTTAAGATCACTTTCCTCAGGCTTCTCTGTGCTTTATTTCCCCATTCAAGGCAGTGAGAAGCCTGAACCCTGTCCTCACAGCCCTTCACTACTTCATTTTCTACCGTAATGCATCAAATGCCTTGTTGTTCTTATGCCCTCTCCCATTTAGAGGAGTAAAGAGGGTAAACAACAGACAAAAAAAGGACTTAAATCTTTCCAAAACTCAGAGGGCTACTGAACACGTAGAAACCAGGCCTGCTTCTTATTTCACAAGGACAAGGGTGTTCTGCACCTGGAGCTTTACTCGTCCGCAGAGGATGATACAGCTCTGCTCTTTATCGTGCTTCTTTCACTTCCTTATGATATCTGGCAATGCTACGGAAATAGGTATCAAAGAGGAACCCTTCCAGTTAAAGTGCTTGAACTCCACGTGCAGCTCCGGTAGCTCCACAGGGAGCAGCACAGCGAGGCCAGAGCGCTGCCACCCGGAGGCGCTTCAGGCGGACTCGGGCACAGCGTTGGGCAGGCGCAGCCGGGCGGCCCCCCATGTTCCGGCGCATCCAGCCCAGCGGCTCACGGCACCACCAATGCAAAATACTCCTTCTCAAACAGAAAACAAAAATCAGACTTCGCGTCATTTTATTAAAAGAATTAACACTGTTTAATAACAACGCAGCTCCAAACGGACTGCAATTCAGCCTACCTTTGTTTTGCAGCTCAGTAAATAAGAATCACCTATTTACGCATCCTACAGAAAGATCTTCGCTGTCAAGCAGGAGGACCTGCGCACACAGCTCTTTGCAGAGCCTTAACTGAAATCAGAGCTGACACCATGATCCCTGCAATCTCCGTGCGCCCAAAGCCAAATCTCCCATTCGGGCTGACCATGCAGCCCCCGTCACCCCGTGTTAGTGTCACACGGTCCGAGTGCTTCGTCCCCTTGTGCCCCCCTGTGGCCCCTGCCTTCTCCGCTCGCATCCTGGCCAACCTCACCCACCGCTCCCCACGCTAAACAAGCGACTCAGGAGACTGACCAAGTATGACAGGGAATCTGTGGGATCAGTATCAACTCCTGGGAAATAAATCAACCAAGCAGTTGTCAGGAACTTAAACATTTAGATGCCATAACGGACTTCGTAGTTTTCCCTACCAAAAAATTTAATGTCAAAAATAATGTCACCTATATAGCAATATAGCTGAAACACTGTCTCGAAGAACGGCATCTGTTCTTCACATAAGTAAAAAAAATCAGTTTATTTTACATAAATGCTAAATCTTTTGCTTCAGTGCATCTCCAACCATATACAAATTCTCACCTGCTTACTCAGGAACCAGCCAAGCCATACCGACTAGATTTTGTCCTCCTAGAGATGTAAAAGCCAATTTTTAACTACTGCAAACCACATTCAAACACTTACACTACTAAAGAAGCAGCACAGAGTCTAAAAACCTCAAGGCTCGAGTTTCACTGTAGATTAACCCGAAAAAGTCCCCCCACCTGAAATATCCCAGCAAACTGGCAGCCCTGCTCAGCTTGAGCTTCCTTGGCAAGGGAGCTTCCCTAGTGGGTAATATTTCAACATAGTCTGTCAGAAAACAGGGCTTCCAAGTCAAAATCACTATAAGGTAGCATTTGGCTTAATTTTTACCACTCCCCCCCAAAGTGATTATAAAGCTACCATAGAAACAAGTCTTGTTAATCTGTAAAGTATATATATTCTCTATCCAGATCAAAAGCAATTGCCAAATAAAATTGTCTGATTAACACTACTTAGAGTTACATTTCTTTTATTCTTTCTGCCTTGTTTATTTGATGCCTATATAGCCTGTAAAATATCTTCGCCTTCAAAAAAAACATTAAAATTGCTCCAAATATTGCACTTCTGACATAAAAATACAAGCAGAAGAAAATTTAATTCCTACAGAACAGGCTGGATAAAAACAGAAGCAAGTGTGAAGATAATCCCAATTAATAACTCTGGATCTACCTGCTCCCAAGCTACCACATCTCAATGCACGTTTCTTCAGCACCAAAACTGCTTCATCAGCTTCTAAGGATGGTTGATATTTCTCAACATTTTCTATACAGATCTATCTCATGATGCCTCATACATTAAGTATCACATAGAGAGCAAAGGTAAATTTGATTTTTAAGAAATCTAAGAGCAACATCAAGTATTAGTTATTTAAAATAAAAAAAATCATTACAGTTAGCATTTAATCTACCATATTTAAGAGAAAAAGTAGGGCAGTTACAGAAAATGCACAAATCTACTACCTTCAGGCATGAGAAATAATTTTCAAGTCAGAAAAACAGACAGATGAATTATTTAACAGCAGTTAATTTTCCCAGAATATCTTTCAGCATGCAGAATAAGTCACATTGCAATGAAGAAAAAAAAAAATTCAGTGTGTCGTGTTTTACAGCTAAAATTCTCATTCTTCTCTACAAACTTCCAAGGAATTGTCAGCAAATATGTATGGCAATGTATGCTTGATGTTCCCACTGCTTCCAATTTCTTGCATTTCACAAGAACTGCTTTGAATATCTTTTCTTTTGACAAGGTGTCATCATTGCAAAGATGCATTTATTCAGTATTTTTTAAAATCTTTATTTTTAAAGATCTCCCTCTACAACTTCCTCCCGGTCTCCACGTACTTTTAAATCCCTTTTTAACATCGTATCAGACACAAATTAGTCCAAAAGTCTCAAAGTTAGGGCATAATTTCCTCTTCCTCATTGCCTATTACCAGCATTACTTCAAAATGTTTGTCACAAGCTACAGATGTTCTGATCTGATCATATCACAGATTCAGCCCTGCCACGGTCCATTTAATTGGTGCCATTAGCGGCTTCAGATACAAGGTTAAGAAGATACAGACAGAGCAACCATGTTACGTTGCCCTCCTGTCACAGACCTGTGATTAGACTTGGAAACTCTAAAATCCTAATTACAGCAGTAGCTGGTGGCTTTTTCCTCACTTGAAACATTACAGAAACAGAACTATCAACAAGCTATGCCCCTGCCGTGCCCTGCATCCTCAACAAGGGCATCCTCAACCAACAGCAGTATAAATTTATACCAGAAGGTTAAATGTATATCGTTTATATTTTATATAGATTTTATAGATAGATATGAAGAATAATATTTGAATAGTGTTTGAATAATAAGATACGAGGAAAGAGTACCCTAGAGACAGATGTTCATGAAATACAAATAGATTAAATCACCATTTTGGACTTCAAAGCACACAGGCACATAACACTGCCTGCATTTTACTGTTTCAGGAGGCCAGACTGCTGCTTTATGGAAGAAGCCCAAGTTTTGTACAGAGCAGCTCTGTATCACTGTGTCTATTAGTAGAAGACCTTGTGCTCCACTATCACAATTGTGTAAAGTAACAAAATTAAACCAATAACAGGACTACTTAAGATTTCTTTGAACCTCCTGATGCATTAACTTAATTCTCAGCAAGTCCTTTTTTTTATAAGAATTGAATAGTTCAAAGTTTCAGGGACATTTTGCTATACAAGTAACAGCTAATTAATGAGGACATAAATATTTTTAAGGTGACTCACCCCCTCACAGCCTGTTATTACTGAAGGAGAAAAAGCACTTAAGCGTGCACTTAACTGCAGTGCCAAACAAGAAGAGATCAGTCTCACGATTTGCTGAATGCGTTGCATGATACCAAAGTTACAAAAAGAAAGGTGAGGCTACATGCAATGTTCAGCAAGTATTTGTAAGATTTACGAAAAATAACTCATTTAGAGAGCCAAACGCACAGAAACTTAACTAGGAGGAAAAAGAAACAGCAAATTCACTTTGCGTTTGATTCACTTTACACTACAGAGCTGAATTCCTTTATTTCTCTCCAACACTCCAAAATCTATGAAAGAAGGATTTGGAAACAAAAGTCCATTTTTAATCCCTCACAAGGTATAGAGCTCTATGGCAAAATACAATACTGCGTTGGAAGGAAGAGAAATAACTAACAGTACTTACTAGCACAGCACTCAAAATATAAACTATAAATTCAGAAGAAGAAATGGATGTGACAGGCATCACTCTACTGCTGTTCTTAAACTTTCACTGTTTTTGCAGCAGAGGAGTGTGTTATCAGACCTAGTCCCCTATAAAAAATAAAGTCTTTCCAAGAGAGAGTCATACGCTATTCACCCTGTAATGTATTTTTCAAATAGATTCATCCCCCATCTACTTTTCAAGTAGACTTGTTATTTAAAAAATCACCAGAGAAGTCTCAAGAGCAACTTTTAAGTACAAAATTAGGGGGGGGGGGGGGGGGGGAAATGTGCTCTGCCCTCGAATGCTTGGGGACGACCCCTTTGTGTCAGACAGGTACACGCTGAGACCTGGAGTGCACAGAGCCTGCATGGTGGAAGACGCTCATTTAGCACTGGCTGCCTGTCCGGTGAATACCAGGATACGTTTTAATCCAAACAACAGAATGGGAGGGAGGGAGCTCAAGAGCAATTTCAAAGCTATCAAGATTGAAATATTACCTCCATACAGTAACAATTTTGCATTGGGACTTCTGCCAGGAAAAAAGTTACCCTACAGTAACTATTGCTCCTCAGTATATTGCTTTTAACCACAGAACACCCTGTTAGCGTAGACCCCCCTTAGCCGTGTTAAACTCCCCTTAGCCACGCCAGACCCCGCTAGGCTGTGTTAGCAGCCTTTTGAACAGCTAGAAAGACGAAGATGGATCACAGATGCAACTTTTGCAAGAACCCTAGGCAAGCACATCAGAAGGCTTCTGCCTTACATTACCCACCAGAAGTGCCCTTCCACAGTGGCCATGGTAAAGAACTGCAGATTTGCCAGACAAAAAGGTATGGAAATACTGTTCTCCTCGTCTTGGCATAAGAGCCAACAACTCTGGGCAGAAGACAGCTCTATTTGCCACCTAGATTGGATCTTAGCACATCCTTGAAATCAGCAGAGTAAGTCTCGACGTGAACTGAGAAGTTTTCGTGTAGGGACTAGTCTTGTACATTTGTCAACTAGAGACAGAACATATTTTGATACTTCTTCAATACCCTTTAAGGTGTAACACAGCAGTTGACTATAGACTTTAACGGGACAAACTCAGCACCGGGAGCCGAGGAATCAATTGGACAGATACCTCCCACCATTATTTCTGCCCCCCTTCTGCCCCCGGACACGGGGCAGCTGCGGCTGCACGCCCCCAAAGGGCACAGGCACCAAGCGCTGTGTCACGCAGCACCACGCGCAGCAAAATACACGGGAACCAAAGATTCAAGCAGCAAAGAAAGCAAACGCTCATGCAATAATATTGGCAAGAGCCAATTCTTGCTTCTGAGCATCTCAGCTTAATCCAATTTAATGGTTCGCTGGTTGAAACTGCTCTGCGGAAGAACACCCCAAAAACTGAAGAATTAATCAGAAAATGTTTAAGGCAAGCACACCATTTTAGAGCCGCACAGTTATCTTTTCATGAACATCGGAATTTTTCTGCTGTTCATGGATCAGTTATTTAAGGCTCATCTGGATGGCATCCACATCTTTAATTCCGTAACAGCTTCCCTCGCCTTTTAAATTAAAAATTGAACTTTACTCCAACTGATTCCCAAGAGGAAAGCGTTAAATGTGCCATATCCTGTTCTTTCTTTCAAAGCAACAGTGTGAAATAATGTAAAGAGCTAACACAGCCTCGATGATTACTGCATATTTCATTATGACTCCAATGCTCTTTGTCCCACTTAAAGGCTGCCTACATGTTTTTGGCCATATGGAGTCGGTTAAGTAGGTCCTGCGATTACTACTTAGAAAAATCTGCAACATATACACATATACTCAGACAGCTCTTGCATTATGCTTACCAAAGCTGTGTTTTTATACCTTAAGAACTATCAACATGATCTAAAATGAAAAAAAAAAAAAAAAAAAAAAAAAAAAGCCCTAATTGTTCAAAGCTTATTAAGAGATGCAGTTGGTTACAAGCAAGATTCTCAGCGGGCAGCTGAAGCGTGTTACAATCCGTCGCGTTTATAGCTTCGCGTTCAACACAGCAGCGCTTGACAGCCAAAGCCCAGCGCCCTGCCAGAGGGCCGGAACACCTGGCCCACAGGCAATCCCCGGCACCTTGACGGGGCACCTGGATTGTGAGCGCCCGTGAACGCTGTTATTTCTACGGTCTGTTTTCTAAACACGGCTCTTAAATGGCTTAATCCTGCTGGATCACCTTTTGGCTCTGTAACATGGAAAAGTTTCAAGTTATGGGCAAACGTGAGAGCAAAACAGGTTTCCCCTGCAGCCTTGCAGCACGCTACACAACCAACCCAGACCTCCGGGTGCGCAGAGTCCCACCGCAAGCTTCACGGAAGACCATCAAATTGAAGACGCCAAATCAGGTAAGGTGCAACAACTACAGCAGATTTTCAAGCACTGCTGCCCAGTTATCACCAGTGTGGCATTGGCCACTTCACGGTAGTGACAAATCCACCCAACATGGTGCCTTGCTGACCTCCTGCTTGGGCCCAGAAGGGGTCACAGGGCCACATTATACTAAAGTGAAACAGAAGGAGTTCAGGAGTTGAATCATGGTGGGAAAAAAAAGCCTTGTGGTTGGAGAGTTTAGCTTAAACTCATGAATTTCATCAACGATGCATGACTAGGACAAACAGCCAGTCTGCAAACTCCATCTTCTCCCACTCTTGGCCAACATGCATCACTACGGCATTGTTTAAAACTACCAGTAAAACTTCCTTTTTATTAATAAAGTTCTTTTCAAGAAATTTATATTTAAATTTATAATAAAAAATGTATTTTCCTAGATGCCCTACAACAACAATCTCATTCCCGCTCCCATTGATTCTATGTCAAATGGCTAAGTAGGAGAAAGCCCTCCAAAATCATTCAATAAAATCAAATCAATCAGGAACCTCGCTGGCAAGTGTCAGGTGTTTTAATACCAAAGGATTTACACCAGCAAATACTCTCCTTTAAATCAGCTCCTTGAAGAGGATTCCGGGCTGTTCTGTTTCTTTGTGACTTATTATAGTCGCACCATGATAATGGATATTTTTGTGGCTTACTACAGTGCTAGCATTATAATGGATATTAAAAAGCCAAAGTGAACAATTTTATTCAGAAAAAAAAAAAAAATCACGTGTAGAGCGTATGCAAGTGGCACTTTAGAGCAAGTACAGAATTAGCTATACAGATATTTTTTTAAAGTTTGTCAGTTAAGCCTTCTGTGCTTGTCATGCATATGCCACATTAGAAAAAAATAATATTCTTATGTAGTAGTGAACACATGTTTATTTAATGGCATCTGCCCAGAGGGATGATGTATTTTCTAGTTAGCATTCACAGAACTGCTTCTCTCAAACCAAGTCACGTTTGAAATATCTAGGTTAAAACTGATACAGACTGGTTTGATTTTCAAAACAAGACCTTTGAATTCTTAGCATCCACAAATATTTTCTTCCCCCAAGAGAGGCTTGTATTTACCATGCTGCAACATATCCACATCTACAAAAAGGCAGAGAAATTTAAATATTTTAAAATATAAAAACATATATGAACATGCAATAAGGTTTCAAGGAAAATACTGGGATGTTTTGTCATCTCCCCAAAAACTACAGTGAGTAGTTTTATTGATATGTTTTTTGGTTTATTTGTATGTTTAAGGCAGAGCCAGAAGGAAAGAGATACTAAAGCTTCTAGCAGGAACAGCTTTGCTTACTTTTGTGTTTTATTGGTGCTTTTATTTCCCCTCCCTGCTCCAATAGCACAAAGGCATATTTACTATTTCATATTTACTATTTCAAATACATAGTCAATAAAAATCATAACACAGGAAAACCAAACTTCTTGTACAAGACTTTCTGCTTCAAAAGATAAATGAAGCTGATAGGAAGCAATGGATAGGGCTCTAGAAATATATAAGAAAATTAAGATTGAGCAGCACAGGCTTTTAATCCTTCCCCTCTTGCCGACTAACCTGAAAGACATTTGCTTTGGTGATGCTCTAGGATGTCATTACTAAAAGCAGAACCTCCAGGTAGGTAAATGCTGACAGAATCTGATAAATAATCACTTGAACAGACACACACAAAGCGTGACTGGGTTTCTACACAAACATCCTAGAAAAGCAGAACAGTACATGATATGAGAGCCCCAAGCAGCAAACCATGCTTGATCTACAACAAGTAGGAGCATAAACACGCTGGCTTCTTCTTCCCGTCTGCAGTTACAAATTAAAGAAGGTTTCTCACCCCCCCACACACACACACACGTATTTTCTTTTAAAAACTTGCAATAGTGTTAAAATATCTACTAAAAGTACTGATCTTAATCAAATACGTGAATACTTACAGACACACCATTCTGACATAGGTTATTTAAACGGGTTATGAAAAATAAATTAAGCTTTCGTTTACCATTCTGACACTCTTCTAACAGTCTATTTCAGACCATTTTATACTATTTCACATTTCTCCACTACTAATGTAATAAACTTATGACAAACTATATAATGCATCTGAGTTTGATGGATATCTGAAACCAAGATGTTTGTCACCCATTAATTCCTCTTCCAGAGATTCTTCAGGGACTCAAGAAAGATACAAAAGGGCACTGATTAAATGGAGGTTTAACTCCCCTTCCTTCTCAGCTTCTATTGCTCAGAAAGCAAGCAGAAGGGGAAAGCTTATTTGAGAAGTACTGACATATTAAACACACACAAAACCCATCCATCCCAGGAGAGCTTCCTTCAGAAGGATTATCTGCGATTAATTTACTCATTTGTAGTTTTTTTTTTTTAAGAGAACTCTATAAAAATAATATTTCTCTCATAACTGAAGAGATAAAAATGAAGAAACATAGGTAGAAGGCAGATAATAAAGTAGGTATCACTTCACGGCTGCGTGTATATCATAAGCTAAATTTCAGAGTATGACTTTTTATTACTCCCATATTGCACCTAAGAACTACCAGCATTTCCCACTACTATTTATTTATTTTAAATACAACTACATTCTACTTCTTGGTGTCTCCTCTTTAACCATGCTTCTTGCTTTATGAACCTTAAGAGAATACCTAATAGCTTAAAATAAAGGAGTATAGTACACCAGCTCCGATGTGCACAGACCCTGACAATTCGTGAGAACTACAGAACAGATTTGTCTTTTTAATGTTTTCACTAAGTAAGTATCTCTAATCAAGTTGCTACTGCATTTGTTGCAGCTGTTCAAACAATGAAAAAAATGTCATCTAATGAGCAAAAAACATTAGCTGTTTTATTAGGTTACTTTATTTAGTACTTTATTCCTATTAAGTATCTTATTTGTATAAACAGGGAATTGTACAAAAACAAAACATGTTTTATAATTATTCTCCTGCCCCTAGAGGATTAATCTGCGCTGGATATTAGAGATCACTCGGAATCACCCCCATCCCCAAAGCTGTAAAGGAGGAAGGCGATAGGAAATAAAAGCTGAAACATGCAGAGCAGAATACTTCTTGGAGGGAAAAAAGCAATTGAATAAATTTTCAGTTTAATTTCTCATATTCTCCTATAGAAATAGATGCATATAAACTTGCTTCATAGGTTCAATATATTGGATTAGAAAAGTATGAATAATGAATAAGATTTAAAATATGGCTTAGGTTGTCACTTAATGTACATTTGCATGACTGAAAAGTAGAAAACCTACCAACTTGGAACCAACTTGTAACTTTTAGATAAACAGGTTCAGAGAACAGGTACATGTTCTCCCTGAAAAGCAGAGCCTGTCCTAGGCATATCACCTTCAGAAGATTTTAACTGCTGCAGGAAAAGATTATGAACTACAACCTTCCACACTTGCCAGATCCTTGAACAGTGCAGGAAACAAACAACAAGAAACAGCAATTCTGGTCACAGCTCCAAATTTCTTTCTGTATAACAAATGATTCAAGCAGTTTCTTATGGCTGTATTCCAAAGTTTATTCTGACTACGGCTCCAGCCCTCCTGACCCCACTTCTCTGATATTTTCTCCTGCTTTTCTAAAATAAACACATAATACACTAATCAGTGCTCTAGCTTTTGCAATCACATCGTTGCTTCACAGGAAACCTTTCACTTTGCCTGCTGTAGCTTTTGCTCAGCCTTTCCAAAATGTTTGAGTAGTCGTAGATACAGCTTTATTAATACGTAAAAAGGACACATTTAATCTTGATTTCATTTAACTGTGAGGGGCTGCTGTCATATTGACCTAGCCCCCTCCTTTGCTATCATTTTTGGTGACATTTAACCTACCTCAAGAGATAGTATCGAGTAGCCACCCATGTCTCAAGTTCTGTACTTCCTGTTCAAAAGCATTATTATCAAAAAGAGAAAGAAAAAAAAAGGGTTATTTTATACTTAATAACATGGCTCCTAAAAATCTAAGTGTAGTGTCAAGTTGCTGGTTCAGAAACAGCTGCAAGATCTATTCACCAAATTGTTGCTTAAGCTGATATTCACAAGCAAGCTGAGAGGGGGGGGGGAAAAAAAAAAAAGAAGTACCTTGGCTGGGGCTGCTAAGGACTTGGACATTTTTAGAGCAGGTAGATCAGGGTTTGGACTGTGTCCTCTCAGTGGGAGGGCTTTCTGTCTCACAGGAGTCCTGTGTTCACATTAAGACTTCACTTCTGTGAAGCAGCAATGAGTTGCAAGACAGTTGGCACTGTAGTTAAGCACTGAATGTCATTCAGCTCCATAACTGCTTGCAGAACTACCTTGAAAGATGACCACTGCAAGAGTACCTTTGAGTTTCTGCTCCCTCTTTCTGCATTTGAATGCATTTTTGGCCTGTTCTGAAAAAATATTCCACTTTTATACACTCTGAGTTCACTTTTCACTGATATTCACTTTTGTGCACTTCGACTTCAGGCTTTGCAGAGCAAAGCAACAGGAAACTGGATTATCATAATGTAGGGTGAAGAACAAGGAGAAAAGGCTGCCATAAGATGATTAAGTGGTTTTCACACCATAGGAAAACCAACAAGTATTTTTAATATAAAGCATTTTGACAAAATGAATGTCTTTTGTGTGAAAAATGCAAATACATTATAACGTTTCAGTACAAAGATATTTACCACATAATTATATTGATCAGCAAACTGCCTTTCCTTAGATGTTCAAGAATCTGAGAGGCAACAAGAAATCCTGGCTCATTTCAAATGGTGCTAATACTGTTGTAAAATACAAGGCCAGGGCTTAACTTTGTGCATTAAATCTTTAACAGCTGAATACAGATGTGACAGGATGAACTGGCATTTTAAGATAAGACAGGTTAAATTCCATTTCTGCCTAATTACCTACTTCCCCAAACTACAGGCTTGAGCTTCAGAGCACAAGTCTCATGATAGACCTTTACATGATGATAGTTTGGAGGAAATACTTTCCTAAAAGAGGAAGCAGATAACATGGTGAAAAAAAAAAAATAGCGTGATTGTATCTTGCAAATTATTCACTCCCTCTTACCAACTTCCTCCAATTTTTAAAAATATGATTTCTAGGTGGAGGAATGCATTACTCTGCAGGCCAGCCAGCCAGGCACGCAGGCATCACTCCCCCCTACAAAAGGGGAACATCACCTTCATTAATAATAAGCTCAGGTTCAAAATAAGTATCTTGCTTATTTTGCCAAGCTGTCTAACTGCTTCAATAAACTACACAGCTATCAGGAATCAGTCTGACAGTCTCCTGAACAAAAGAATAAAGACCATTTTCCCGGTTATTTGCCAGTTCTTCCACAAACATTATTCACTACCACAGCATTACATGCTGCTGATGAAGTTACACATTCAAAGGATTTCAGAGAAAGCCACAGAACATTTTGTTGTATAGCAAAACAGCAGGTAGCTCAAGCCAGTCATAGCTCATATTCCCATGGGGAAAAAAAAAGTAATAAAAAATCACATTCTCGGCTCCAGTGAAGAACACTTGGATGTTCCTGTTAGGCAGATGACCAAGTAAAATCCATAAAACAGTCCAGCATTACTGATGCACTTAGTGAGGAAAGTTTGTCATGTCCTGTGCCTTCTAGGGTTGATGCCTTTTCTACAGCTCAGCACCTCCTATTCTTTTTGCTCACCTTGCATTACCTTGTGCTTTGATTGTTATGGATCAGGAAATGACAGGGCTCAATTCAAATGTAGAGTAACTCATGTCCTTAAAAAAATACATGGAGAGATAAGAGAATTGTGAAAGGATTAAGAGGATGGCAAACGCTGTATTCTTCTTTTCAGGCAGTATTACAGAATGTAATAAATATTTTTCTGGATATAAAAAGAGGCCAGAGGAATGGTCAAACAGTTCCAAATAGTAAACTCGATGTTTCAGTTCAGAGAAGTTTATTGTAGTTTCTTTAATATTGAATGAGATCATGTAGCTCTAAACAAGCTCGAAGGATCTCCAAGCACAGAGATTCCACCAGCCACTGGACCACCTGTTCCAGCATTTGACTGTCCTTGCTGCAAATAAGTTCCTTCTAATACTAGCTGAAATTTTCGCCATTGGTGGTAATACATTTCTGTTGTCTCTCGTTCTCCTTGAGAGTGTGCTCAGAGCTTGCTCCCATCTTCTGCACAGCCGCCCACCAGGTGCTGGAGCTGTACTCAGCTCCTTTCCTCTCTCTCTTCTCCGGAGCCAAGCAGGGCAGTCCCAGTCTCTCCTGAGGATCCAGGCTCTCAGGTGTTCCCAGCCCTTCTGCTGGGCTTGGTCCAGGCTACCTGCCTTACACTGGGAGCTTAGAGCTGATCTCTGCACTCCAGACAGTTGTCACAAGTGCCAAATAGATGGAATAATCAATATTCTCAACCTGCCAGCTAACATTCTCATTGCAGAGCAGCACAATATTCCCATCCACAAGGGAACACCAGGGATTCGCCTTCAATTTGCCACCCACCACTACCCACAGGTCCTTTCTTGCAAGCTGCTTCCCAGGCACGTGGCTCCAGCCTTTCCTGGTGGTACGTGGGGCTGTTCTATCTGAGGAGCAGGACGCAGCATTCGTCACAGCTGGAACTCAGGTGGTTTCTGGCAACCCACTTGTGCAGCCTACTGAAACGCCTGCAGACAGCACCCGTGCCCGGCAGCCCGACAGCTGCATTGAACGCACCGAGGACGCCCCTTACCAGGGACGCCGAGAGGTTGGGCACTATCGGCACCACAATCAGCTCCTGAGGAACGGTACTGCTGGCAGGGTGCCAGCTGGACTGCCAACCACCAACCACTGCTCTCGAGATCCAGCAGCCCAGTTTTCCCACAGATCCCCCAAAATGCAAAGAGCAAGCATAATTATAGCAAAGTAAAGTCCACACGATAGCACTGAAAGCAGAAACCCCACGTTTTCTAAATCCCGCTGCCCCTTCAGAAAGCTGATTTCACTGTCTGAATTTCACAGTTTTGAAACTGGCAGAGGCCAGAATTGACCAGTAAGAACAAAATACTCCCTTTAAAAGGCACAAATCTATTTCATTCAGTACTATTACTACAAAAAAAAAAAAATCACTTCCTAATATATCAGAAGTTACATTATCTCGAAACAAAACAGGTGTCTATAAAAGCAACACTATAAAATTTAATTTAAATAAATTTGCCACACATTTTACAAAATTTATTCAGGAAACATTTTCCTGCTCCTTTCTCCATCTTCATCAAAACTTCAAAGTTTGCTTCGAAGGGAATGATGAAGTAGCTTGTTAGGCATTAAGGCATTAACTAATTATCCCAAAGGTTATCAGAGCACCATTTAAACTGCTGATAAACTCCATTACTTGTAAGGATAAAAAGCATTTGCCTCTTGGAAATCGTTCAAGCAATCTAAAAGCCAAAGCAGAGACTAACAACATATTACTCTACATTTCTTCAGTTTTGTAGGAGATTTTGGGGTACAACTGTGCACCATTTTCACTAAAAAAACTCCAATACGCAGATCTCACTATTATTAAAGTAGTGTTTACTTATTTACATTTATAAATTCTTGAAGTGTTTAAAGACCTGAGATAACACGACTTGACCCAACAACAGGCTGCCCTTTTTGTGTGTATACAGCCACACAATGCCTACGATTAGAGCAAATCCTTACACTCACATATGGATGCACATACGTCGTTCTGACCTAGTTCTAACTGCAGAGGTTGTGCAGAAACAAGGATCTGCCACACAAGGTCTGGAATCCGTTACTGACCCAACCGCGCCACTTCAGCAAAAGCAAGGAGATTCAGAAGAGCGTGCTCGCTACTCCTGAGAGCCAATTTCCCAAAGAAGGAGCAACTGACTGCTAACAGATCTTAATAATTCACAGCGCCTGGAGAGCCTTTGCTTAAGGGAAGGAAGGTTTGGGGGGGAAGAAAGAAGCTTTGCCTTTTGATAAAAAACAGCAAATGGCTCTTGAAAACAAGAAAAGAGTATGTCCAGTCTACGTGCAAGTCTCTACAGAACAGTGCCAACAACAGAGCCACATTTCTCATCCATTCACTAGATTTAATAGCTTTTTCATGTTGAAAATGTGCAATGCTGCTGTCTCCAGTGCACTGCCTTTTGCAAAGCCTCTCGCCTTGCAAAAGCACCTCACCTCTGACAGCTACTGCAGCATTTTGGAGATGCTACTGCTCAGTGCACGGCCTTGCTGAAATCATTAATAGGACAACACCATGGGCAACTAGTCTCAATTTAAGGAAAAAAACTTCACCCATGAGAGACTTATTTTCTCTGAATTGCAGTAATTAAAAGTATATACTGTCATTATTGCAGGTTATAAAAAACATTCAAAACAAGCAATAATCATTGCCTAATTCTTCAGTAAATAAACTATTAAATAAAAATAGCTTGAAAAGAAAATGACTGAGTATGACTGCTACCAGACAAAACTTCTAGGATATTATTAAATGAAAGTTAGAGCAGAATTTATCTATAAACTGAAACAATAAACTTTTTTTGTGTGTGGGACAGCAGAAAATGCCTCAAGATCTTTGTAATGGAGGATAACTCTGAAGACATGTTCAGTTTTCCTCTTCATTATATTAAAACCACATGTCAGCACAGCAGAAAGGCAAAACCAGCTCTGAAGAGAAGCAAGGCTGCAGGATCCCTGGGCAAGACACAGTGTGAAAGACGCCTTCCACACTGAAGATAACACAGCAGTGCGAAGCAATTGGAAAATTCCCCATAGCATTTGAAATAAGATAAACTTGATACAATTTTTTTTTTTTTTTTTTTTGTACAACGTCCCCTTTCTGTCTGCTGCTCAGTGGCTGCGGGCGAGCTCGGGGCCGGCTCAGGCCTGCCCGTGTGCGAAGCCCGGGCAGCTGCCAGTTCAACCAAGCCTGCTCAACCCCTTTATGCCTAAATTACCTGCACAAAAACCACAGCCAGCTCCGCTCCCCTCTCTCCTTAGCGGAGGCGGGAAAGCTCACGTGTCCCTTTTACCCAGTAACACTTCCATGCGGGTGAGTTGTTCCGCTCAGACTTGGGGATAAGTCTCAAGCTAGTGGAAAAGTCAACCTTAACCAAAAATAAAGCATTACTTATTATCAAATATGGGAAACAGATTCATTTACTTCATGGGCAGGGCCAAAAATCACCAAGACATTGACAGCAGGGTTGCCATTTGCCCCAATTCCTTATGGAAGCGCACCCAGATCAGCTTGGGCCTACAGAGAAGAAACAGTTACAGAGCAGCAGCTGCAGCCTGGCCAGAAGACCCGATAAGTGCCAGAAATAACTGTTCTTAGCTGAAACACTTCAAACAATAACATTTTTACTTGCCTTTTTTTTTTTTTTTTTTTTTTAAACACAGCCTTAAGAAAAGCCAGCACAAGGCAGGCTGCAAGGGCTAAGGCGCTTCCGCTACCAAAGCCCAAAGGCCCCAAACCGAGCAGTCCAGCAACAGCTGAGAGCGCCCCTCACCTTCCCTCCCTATTATAAAAAACTTCGGAAGCAAAGGAAAAAACAACAGGTTAAAAGCCTTAATTAAAAATCCAGGTAGTAAGAAAATCATTTTTCCATCTGTTTCAGCGAGCACAAGCCAAACACAGAATCTAACAACATCCGAAACCCCCAATCTAAAAATCAGCGTTAAGTGTTTTGTTTTCTTGATTTGTAAACTTGTCTTAAACCCAGAAATCTGCTACTGTGTATTTCCTGGCACTTCAGTACATTTTGTTTTGTTTTCCTTTGTTTCCAAGCCCACTCCAAGCTCTGCTCGGCCACGCTCTCCACAACACGCGCCAACAGAGGTGGGAGCGAGTTTGCAGAAAGCCGGCTCGCTCCCAGGAGGCGGGGGGACACCACGCTTACCCTGAAAAGTTGACACATACAACATGCCACGGGTTTACCCTGGGAAAAAACAATATCATACCATCGCAAATAAAACATTAGAAACCATTAGCAACCAGCGGTAGTTAGAAATCATTAGAAACCAGCAACATTAACTGCTAGCACCTAGGGAAGCCTGCTCAGAGTAGCTCAATGCGCGTAGAAGTCAAGGAACGACTGAACTGCTGCAGAACGTCTCAGTGTAAAAGCCCACCACCTACAGAAGTTTTATTAATACTGTGCTATTAAATGACTGTATTTCATCAATGTCACATTGCCTGACATGATGTTCTAAGCTTGCAAGGAGGAATTATTTAAACCAAGTAACTGCAGTGTGCCCTATACAGCATAATTACTCCCACTTGAGGAATGGCCTTAAATTCTGGGGATTGCTGGCAAACTCCAGCCTTAACTGATTAAAAAATAAAATAAAATTTATTTCTTAAAATTGTTCGCTGCTGCCCTGAGAGAGCTGGACAAACTCTGATGACTGAGCACAGCAAAACCTCTCTCTCAGCTCTGCTAAGATCTTGGCAAGGGAATTGAAACTGCTTTTCCCAAACGCTACAACCGGGTAGCAGCCCCAGGTAGCAGGTAGCAGCCCCAGGGAGATTGGCCGGGCGACCACTAGCACCTCGCACGGGTCGACCGCAGGTGCACGAGGAGGATGCGCTCTGGGCACAGCACTGCAGGTGACCCAGTGCGACAAGTGTGTGGTAAAAAAACAAACGTGGGCAATGAGCACATTTCACACAATCTGAGCTGGTCCCCCTTCCTGTTAGTTATGTCATGGACAGAAATTGTGCACAAGCTGCCCGCGGCCAGAAAAAGCAGTTTCAAAGTCCTGCCATGCAGTCCCCCTGCAAATGGGAGACACACTTAAGGTTTTCAGGCCTTCATGCAGTTCGTATTCCTATTTCCCTTTCTTTTGAAATAGAAAATGCAAATGTGCTGTCTCATGTCTTAATTATTTTGTCTGAGAGACAAAAACAGTTCTGAAACTGTGAAACACAGAAGCGCGAGAGAAAACAGAAGTGAAACAGCAAAAGCCTCAAAAAAAGAAATAAGTAGCCCCTTGGAAACGGCAGATGTGCTGACAGCCGCCCCCCCGGCCACGAGCGAAGGAACCTGTTGCAAACACAACCGCATCGTGTCTCCGAGGCGTGAGCACGAGCAGCCTGATCAAGGCACCTATGAAAAGGCCCTGGCACCAGCAGAGCGTTACAGAAGATTATTACTAGGCAACAATTAAACTTGCACATGTAGCAGCAGCTGCTCTACAGAATGTACATAAAAGATGGAAGAATTTTATCGTTTGCTAAGGTTAATCTTTACAGGCCTGCAGGAGATTTTTTAAATAAGTATCCTGGAATGGTTATGGGAAGTCAGACATTATTTCTACTAAATCTCAGTCACCTCTGGCCACCTCTAACAACCCAACTTAAATTTGTTTCAGTTGTTAGGAGCTGTCAAAAACCTACGACACAAGATACATAGGGTGTTTTTTCAAAATACACCCTTTTTTCCAAATATATTTTGGACAATGTAAACTGATAAATTAACTGGCAATAAAAGAAGCTGCAGATGCTTTATTAAAAGCAACTAACCTTGTATAGCAACATTGAAGAAAAAAATAATTTTTGCAAGAAAAGCCTTTAAAGCTATGACTTTTAAAAAGCATTTTTTTTTTTTTTTAAATGGATAGAGTCTCTACAAACAAAGGTTCATAGGCAGAAAGAGCAGCACAGGTAACCTTGCTCACTTCTGAAGTTTACAGAAATTGTGAGCGTTTTCCATGAGCAAAGGGAATCCTCATAATGATAAAGCTCACAAATGAAAACTCCTCATAAGTAAAAGCACTCTGCAAGCTTTAAAAAGCAAACAACTGCGTACGTATTCTAAGACAAAACATTGAATAAAACCCACAAGGTTTCTTCCTTCATACAAAGCGATCAAGTTGCATCACGCGGCAGAGCAGCATGACATCCTTCTTCATACACTACTCTTAAGAGCACTTAGGTCTCCTGTAGTAGCAAATATGGCTACAAACAGGTATTTGGTTCACTGCTGAGCACAACACACGGAGGCTTTTCAAGAATACTTTAATGTCAGCTTACAAGCACAGCTCACTACTAGGCTACTTCTTACTCCACTAACAATGCTGCCTTTACAACATTGCTATTAAAAGTACTAGGGTTTTATCTGTTGTGTCACCTTGTTCTCCTCTTCTGAAAAGCTTTGCTCAGCTACTGTGAAACCAACAAACGTGATCTGAAAGCACCAATAGACATGAAGTGGCACTAACAACAAGCCAGTCTAATGAAAGATTTAATACTACACCTTAAAATTCTCCCGTTTTGTCTGCAAAGGCAAGAGAAAGGTGGGTAATTAAACAGCTTTGCCACCAAATGCAGCCTCTTCATTTTACATTTAACCGCCTGCAGTTCATTTTCCTAAATGCTGGATCATGAGCCCAAATCTTGGCTTTTCATGAGGACACATAGAGCCGAGTACATGTGCATTTTCACCATTCAAAATTGGTTTTTTGTTCCCTCTCAGCCTTTTAAAAAAAGTTTTGTTATGCATATGGATCCGCTATCTACTGTGCTGGATCACAATGTTGCACTGGTGTACAATATTAAAAACCTACAGGAGGAGGAAGTTAAGGGAAGGGATTGGATGCCACTTTTTTTCCTTGTTGCTTACCAAAATTTTCTCATAAAGCAGAAAGCTTTGCTTCTTGCACTTCACAATACTCTCCTTGCCTTATTTGAGCACAAGCATATCCAACAAAATTTACTCCATACACTTTAAACAGCTCATTTGCTCCTGATTTACATTTTAAAACGTCCACCTACACATGACCAGTATCTGCAAGCTCTGAAAGATGATCCAGCTGTTTTAACCAAGGTCATTAATCAACTTCATACCTGTTCAGACCGAGCTCTTCCATTTTGATATTGAGCAACATTTTAAAAATTCCTAGTAAATTACATCACTGCATTATTAAAGACAACTCACTGCAATTTCCCCCTACAAAGAGCATTCAATTAATGGCTCACACTGGCACCTCCAAGACAACTGCTGTTCCCTCTTGTTCCTAAACCCACACAAGCTGCATCTGGGGCATCACCATGGATGGCCAAAAAAAAAAAAAAATTAAGCACTTTGGATATATTGCCATTGTTTGAAGTGTAGCAGAGGGCTCATTCTTATTCTTTTCTTGTGTCACAAGACCTACAGATGCAGTTCTCAGAAGCAGGAAAGCAACTTCCCACACGTAAAATCCTCAAGAAATGCCCAAACAGCATCAATTCAGTGCAATACAACAAAAAAACAGCTCCCAAAGAATAGTATTCCCTAAAAGGCATTAAAATGTTATTTTATGTAACACTAAGGATAGTTTATGGGACCAATTTGCATTTTGACCAGCGGTGCTTAATCCTATCAAATTCTTCCGCTGAAACACTCATTAGGTTGCAATTCTACAGGGAAAGCTTCCTTGATATTAAATTCTTAAAACTCAGTTTTATGGTAGCAAAAAAATAAGAGGCAGTAAGACAATTTTGGAAGCAAATTTGAAATGAAAACATGATCAATGTGAAAGTAAAGTAGTGCAAGAAAAAAAGGTAAACCAATACCTTAAAACCAACAAGCAAGATAACTTGTATGTTTATACATCCTCTCGAGAGCAGATAACAAAGGATAGTTTTTTACTGAGTCGCCTAATGAAACTACCCAGGGAAAACATATTTTCTAAGCAGACTCCCAAATACTGGGATCCCTCCTCACTTGATATCAAGATGTGGTGCAGATTAGCTGAAACAGTTTTTCTGAAAGCAGCCAACTGTCAGGATTGCTGAAGGCTTGCACAACAAACAAGCATTTTGCAAAAGAACATAGATACCTGGATCATGCAACTGCCTCGAAAACCATGGGCAGGTGCTAGTCCTAGAGAAGCTTTTTTGGCCCTGAGGCCACACACAGATCGTTGTCTCTGATGCCAGTCCAAAGGCAGCATAATATTAAGGTCAGCATTTGTATTATCATTGCTGAGGTCAACGTACAAAAGGTTTCACTTTAAAAAATATGATTTCAGTTAAATCAGTTTCTGCAACAGCACCAAACTTGCTGACATTGCACTCTTCAAACAGGGACCGAGGATGTGACAAATGATGCCAGGGCGCTGCACAGGCTGCACGGGTCTCACAGACAGCAAGCTGCATAGAGCTCTGGTTCGGTATCAGACAGAAGCAGCCCTAAAGGCAGCCGTGCATCCTTCAACTCAGCTCTGCACATCCTCGCAAAAGGTAAGTGGGAAGAAGAGCAGGGGGGACCCCCCACAACCGTCTTTCATTTTCACCACCAAATCAGAGCCAATCTCAGAGATAACTTCCATATTTATGACCTCAGATAGTGGGAATAAAGAAGTCCACCTCCTCTAAAGGTCTGTATTTCCTGCCTGGTAATCTGATTTATGAGTTTGTCACAAACTTTCTGCATTAAAACTGATTCATGACTGTATCTAGAAACATGTCTTGTCACGAATAAAAACACCGTAAAACTATGTCATCCGTTAAGAGGGAAAGAACATGCCTGTAATTAAATTGAAAATAAATAATCTTGCCTTTTTTTTTTTTTTTTTACTCTTTCTTCTTAGGCTATGCAGACATTTGTAAACTATTAGCTTACGGGTAATGCTGAGCATTAGGTCTGCGTGGAAATATGTGCAACGACATTTTACTGCAAGAAAAGTATCACATTTCAAGTAAGCAACAAAGAGTCAGCTTTACAGTGCTTCAGTACAGTGCTTTAAAAATATTCCACACAACTACAGAGGTGGATTTTTCTTTCCCCTGACAATTTAACCCACATCTGGCACAGAATAAAATAAAATAAAATAAAAAAAAAGGCAAAAGCAAAATCGCAGCACTGGTTACACTGCAAGCAACTCAAATCCTCCACACAGCTCATTATGTACACAAATAAACCTAGCATGGCCCGTCAAGGGAATAAGATCCATATGTTTGCACTTACTGTTTTCTCTCCTAAACAGATCCCATTAAATCGAACAATTGCTTGCTGTCTGCAAGATAAGTCCTTAAACAGGTGTGTGATCAGCTCGGGCTTTCACCTTTACTGCCCTTGGCTAAAACACGCCAAATCTCAGTGATTCCATTTAAAGTTGTGAGCCAAATCCATCCCTTCTAAGAGGACATTACTTGGACTGAGCTAATAAAGAGATCCCTAGGAGCTACTCAAGCCACTGCTTTTTTGGCCTCTTATTTTCTGTAAGAGTTTACAAAAGAAAGTTTAGAATATCTAGGGAAAAAATGACAATAAATACTCATTACACATACCTATTTTCATAAAATAACCACATAATACTTCCTTCCATGATCATTTTAGGGAGTTTACATTGTCTTTTGACACCTGGGCACCAAAAGCTCCCTTATATCCAGAACACCCTTTGAACTGCATTCCTGGCTATGGAGTTGATGCCAAGAAAAGTCTATTCCATGGACAAGAAGCCAGGATGCAGCGAGGTAGGCAGAGGTGCACATGCGAATATCCACTCTGACAGCCTTTGCCCACACAGCAGTGGCTTTCTGAAGAGATGCATTGCCAAAATTTCCAACCTCAGGGCTTATGGGATACAGCATTAGCAACTCTCAAATCGCCATTTCTCCTAGAGGGGAAAAAGACACCTCCAAGGCTGCCCTCAGGAGCCATCCCAGACAGATCGCCAGAGAGTCAAAGCTCTGCTCTTTTTTTACATGAACAATCAAGAAACCAACGTGAAAAACGATGTGGCTGAAAAGTGGTTTTCTTCTCATGCCTCCTTCCTACCGTATAAGTCCTAAAAACATACTAACCCAACCCACCACTGATGAAGATGTTTGTAAAGCACAACTAATGCTTCCCTCTTCCCACCATTATTAGGTATTGATTATACTGAGTAAATCTTTTATATTACTTTTGATTAGCTCTTTTAAAAAGCAAAGGCAATCAATTACTATACTTAATGCAAGAATTATGTAAATCACAGATATAACAGTTTAACGCAGTTCCAGAGGCTGAGGTTTTGTACAAAGCTTTTTCTATTCCTTGCTGTTTGAAAGCCTTGTACCAGGAGGCTCCATTTCAGTGTGAATTGCCAAGTGTTCCTAGAATACTAGTAACACAAGCAAAAATACCTTTTTCTAAGTGGCAAATTCTCATACAGATTTTTCCATTACACAGTATTTCTGGATCTACAGAGTTGAGAGACAACCAGAAGAGCAACTATCGTGCTCAAGAATTTTTACTCCCAAATTATTTGTGGTTTATTATTAATTCTTTAAAAACTAATTTGGAGAAGCCTTTCCCTGTTGGCACATGAGATCTCACCCAGGTAACGGTCTCCACTAAGTAATTAAGGATAATTGTGCACGCATACATACTGCATGTAGACAGCACTGGTATTGTATACATATTACATACACAGCACTGGTTAACTGAGGTCTAATAGATGAAATCCAGTATTCTAAAAGACTAGCAAGTGACAGCGACAGAAAACTATGAAGCAAATGGAGATAAAGGAGAGAGGAATCCCTAACCAGGGGTTAATTACACACATATGCACACACCTCGAGTACATTAGAGCTATTTCGCTACTCAGCAGCAGTTTCATCTCAACCCAACCACACTGAATATTAGCGCTCCCACTGCTCCCAGGAGTTAAGTTTACTTTAAATTTGTTCTGTGGCCAGGCAATTCAGAAAGAAGTAAAAACAAAAGTGCAGAGCAACGCCCATTTCCCAGGAAAGAGGAGACCCCAGCGAACCGCACAGGTCTGCTCCATTACTCCATTTAGACCAGACACTAAATTAAATACATTTACATTATCAGCACTAATGTGTTTCCAAAAAAAAAAAAAATTGTTGTTGCAAACTTCATAAGCTAATTAATGTGCTGATCTCACCTATGGCAAATAAGGCCCCCTAATTTGACCACACACCACAACACTTCCCTCTATCAATCATCTTCTGCTCACATGTTTCTAGAGACAGGATTTCTCAGGTTATACAAATAAACACATTCCCAGAGCAGAACCAAGTATTTTCACAGCTGATAGAGAGTTCCCCCCACACCTGACATGAGAACTGAACTTAATAGAGAATAACGAGGAAAAAGTTGAAAAATAGATGCAAAAAAATCATGATCTGCTACTAGAATTAGATGAATAGCACCAGCAGGCAACAGACAGCATCAAATGCAACCAAATAAACTCCACCTACACATCTCAATCTAAAAGCTCAAATTGGGAAATAACAAATACAAGCTTTGCAGTGCAGATGGACAGATGGACTCCTCTGCGGCCACTGCGGCCCAACAGCGCAACCCTCCGCCTCACCGCGGGTTTGGACTTCGGGAATTTTTGAATAATTCAAATGTTTTTGCTCTTAATCTTCAAGAAAAAGCTGAATGAAAAGTTGCATTGCCCCAGGCAGCAAGATAAGTTTAAAAATAAGCCCGTTAGGAGATAGGGCCCTTTGGGCTGCAAAGTAAAGTTTTGAAAGTCAAAAGGTACTGAGGCAATGCATGATTTTATGTAGCCCAAGCTGTATTTTAGTTTTATTTCTTCAGGCTTCATATGTGTTTTCATTAGAAAAATTAAAAGTTTAGGGAAAACAAGCTCAAAAATAAGTGCATTTGTTTTTGATCATTTCAATAAGTTACCAGCTCTATTCGTTCTGATGCATTCAATATGAAACAGGAAAAATAATGAGACTGAAGTATAAAACACCAGTTCAAAGATGACGGATTCACCGGAATCTAAAAACAACAGGAGATCAGGAGAGAAGTTTATTACTACTACAAAAATTGAAGTACATTAAATTTAGTGCAAAATGCAGGAAGCATCGTGAGAAGGCCGAGCGTTCACAAACGTGGTGAACGGAGACATTTACCTGACATTTAGCCGAGCTGCCTGCGGATACTGAGCCTTGTGTACGCGGAAAGCAGCAGTACTGCTGCTATGGTTTACTGCAGAGAAACGCCCTCCGTATGTCCACAAATGAATGCTGAATTCAGGTTTTTATATGAAAAACAGATTTGGCCCTGCTAAAAATTGATCTTCTCAAGATTTTCAGGTAGCGCAGAGAGCTGAACATTTTTTCTTTGGTAACAAATGTTCAAGAAGTTTTAGACATATTATTGAACAGCAGGAGATACAACTTTTTTTAATTTAGATTTCTAGTACTGAATGATTTCCTAGTATTTATTAGATGAACATGAAAAGTGGTCAAAAAGTCAAGGCAACCTTTTTTATAAAGCCATTCTGAATAAAATTTTAGCATCAAAAAAAAAGATTACACCATGAAATGTGTTTTCCAAATGGACACTTCAAAAATTATAGGTAAGGCCAGCTCCTAATCACCACAGTCCCTAGCTCAATTTTGTATTTCCTCTGAAATGCATAAGCAAATACCTACTAAAATAATTTCCTTTCTCAATCACAGACCTTAAAAGAAGGCTCTTGGAGAGCTCAGCATCACCATGCAGACATCATCTGCTATGCAGCTTTCCTTACTGGAGGAGAACCGGCACAGTAACAGTGGTACAGCAGTAGGTATTGGGAATGATTAGATATATGGAAGATCCACCGCCCCCCGCCCCAGCAAGTTAATTCCAAACCATAGTTGCTTCATATTTTTATTACTTAAAATAGGAACAAAGATACAGTACAATTATCATCTTGCACTATAAAATTCAAAGTCTTCTAAGCTTTGTCAGATGGGGATGAGAGGAGGAGACTTTTAAGAGATTAAGAAGCTCAGGGTTTGGACTTTTTATTCACAGCACAGCTGAGCAGGAAGAGCTGAAGTTCCAGGAATGGAGCTGAAGCTCCTGCAGGTCTTAATTGTCTCTTTAATAATCTGGATCATTCTCGATATCAGGGATATCACAACATTAACAGAAGGGGGAGTCAGGGGTAAAGCAAAAGATGACAAATTAGTGGCTCAAGGAATAGGCTTGGCTCCAGCATAATTTTTATTTGACCCCAGGAATACTGGTCATGCAGCAGCCCAAACAAACCAGATATATTCCCATGTCGTGGGGCTGCAGTGGACAGATCTCGTGCTTTGGCAGGGTTACTCAGTCCCATATGGCACAATCACATTTGTCTCCCCACAACCAGCCGCCCAAATCTGCCAGCAGTCAAGGCTGGACATCTCTGAAAGAGAGAACAAACTCCGAACGTCAACTGCTTACAACCGGGGAATAAAAGAAGGGGGGAAGGCTATTGCTCGAATTCCAGAGGTTTATCATTTAAAGCCACATTATAGAACTTCATGAAGGATAAACATATTATGGTGGTTAGCCTTATTACCAGGCTTCTGGACCAAGTTCCCACTTTCTCTGATAGATATGGGAAGGGCTAAGCGCTCCGGCCGCATGTTCGGCAGGGATGGGTACTTGCAAATACAGCCAGTAATCGGCCTGCCTAGAGACAAAACTTATTTTTTCCACAGCTTGAAGCTGCTTTCATGTCACCTGGTTTTGATAAGCAGCAAGAATTTTGCCTGTTCTGATTTGAACAGCTGTTCCTTAAAGATGAAGGGATAATGCCAGAAATACTTAATAACTTTCTTAAATGGAAACACTGATGAATCATTCATTTTCCTCCCAACAGATTGTGTGTAGCCTTCCCAATGTTTGAGTTTAACCAACCTTTTAACTAGAAATAGTAATTCTTGTTGAGATATTCCTGTCCTGGCACTGCTTTCTCTTAGAAATATCCACCTGGCTTCTGGCCAAGGCTGTAAAAGGCATTTATTAAAACCAAATCTCGAGCAAAGGGGGAAGGGAGAGAAGAGGAAGGGGAA
>VZSV01000270.1:572587-587301 GCA_013398735.1 Nothocercus julius | reverse complement strand
AGTTGCTAAGGACCGTCATTGATGCAGGTAGGCCCAACTTCTCTGCAGGAGCATGAGGGCCAGGTCTGGGACAGGTGTGTCCTAAATCACCCAGGAAGAGGGTGCTCTCAGGAAATGAGAGGATGACTACATGGAAAGAGGGAGAGAAAAAAAAAAAAAAAAATCCACTCCCCCACACAGCACCACTACCCATGGGCTTAGAGAAGTCAGAAACCTTCGTGTAAAACCTCTCACCTTTGTTTAGCCCTGGATGCCAAAGTTCTGCCAATGGATTTAGCAAAACAGGCGGGCAGCAGAAAGCAGGGCAGCTCCCTGCAGGCCCGACAGCTCCCTTCCCAATTTACTGACAAAAAAAATTAACAAGCCTCAAACACAAGTTTTACTTGTGCATCTCTCTCTGAAAGTCACATACATTTCATGACAGCTTCATGAAATTTAAATCAAAAACAATATCATTACAATAGAAGGGATAATTTTTAAACAGTCTTCCTCCACAACAGCGGAGGCATTTTACATGCATGCATTTACTTTCAGTGGATATTCCAAATTGACATTTTTCTGTCAAACTCTGCTCCACAGCAGCCAAAATTAGAACAAAGTATGTCCAGATGTAGCTAACAGCAGCAATATGCCCAGTCCTACCTGGAGCTGCTGCTGGAAATGCTCTCTTCTGCCAGCATTTTTCAGACAAGCTCCAATGTTAAATATCAAGCAGAGGCTTTTTCTTCAAGTCTACGTTTTGCAATTTTGGTTTGGCAGAAGTTGCAAGAAGTTCTTGCTGTAGGGCAAGGGGAACAGGATTGCTTGGCTTTTTTTTATTTTTTTGTTTTTTTTAAACAAAGGAAATTCAGACGTAAGCATAGTAACACCAGCTTTTAAAGCTTTAAGCTGACCAGGTTTCCCAGAAGGTAGACTCCTGTTCAATAAAATAATAAAGAGAATCACTTGCATATTTTGGAACATCTGTTTTATCAAGAAGGCAGGTTCAGCCTCACATCCTCCCGTATCTGCTTTATGACCACCAACATACATACAGATACTGCGCAAAGCTGCCATCTAATCACTTCCTCCGTGGCTCTAGCTAGTGCTATTTTCCTCCCGTAGCGCAGCCTCCCTCCCATATGCCAGAGACCCGGCCGGTTCTCTGCTTCCAGAAGCCGGGGGCATGGGAGCTCCAACCACGCCTCCTAGCCCTCTTCTCTCCAAGGGGAGGTGTTTGCTCTAAGAGGCCTGTGCCTGGCGCAGGGAACAAACCCAGCTCTGCTCTTCAGCGCAACTGAGGGCCATTGTGGGTAAGCCATCGTGGCAATAAAACCGTTAGCATGAGGATGTACTTAAACATCACAGATAGTACTTCTGCTTTTATAGGTAGGGAAGATCAAATGATATATAAAAATAGTTAGGACTTCAATGCATTTATAAAAACCTTTTATGAATGTCAGGCAAGATGACAAGAAATTAGAAAATACCTTCGGCCAAGGAAAACTGCCTTCGTTCGCTGCAGCTACAGCAACCATCTGCTCCTGGTTGCCTCTACTTTTACAATGGTGTTCAGAATTATAGTGCTCAGAAAGTGAGCAAAGAGTGGGGGAAAAAGGATTATTTACAGCAGTTGTAAAGTCCCTTTAGTTAGATGCTCTATTTAAATATTCTGGCTGCTTCAGCAGCCAAGTTAAACTGGCTTTTGTAGGCAGGACACAAAAAGCAAACAGGAGAAAATGTTGCATTTTTTCCTCCACTAGGACTCACTGAAAAGGATGCAGTGTTTAAGCAAGACAGAGAATAAGCTAACAAGGACACAGCTGCCCATACCTGGCATAGAGCAAAGTCAAAAAAAGTTCCTAGATCTGGAAAATCATTACAAAAATAACAGGCATAAGAGACTAGCAGCAGAGAAAGATGCAGATAACTATTTCAGAATAAAAAGCTAATTATGATAAAGAAGCACACAAACCACCACCTTTTTGTGGTAAGAGAATTACTAAACATGTTCAACTTAAACAACTTACCATGGCGGCGTGAGTGAAAAGACATTCTATATGTAACAGATACTGATGAGGGGTTGAAGTATTCCTAACCCAATTAATTCTGCCTTTGTTCCTTTCCTTTACCATTAGCAGCTCTCCCCACGATGCCTCAGTCGATATGCACAAAACTCCAAAAATTAAGCCAGAATTCAGAGCATATTGCAGCCTCCCTCCCTGCATTGCACGGCTCACGCCAAGAAGATCCAACAGTTTCCTGGGTATAAACTTCAGGTTTTACTTCAAATAGAAGAAAAACAATCTTCGCTTCTTTGTATTTTGTAAATACACCCTCAGGCACACAAATAAACAATATTAATAGTGTTGCTGACTAGCACATCAATGGACAAAATCCCCACCTTGGAAGATTTCTTATCCATTTCAGGAAAGAACAAATGAGACTCAACTACCAATGGATTCAAAAAATGGCAAATCGTAGTTAAAATACTCTTTTTTGTTTGTTTTGTTTTGTTTTCAGCTTTCATTGCTGAATTCACAGTTTCAGGTCTTTTGAGGCTACTTCTCAAAGCCACAAACAGAATCTTAAACTTACAGCTATATTGAGCCACATTGAATTAAGATATTTAAGTAACCTTTAAAAGGAGCTGAAAATGCCTTTCCAACTTCAAACCACAGGTTTGGGGTTTTTTGTTTGGGTGCCTGTTATTTCCTGAGCAGTCACTATGTTCAAAACACACATACTCATACAACCAAATAATCGCTTGAAAACAAGAGCTGACACTGGCACCTCATTCTCTTATCAGGACTCTAACCACAAATTAAGTTATTTCTTGGACTCTCCTACACCACATACTTTTAGCCCAAGCTCAGTCCTTGAAATTAAGCTATTTCTGAGGAGAAAAGCACTGCCTGCTAAACCTGACCACACACAGCAGCTCTGGCATAAGTTCCAAAACATCACAGCAGTGCATTAGGAATGCTGCTAAGAGTCACCTTTCCTCTAGGTCCAAATCTCCAGCCCCCCTGTTCCAAGCATGAGGCAGTTGTTAGGAAGAGAGAAATGTGGGTATCAACAGATATGAGAATTTTGCTTTGGGTTCATTTTAAAAGGAAACCATTAGCTTTAATACAACTAACATTTCCAAGTATTCCTATTTTCCCGGTCTCCCACTGCTGCAACCTACATGACAGAGCTGCTTCAGTTTTTAATACAGAGGTTCCCAGGCTTGCAAAATAACTGAAATGAGAGAAGCAGATCCACAAGCTCACAAAATTCATCCTGCAAGGGTGCAAGGGGAAAAAAAAAAAAAAAAAAAAAAAGGCCATGATTTATAGGGCAGTTGTCAAGTCTGTCTCATATTGGCCTTGAATTTCCTGAGCTTGCATTTCCAATTGAAATGGCTCAGCTCCCGTGAGAGCTTCCCCTTGATACTCTCTTACCTCGAGGACTGGAGGGACCATGCGCATGAGGCCGGATCCAGCAGCCCCTTCCCACCCTTTGGAGTCCCGCTCCAAGCCTGGGGCCACGCAGCACCCCACCAAACTCGACTCCTCCAGACAGTGACAGATTGGCACAGCCAGGAGAAAAACAAGGAGAAAAAGGCTCCCTACTAGCACACAGAGTGAGGGAAAAAAAAATATATATATATCTATATATCTATCTATCTATATATATATATATCTATCTCTCACACAAACACACACACACGAATTACTGCCCAACCTTGGGAAAACTCTTACTTCATCTCTGCTGCGTTTCACAATGTTTCCTGAGTAGGTTTAATCACATCTTCCAGGACCTTATTAGATACTTGAGCAGTGATACACACACACTTAATTTCTTAAAAAGAAACAGCCTGGATTAGGGCTTGCTTTGACTCATTCCCGTTGCTGCTCTAAAGCCAGGTTCACCTTCAGGCTCTAACAGGACAAGACCCTGTTTGCCTCCAAGATTTTCCAAGCTCAAACTAGGGTGACTATGGCAAAGCAAAACATGGGACACAAAGGAGAAAAGCACAAGAAAAACCTGATAAATTCCTAATGACTCAGGCCACACTCATCCACCTCCCTGGCAGTGGCAAAGACACTGGTACAAAAATCAACAGCCTCAAAAGCAGCCACATTAACTCCCCAAACTTTTTATCAGCCTCTCTAAAATCAAAAACAGCAATCCCGTGCAAAGACAAAAAAATAACTAGTACAACATAACTATTAAAAAACGTGACAGCGATGCTTCACATTTATTCTGAAGTGCCCAAAACAGACGAGTTTGGTTAATATTAACACATATCTATGGAAAGTGTATTGTGGATGTCCTCTAGCCTCCCGCGCATTTACACAGCTCACAGCTGATCCACAGCTCTTCCATAATTCAATGATAATGAGTTGCTAAGATTTCCTCATATAGATAGCAGCTAGAATCAAAGGGGTGGAAAATATCATCCTCGTGAAGGATAATGAGCTTTTTTTAGCTCCTCAGCAGAGCCCTGCTTTGATACATGAAGCTGCACATCGCAGGGTGGGTTTTGAGCATTTCCTGTGCCAGCTAGTTAAGTCACCGGGGACTGTCAAGCCAACTCCTCAGTGCTGCCTTAGGCTCGCAGGACAGATTGCCCTAGAGGGGGCCCATTTTTTAAAGCTACTGAGATGCCTTAAGGTACAGAGAAGCATCAAGCAGAGCTCTGCAGAATGTCCCAGACAGACATCGAGCTTCTACTGGAGACAGGACTATAAATCTATGCCCCCAAATTATTGCTATACCAGTGTGAGCATCCAAAAGCTTTACAGGGAATGAAAAAAAACATTTTTAGGCTTTTTTTTTTTTTCTCCCAAATATGCCAGAAAATGGGCAGTAAATTAATGAACAGCATCAAGGGTGCCTTGAGCCATCCACAGCTTTACTTTTTTTTTTTTCTCTGATTACATAATGGCATAAAGTCATGCAAACCAAAACAAACAGTAATTTTTCCTTTATGAAAATAAATATCAAATTAACTTTTGAAGGTGAGAACAACATTTTATTACAGAGCTACATAAAGAGAGCTCAGAACTTATCCTTCCTGATAACTTGGTCGCTGTAATTTTTAAAAAGTTTCAAAATTGTAGCTTTTCTATTGTGCTCTCACTTCCTATCTACCTAGAACAACGAAGATGCATCATCTCCCCAAAACGAGTACAGAGACAACTGGAGAAGAGATAGATATAGCCTAAGAAAGGAGTAAGGAAGGATGAGAAAGAGCCTAAAGATGAGAAGGCACAAATCACCCTGCACACAAAGGGGCACTGGATCCTGCTTCTAAGTTAACACGCTCAGGTCATTTACAAAACAGTGTCTAGGGATACATCGCATGCCACATGTTTGCAGTACTTCAGTACTGCAGAGAACCCCAGAAAACAATCCTCCCAGCCCCTCAGCCAGAGGGCAGAATTTAGAGTAAGTTTTAGTGCATTTATGCCCTGGAAAAATTTACATATTCACACTATTTTATATTTCCTGAAAATGTTTACTCAAGTTGATATTTTCCATTATTGTTGTGACTCCCGTGACTTGAAAGATTTGGGTAACAGACCCAGTAAAGTGTCTGTACAGACCCAGAGAAAAACAAGGAAAAGCTTAAAAAGAGCATGACTGATTGGAACATCAGAAGAAACTCATGCACAGAGTTTTTTTTACTTGTTCAAGACTAATCTCCCCAAAACACATAAAACCAAAACAGGCCAGATAAAAACAAGGAAGTTCACATGCCCTTAGAGAGCCCAATAAAACAGAGCAGCTTGTTATCTACAATGATTTTTCCTGAGACAACAGTCAGCAAAAGACAAATATTTAATATTACTCAAAAGCAACAGTCGCTGTTTAAAGCTGTTCTGTAAGACCAACGACTCTGCTAAGCAGCCAGTGTTTATAACAAAAACGTGCTTTTTATATCAGACAGTTTGTGCTAACTCTGCAACATTTCCAGTTCAGTACACTCTGTACCACTGGGGCTTGCCAGAAACTCAGCGCTCCCAGAGCATTTTCCTATTTGTTAACCAGTTCTTTCAAAATAAAAGAACTAATCCCAGCATTTCAGAATTCTCTTCACCGATATTTAATAAAAAATTATTTTGCATAACAAAGATCACAGGCGAAGACTAGCCCTAATGTAATAATACCAAAAGAATTTTGAATACGCAAATGCATCATAAAACCTCATGTTTTTGTTGTAATCCAGAACAACATGAAGCCAACTATTACCACATTACTTAGGAGACTAAATTCAAGAGAAATCCAAACACCAGTAGTAAAGGCTTCTCATCTGTTCCCAGTTCTGTTTTAACAGGATTACATCTAAAAGTCCCTTTTACAGGGTAATTCAGTGGTGCTGCCACCCTGGCCACATATCCTTCAGCATTTAGGTTCTGAGTAGCACAGTTTTGAGATGGAAACACTGATTTCGACCACTTTCCCTGTACCCATTTGCTTCACAGAGCCGCTCTGACAACCAAATTCCAGACAACCCAAATTCCTTTGGAGGAAACTAAGCCAGACTCCCTGCCCCACGCGGGTGCCAAAACACACCCCAACCCCAAGCTCGCTGTCCAAGCTAACTCCTAGTGTGTGAGAAGGGAAAGTTTGGGGGGAAAATCCCCAAGTTTCACCACTAAGACTTCCAAGCCAATTGCTTCCATCTGCTGAACACTGCTTTTATTTCACCAAATCACTTCCGGACAGAGATCCTACCTTTGAAAAACAGAATCTACTTTTACAAATTCTGGTAAGGTGATTTCTGCTTCAGATGACTGTGCCTTAACACTTCTAGTCCCCTCTTAACCAGACAGAGTCAAACTTTCTGTAAAGCTTCCATTAAATAAACTAACATGACAAATACATCCACATTGCCACAATATATACATTTTTGTAAACTCCTGTTATACAAAGGCCAGCTGCAATACTGAGCAGAAACTACAATCAAAGCTATAGTCTAATGTTTTGGGAATCCTTCTTTCTCCTGTATGTTTCTGTTTGGTTGCAAAATATCTTATTTCTGGCACATGATGAAGAATTACAACCAGAAATGCTCAAAACATTACAGCAACAGGCTGAGACAATACTTACTAAAATAGTGTTTTGATATATACTAACAGCAACCATGGCAAACAGCTTGCACCTTCTACCTCCCCATTGTGTGTATTTATAGGAACTAATTCCTTTTCTCTCCAAACTCCTTCAATTGCTAGCTTTGAAAAAGGTTACATTTTGGGGGATGGTTGATTTTGTTTTCTTTTTTAAAATTTATAATCTCAAGCCAGATGTGACATTGAATCCATACAGAGAGCTATTTTCCCAAAGCTTTAACTTACAGAGTTATCAGTGTCCTCATCTATCATTGCTCTTAACTGGGGGAGACTTAGCATGAACCCTTACTTGAAACAGCAGCGTGAGCAACAAAAAGGAATAGTGCTTATCTCTTACTTGGAATCGTTTTCACTAAAAACACAGATACACAATGGGCATGTTTCATTTGGGGATTACACTTTTACCATATTAAAATATTAAAACTCCCAATACTTGAAAGACTGACAATGCTACAATGCAGCAATAATGTGCAAAAAATATTCAATATTATTTTAACAATATCTTAAGTCACAAGGGTAAATTTATACAGGGTGTTCTACCACAAGAAATCAGCTGCTCATTCAGATGAGGAATTGCAAAAAAGAAAGCTATAAACTAGAAGTAAACTGCATAAAACAATGCACTGTCAAACTAAAAAAATATAGATGATTTTTCTCCTTTTTTTTTGAAGAGTGTTTTCATATTACAAAATTTAATTGCAGACCATTGCCTTAAAAAAAAAAAAAAAAAGGGCATTTTGCCTTGCTTTTTAAAAGGCATTCTAAAAGCCTTAAAGACATTTAAATGCATTCCTAAATGCACTTCCAAAGAAAGGCGGAATTGTGGCAGTTTTTAGCTGAATGCTCTCCCACACAAGTGGTCACTGTGCTGCATGCTTGGATCAGCTGCATCGCGCTGGTGATGAAATTCTCAGCTCCTCTTTCAAAGGCATCTTAGTTCTCCTTTATAAACTTGGAAGATGGTTAGTTCAATACATCTAGAGATATTAAACACTGTTAGATGTGTATGTAGGATGTAGGTATTGACAGCTTATCTGGGCTGTGCTGTAGGGTTTACCTAAGGAACTTCTAAGAATTTTCTGAAGAATTCATTAGAGAATTTAGGACAAAATTAATTCTTACAAGGGTCAGAGAATGCATGTGACTTTCTGAACACCTGCAAAGTCTCCCTGGCACAGAGCTAAGCACAAACATCTTTCTTCCCATGCGAGCAGAGCTAAGACTGGCTGGGGACTTCTCTTACCAGAATAAACATGCCCCATTCTCAAACAGCTCCAAGAACAACTGGGCAGAAACAAGCAGATACTTGGCAGTGAGAAGACTCACGTCCATGTTTCCTGCACTTGGACAAGGTGGTGACCACCCATGCAGTCTGGATGGGCTACAACTTTGCTCCTGTAAATTCCATAGCTTCCCCCTCCCTTCCCCACTTGTCCCAAGTACTGGCACAGAGAAAGACAAGATGAAGCCCTAAGCACAAACCTTCATTCTCAATCTTTTGCATTACCTACTTGGGTGCTTCATCATCGCACATGGAAACAGCTGCTGATCAGATCTCCCTCACTTGGTCAGGAAAACACCTCCTGGACAACTCCCCAAGATGAAGAGTGGAGGGAACTTGCATGGGGAAGGGGAAAAACCAAGCTGAATGCAAGACCAGCTACCCTAGCCTGGCTAGCGTACCTGTGGGAGTAGCCACCTTTTTAGGTGATCTGCATCACCCCAGCCAGGTGAGGGCCAGTAAAGAGACACTAGAGATACCACACCTGGCTGGAGTACATCCTGGCATCAGGAAACTAGGACCCAGGCTAATTCCAGTTACAGGACCAGTAGACAAAAGAAAAAAAAAAAAAAAAAAGGTGGTGGTGTGAATCACCTTATCCCCCTCTGCATAGACCTCAAGACAGATACTAGGAAGGCTGTCCCGTCCTAGGCTGGCTCCTGCAAGGAAGCATTCTTAATCCAAGCCTGCTTAATACGCACAACACTGATCACAGAAAGTTTTGAAAAATTATATAGATAACAAAAGAAAACCCCTTTAGTACACAGTGATTAATTATTCGTTAAAACCAATTACTTTAAGTGGTGACATGATTAAATACTCAGTCCTACAACACTCAAAAATCCCATTATCAAATGCAGGGCTCAAGCTTTATAAACTTGGAAAGGCAGCAATGTTTCTGCTGACAAAATAACTGCACACCAGGGTAAGAATGGAAACTGCTAGTCCAACACATAACGACTAGCACAAAGAGAAATTGATGGCAATTTGGTCTAACATTAAATTGTGTGACAGCACAGCAGTATCAAAGCCATGTTATATGCAGATTATTTTAAATTTAACTAAATTTAATGAGTAAGTATGCTGTGCAAAAAGTATACAGCTATAAAAAGAATTAAGGTGTCTGATGAAACCCCATACGAACTAGATGGTGATTTCATTAGAGAATTCCCTTTTTCACTTGCATGACAGCAGCTATTTGACTTCTGATGCATAGCTAAAGCTAGGAAGGTTTTAGCAGCTGCAGGACCAAAGTAGAGGTTTTGATGAAGAAGCAATAAAATTAGCATCTGAAATATTACTGTTATATCCAAATTAAAGCAAAAATCAAATATGACTGATGGGAATGAAGACTTTATTCCACTTTTTGGGAGAACAGCTGCATGGTTATTTATGATCTTGTGTTGTAGGTAGCCCTGTGCTGCTATCTGTGTTTAACACACACTCGGGATTGTTCTTTTCAAATTTCTGTGCTGCCAACTATGTTCTACTTTCTGCAAGCCACATTCCTAAGGGAAGACTTTGAGCCCATTACTTACATAAACTGCCTCTCCAGCCTTGCTCACCTCAGTAGGTCATCTAAATATACGCACCCACATTTAAAAACTGCAGTGCAATCAAAGCACTTTTTCTACAAGAGAAGAATTGACAATTTATAGGCTATTCAGTTTTGCATGCTTTTATCAAGCTGGTTAGTTGAAAGAAAAGGCACCCCTAATTACTTAATCCCATTAAAACAAAGACAAATGACAGTACAAAATTACAAAGCTCAGCAATTTGAGCGCTGAAAGATTCTGAACTAACCTAATAATGAATCATGTAGCCTTATCAGCTTCTTCTACACTCCTAAGTTATTTTAGCTAAATCAGCATCATGTTTCTTGTATACACCATACAGTTATATGAAATGGTGTCTTTAATAATGAATAGGCTTTCCAGTGCATGAGTAATCCAAGGTCTCTACTTTTTCCTCAGTGAGGTGATTAAGTGTTGATTAAACTACATCAATTAAACTCAGATGAAAACACTGAAACCAGTCATCTACTTCTTTCAATACAGTTAAAGAATTGTGAATGCACATGGACAGAAGTACTGAAAACCAAACCCATGGAGATTTCCATTCAATCCCCAAACAAGAGAGTCAAGAGAGTAAGTAATGCTATATATAATAAGTAGTATGTATTTCATATAGCTCTAAAAACAACAACATATAGAGGTTCTACCTAAATATAGTAGTAGCTGATAGTCAGATATAAAGACAATAAGAAGGAGCTCAAAAAAAGCAAAAATATTTTGGGTTTGTATCATCTGTCCTGTGGCAAGCACGGCATTCGAACATCAAAAGTCTCCTTTTCTGGATTTTTATCTTTCAGTTAAATGATTAGTACATAATGTACTAAGTACGTAGAGTTTCAAAGTTGCTAAAACATGAAGACGGCTGTATTTTTATCTCCCTGTGGCTCAAAAGGTAGACAGTTGTCTAGGACAGGATATCCAAGTAAATAGAGACAACTGCTTATGTGTAACATTTACTCTCCAAATACACACATTTCGGTTTATCAAGATCCTTTGGGACAAGACCAGGCAGGAACTCTGGGAAAAAGCAGGAAGCCAAGGACAATAGCGTATTCCCTTTGAAACTAAGCAGTAAGTGCCACCTGGGCAAAGCATTTTTCTTCCATTTTACATTCCTTAGCTATAGTTTACAGCAAAAGAAATTAAAAACAACCTGCAGCTTGTTTCAATTAAAAAAAAGTGGGGGAAAGAGGAGGAGCATCCATCAATGGACAACACGGACAGGGAACCGAGCACTAATTTAATGCTCATCCTGGACAGTTAGGTGTCCAAGCCTGCCCACTTCACTAGACTGCTTCTCCTGGAGCAGGGCCTTCCCAGGAGGAAGTGAGAAACATGTCACTCCTGGTTGCTCTTTGGCCTGGCTGTTCAGGCAGCGACAAGTATGACTCAGATCTCTCTTTTCTATTAAATCGTTTCCCAAATGGAAAGGCAAAGGCAAGCAGAAGCTTCTCCCTTTGGACTGTAACCTCTTCCAGAGAGAGGCTGCAGCTCCGAGCTTGTGCAGAGCTGGACCAGGGCACCTGAAGGTGAGAGCTCCGTGAGCAAACGGACAAGAGGTGGCAAGACCACAACAGCTGGAAAGCACTTCATATTTATAGTCAGTCCTGTTAAATAGATTAACACTCATGTCAATCCTTTTTTACACTGCTGAATTATACTTGATTCACTTCCAAAATATTTTATTCATATATAGCATAGTATTTAATACATGGCAATTTACATAAAAAGAGAGGGTTCCTTACATGCTGCTTCTGGTGACATTCAACATAACACAGTGCAAAGCTAAACGGCAGGCAAGATGTGCAGAGCACCAAGGAGAAAAGCAGTGCATGAAAGAGTCTCCCTGGCATGACAGCTTAGATTTCTACAGCATCAGTAACTCCTGATTTTTGTTCTATGAAGGTAAGATCCTGAAAAACTATTAAATATGTTTAGCAGAATGAATCTGAAGCTAGTTTTGCCTAGGCACCTGGAGCACCTATATTTGAAAGGAAAACCCTAATTTCTACTAATTTCTATTTATTGACTGGCAATGATTTAAAGATGGATATCGGAACAGATCATATAGCCAGAAGATGTAAAGTACATGAACTTGATGATCATCCTCATCAGCTGAACACTTAGACAAATCAATTAAGTTTTCATCCAGATAAGATTTTGCACTGTATGGATATTTCATATATCATTTAAAGGCAACAATAGCAATGTGCTTGAACTGGCCTGTCATGCTTAAAATTGAACTAAGCTCCTTTTCTCAAACGTGGGAACACAGCAGATTCTTCAATGCTTTGCTCTGAAGGGATTTTTAATGTGAAAGAAGATCACTAGCCATATTAGCAGTTAAGACAACACCACACTAAACTGCTTTTCACTCATTACTGAAATCAATAACAAAAGAGGAACAACCTTTATTTTCAGATGCTGAATTAGCTACACATGGTATTCTGAAAGAGAGAGAGATAATCCTTGTCTTGTGGCTTCTGCACTTGCAGACATGAACATAGGAATACAGGGGGCAAGGGGTCTCACTGCTTACTCAACACAGCTAACAGGATTGAATCAATTATTAGTGTAGGATATGACTCTTACCGTATTTACCTGACCACTTGGCTTTTTCCTCTATAGAAATCTTCATAATTGTTCTTCAGATGTTATCATAATGAAAAATTTTACTTTGCTTTTCATAGATAATCAGAATTGAACCAACAATTAGGGAGGAACAGCAACAGAAATTTCACTATTTTTAAGCAGCTGTTAGCATTGCCCATACAAAATATAATGCTAACAAAAGAACACATAAATAATAATAAAACAATCAAATCCAGCACGGAGTCTTGAAAATACTTTCTTTCAATGAACAAGCTACACCTCAAAGTAAACACGTAAAACTTGCAGCTGAGAGTTTCCTTGAAAGGATGCCTTCTGCAGTGACAGAATTCCCAGGCACATTCAAGAATACCATTGGGAAGAACAGGATTTTCAGCTAAGCCTTTGCTTACTCTATCCTAATACAGCATAGTGCAATGTTGCATCTGCTGCTTAACCAGAGCAGAGAACATCATTTAAATGCAGAAGCAGTATTTGCTTTATAATTTGCTTTATACTCCTTATTTCCTTATTATCAGAAATAGCACCCTTAGCACCACAGAAAAAAAAAAAAAGGTAGAAAAATGTACACACCCTTATTTGCTCTAGAGAATAGATTCCAGTGACTTTTGTTGACATATGTTGCAAAATAATTCAATAAAATTTATTCTCTGCAATAAGAGGCAAGAGATTTATTTTGTGACCAATCACCATTTTGTGATTGGTCAACTGACATAACCACATAAGACCATAAGCTCTCCTGTTTCCCCTGTGAACACAACAATAATTTTTGATCTTCCAGTCTTTTTAGAGAGCATTAAATATGCATGCATTGCTCTGAAAATTTCAAGGAGGATAAAAAAAGAGAATGCACTGTACAATACTGATTCAAAGCTTCCTTTAGTTGCATTGCTTGTGTCAGAAAAGACAGAGCAACTAGAATGTTATGGAGCAAGTCAAGTTACTAAAAGAAATGTTCTCTTGGTAAGTTTATTTCCCCAAAAATGATTAAAAGAGAGCTCTTTCGTACAGTTGCATCGCTGTTACATGAGCGTGTGCATGTCGGCAATGCATGCAAACGGCCACAATGCTCCTTCAATGAGAAATGCTTGCAACAAGGCTCCTATTTCCAATAGGCTGGCCAAAAATAATAAGTAATGGGATTTTTTTTTTTAAACTCTTCCAAGAGAGCTCTGCCTCCTTTTGCTTTACTAGTGTTCCCTATGTCAGCATCCCTGAGACTGTATTTGTTACATAGCCCACAAGTCCAGATACCATCCAGCCACCCCATGACACCACAGTACATTTTCTAAGGAAGCAACTAGCCACAAAACAGTGCTGTGACACAAAGCACTGATCCTTTGGTAACCTCCAGAGCATCCTCAAACTCTCACTGAATTAAACCAGAGTGCCCTGAGAGCAGCTGAGGAAGCCAAGGCTCCCAAAAGCTAGTTCTTCCTCTTTGACAGGAAGCTGATGTCACGCAGTTCGCATCAGTCCTGTCCCTGGAAAACATCACTCATGGTAACAAAACAGGGAAGAGGGAGTATCACTGATGGCCATATCCTTGTAACTGCGGGGAAACAATTTGGTGAGACATGTCCAGACTAGCCCAGCAGAGAGACTCCAGCCCACACTGCACACAAGAAAAACCCCAAAGTTCCCGTCACAGCTCAATCTGGGAAAGTTTCTCCATAAAAATCTCAGGGCGCTGATCCGTTTTGGTATCCAGTGACAAATCTCTCATGTCTCAAAGATCAAAAAAAAAATTCTTTCTTCAATATAATGCATAGAGGCAGAAAGGGGAAAAAAAAATCATCTATAGCTCTTCAAAAGGCCACCTGAAGCATCAAGTTTTATCACAGAATCATAGAATGCTTAAGGTTGGAAGGGACCTTTAGAGATCATCTAGTCCAACCCCCCTGCACACGCAGGGTCACGTACAGCATGTGGCTCAGGGCTGCGTCCAAGCAGGTTTGGAAGATCTCCAGAGAAGGAGACTCCACAACCTCTCTGGGCAGCCTGTGCCAGGGCTCTGTCACCCTCACTGGCAAGAAATTTTTCCTTGAGTTCCTGTGGAACTTTTGGTGTTCCAGTTTGCGGCTGTTTCCTCTAGTCCTATCAGTGGCCACCACTGAGAAGAGGCTGCCCCATCCTCCTCACTGC
>VZSV01000270.1:546867-572307 GCA_013398735.1 Nothocercus julius | reverse complement strand
CCCATTGGCCTTCTTGGCCACGAGGGCACACTGTTGCCTCATGGGCAACTTGTCGTCCACCACTTGTCGTCCCTCTCTGCAGAGCTGCTCTCCAGCAGGTCGGTCCCCAGCCTGTACTGGTGACTGGGGTTATTTTCCCCCAAGTGCAGGACCTTGCACTTGTCTTTGTTGAATTTCATAAGATTTCTCATTGCCCAGTTATCCAGTCTGTCCAGGTCCCTTTGGATGGCAGCGAAATGTTTCCTTTTCTCTTTATGTTTCTTTTTCCTCCTTCTTCAGCCAAGTGATTATACTGAGGACTATACTATTCTCACCAAACCCTTTACAAGGTGGGTACATACTCGAGATGTGCTCTGTGCTCCGTGCATCCAAGGTCCACTGAATCCAAGGCAGAAGGTCCCGCCACGACCACCCAGCCTTGCCCAGGAGAGGGTCCCAAGAAAGGCAGTTTGACCAGTCTCAAGCTTTTCTTAAAGCATATAATTTTGCCTATCACATTCACTGGCAAGTTCTTCCCAAAATGTTGCTATTCTGATACAAACTCATTTAGCAGCTTGAAAATTCTCTTGAATTTCTAGAGGAGTACCTGCCAAATGCAAACAAGTTCCCTACATTCAGATTTCTTTCCCATGTAGAAATGTCCACATGCAATAAGCAGCTTATCTCCAGTCCTTAAAATCCACTACGGGACAGCTGTTTCCAGACTCTGCAGCATCTAAATTTCCACATTTGTGACTGTAACCACCAGGACCGCATTTGGACTAATCTAGTGCATTTTAACTAATCCTTGTACACAGACACAAAAGCATCTAGGTCAACTTGAAATACCTTTTAAATTCACTCGAAGATTACATCAGCTTTTTCACAAAGGCATTGCCCTTGTAAACCTGTGACTCATGTCAAGGCAGTTATCTACAATGCCCGTAAGACCTTCACCAACACTTTATTTTCCAACACTGAAGCAGTAAAAATCCGGCCTGTCCAGAACTCAGTCTTAAATACCAAACCTCCTCAAGAAGCACATTTTGAGAGCAGTAAGCCTGCTCCTAATCCCATCAGCTGTGGGCTTTCTTAATTCCATAGAGAAAAGCCTACGAGAAAGATACTATCAAATTTTCTCTCCTAATGCAGCCCATCTCTCCCCACCGAGTTAGTTCTCACCCCGTATCTTTGGGCTTCATCAACTAATTTCTGTCCAATTTGACAAAGGACGAGCACTGTCAAAGCAAAGCAAGTTCCCACGAATTTTGTTAAGGGATCAGTGGCTGCATAGGTTGGGGACACAAATAGCTTGTTCCCCCTCTGGTGTCTCCAAGGCCAACACAGGGCACTTGGACAAAACCATCTAGATCTTCTGGCTCTATGGGCTTCCATCCCCACAGTAGTTTATTAGGTGGCTTGTGTTGACAAACTAGTACCTCTCCCTAGGGACAAGTCAGATGTTAACTACTTCCATTACTGAAGCAAAGGTGGAAGTTTAACCCTCTTGCTGGGCTTCCCAATTAGTCAGTAAAGATGCATAGCACAGCCCCCTGTCCAGTTAGTAGCTGGTTTGCATAGGAGGGAGCTGCAAGAAATTCAGTCTCACACCCCCTAAACAAGTCTGCTCTTTCTGACCGACCTTGGCAACACTGCAAGCTGCGATGATGAGTTACCTTCATCATTTTACTACCCAATTGATCATTCTTAAACATCTTTCTATAACTCAGGGTGGGAATGTAGATTTAGCTGCCCCAACACATAACTTTATCTCCTCTCCCTTTGTTTTTCTTATTCATGAAAGATTTCAAATGCACAGCTTCCCATACAGACCTTCCAAGGACTCTACTAAATCTCTTCTTACTGTGGAAGTTAATCTTTTAAAATATGCTTTCCACTGATTTGCCAGAGAGGGAAAGGAAATGTTTTTCTGCAAATAGACTTCCTGGAGTCTTCCTGGAGCCCTGTTTGCAAACTGCCACATCTGCCACCTTCCATCCCTTGCCCAAAGACCAAACATATCCACAAAAACTCAGCAGTTCAGTAATTTTACAATTAGATTTCTCCAGTAATGTCCTGCAGTAACAGGGCATCAAGGAGAAATGCTTGAACTAGCAAATATTCTCACCCCTAGTCCTGAGCCATAAAAGGAGCTGAAAGTGGTGGATGGTCTTGCATCAACCTGCACCTGGACCAAGACACTAGAATTCAGGGATAATCAATGTATACTTACATGACTAAAGGGATCACGATGGTAAAGTCTCTGCTATCCCACAAACTCAACCTAGGTAGCTTTATTACAAGTTACACATACACTGCTTAATTGAAAATGAAAGTTTAAAGCATGGTTTAGACCAAGAGGAACACCAAGAACACTCCAACAGCATACATTCCCTCTAGTACATGATTTTCCTTCAAATTATTTAGGTACCAAGAAGATTTTAATATGCTTTTTCAATGGAAGTTCAAGTTCTAGCTGTCATATGAGCAATTGCAACACATTTTTCTTGCAGGAAGCTAATTTTTAAACCAACAGCAAAACTCCTCCCACTCTCTTCTTACTTAAGCCTGTAGCACCCTTGAGTAAGGAGCAAAGGTAAGAACTCAATCTCATTCTTAAGTTATTTTATGCACTACAAGTCAACAGTTTGGCATTTTTTTTCCTCCTCTTAATTTTTACACAAGAATATTTTTTGTCTCTACATGCATATCATGCTGTTTGGGAAATGATCTATTCCAAACCCAGCATATCCTGTACTTTCAATTAAACATGAGGAAACAAAAGTCTTAAAAACTTTCCTCCTCCTCAGTGTACTACACCACCTCTCAAGTTTCACAGCTGATCACTGATATCTTGCACCACTGATCAAATCTTAATAAAAAAGCATATGCACATGTTTCCAGGTATCCACTGTACTTGTAATACAGATTACTGTCAAATCCTCAGATAAGAAAGCACACATGTATAATTAAGTCTACTTAATTAGCTCTACTCAAAGCAAAACAAATCTCATCAGTTCAGGAACAAGCTTCTTTTGTATCAGCATTTAAAATCTTTACCTGGAATGCTAAAATAAAGAAAACAATTGTTACCTAGTGGAAAACATGTCCCTCTAAAGAGAAACTACAGCTTCACTTGACAACGTGTCTGTGTTTTGTGTTTGCAGGAGTATCATGCACAACCCACTAGAAGCTCATTAATTGTTCTATACATTGTGTTAACAAAACACAATCGTATATATGCAGTTGAAGGTAGCACTTCATCTATTTTTAAAGAAGAAATTTACCACTGAGTCTTATCCTGTGTTCTCAGGACTGCTCAGTACATGAAAATACAAACATCAGTAATGAGATCTATTAATGCAGATTTCACTTGAAGCTAACTTAGATTTACTTTGCACAGTTAAGCAATTTCATTTCACTGGGAAAAAAGAAAATCCCCTAAAGCAAAAAAAAAAAAAAAAAAAAAAAAAAAAAAAAAAAAAAAAAAAAAAAAATATCAAGTACTGTGGAGGATATTGCCCAACACATCACTAAAAAATAAATTCTACTGATTGGATTTTTTCATTTTTCCCCCCCTCAAGCAGCTCTTTTAAAAATACAATCTTTTAATGATTGTTTAATTTTCATATAACTAGAATATAAATCCTTTACATACTGCTTTGCTGCAGCTGCAGTATAATGCCTCATTTTTCATTGAAAAGAACTAATTACAGGGTTCACCAAGTTGCCTGTGGTAACACATCAATTTTATTTACATCCCAAAAGTTGGACTTCAGAAGTTAATTCCCGGCACACTGCACACCACAGCTCCCGCCAATTCCTTAGCAAGGCCTCACTCTAGCTTTGACTCGTAAGGGAATCCAAGCTATTATAACCTGCCTTGGGATTTCCAACCATTTCTGGGTGTTACTTAAATCCGTAACGCGAATTCCGTTCCTTCCTTAAAAGCAGACTCCTATGGAGCCTAGCTCTATTGATGCAGTTCTGCAAAAGGAGCATTAAGCAGCGGCTGCAGAACAGCACTATTACTGGTTTACAATTCATTTTGCAACAAAAACTGAACAAAAAAAAAAAAAAAAAAAAGCCTATTGTACTGCCAGGAAAACTTAAGGATCGACTACCCAAAGATTCAACTATTTCAAGATTAGTGAAGAAATAAACATGGGCATTTAATAAAGAATCTACAGTTTCTCCCTTCTGCCATTGGTATCTCTTCTTCATGCTATTTGGAAATGGTAATGGCAATTTTAAGAAGAAAACTCCAAATTCTCAAATATTGAAAGATTTCTTTTCTCTTAAGAATGAAAGCAGGGAGGGGGAGGAGACAGACAAACTACCATATACACAGCCCTTGAATCCTTTTTCCCCTTCATAACGTGTTAGGGAGAGATATCACAGAGGGTAAAACACAATATATTAGAAAACACTGACTACACTTGATCGCAAATCCATGAATTTGATCTCCCTCCCAACAGACTTACGCCTAAGGTGAGGAAAAGTGGTGAAGTATGACAGGAAAAACTAAAAGCACTCCAATTCCTTAAAAAAAATAATATTAATAATATAAAGATTCCCTTAAACAACTCCCACTCTGACTGTTCATAACCAAGAGCTCATTTTAAAGCAGAAGAGGGAAAACTGGTAAGAGGGTATTTAGTTTTAAGGAAGAAATAAAACAGATACATCTTGCCCAGCCGTTTGTCACCTTCCTGCATATCAAAGGACCTGGCACTCTCGTGAAGCATTTCCTCAATTCCAATTGATGGCATAACAACCTCATTTCATATACGTTCTTAATAAAAAATTTACAAAAGGTTTATTTTGTCCAAAGTAAACTCACATGGGCAATCACTGACACCAACTAACAATGTCAAATAAAAGGCTCACAGAAGCATTCTGCAAACTACGGACAAATCCAGTTTTAGATCTCTTCATCTTTGAAAGATTTTTAAAAGTTTTAATTTGTTTTCATTTCTTTGGAAATAATCTGTGCTATGCAATTAAGAAAATGTAAATGACTTATCTAACTGAAAATAATCAGCCAGGAGACAGCCTTTCCAGTAACTTAATATTCCAGGAAAGCTTTCTGTCTATGAACCTACTTGCTAATTCCATTCTCGAGCAGGGGCAATTAACCATTTCCAAATTTAACTTCCAGTCATTAATAAGTGGCACTCTGGCACTGGTAGCTTCTTTTCAAAGAGAAAAGCCATCAAATAGAGTTGCATTTCAGCTCATGTGAGATTCCTTGTATTCCTTGTTCATAAACTGCTTTCCCATATAGTACCTCTTCTCATTCTAAATGCTATGAGATTTGAGAAGAGTTATAAGCTGTATCTATTCTAGAGCGACACTCACAAAAATTCTTAATTTTTTACTGATTGTCTTAATATTGTATGCTTGTGTTCATAAGCTTCTAAAGAATGAAAGGCTTAAGAGCACTTTAATGAAAGTCAATATTAATTTGCATGCTCACTCCACAGGAAGGAGTCTATATCCTTGATTTTAATCACTGCTGCACATACTTATAAGCAGATTTAGTCCAGGAGGAACACCACCTCATTCAATAATTAACATAACTCTGAGCTGCTATGTGGCAGTGTATTTTGTAACTCCTGGAAGAGTCCTCCTCACTGCTTATAACTACTGCAAATCAATGACTAAGGGCTGCAGGGCCCCTAAAAAGACCAAGCTGAAATAATCCATTTTGGAAATGGAAAGTAACCAAGACTTCACAGAAAAACTTTAATGTTAGCAGAATTTGAAAAAAAAAAAATCAAAATTTCTAATTTTCTACTTAAAATACCTGATGAATGTTGAAAAAACACACTGACTATTTAAGTCTTCGGTTATCAGGCAAATGTTTAGGCTATACCCCATCACTGGGAAAATAACTTGAGAGCAGAGAGGTGTCTGGTGCTTCTCACGGACATCCACAGTTCCTCATACTCATTTTCTCTGGACAACTTCCTAGAGGAACACCAAACAGCATTCCCAAACACCTACCCCAACCAAAAGATGATTTCAGGGAAGTGAGCTGAAATTAGAAATGGCATCTTTGTATCAAACGCCCACAACCTCAGTGACCTGTTTCCAAGATGCCATTTAACGGTCTGACCGATCTGAGCCCATCTCTAAGGTCATGTTTAGTCATTAGGGCTATATATATTTTCAGTAGATCTGCACATCACATCCCCCATATACTTAAAGTAAAGCATTTTGTCTCACATTCACAGACGCAAAAGACAGAGTGACTGTAGCCATAAACTCCTGAAGCTGTTAGACTAACGTCACACACCATTCGTCCTTAGGAAAACCATGCTTTCACAAATCAAAACAAGCAATAAAAAACTCAAGCTTGTAAAATTGCTCAGACCTTTCCTCCACCCACTGATCTCATGCCAATGAGCTTTTCACTTAAGACAGAAGACGAGAGATTCCTTCAAAAGTAAAGTCCAAATATATAACCACCAAAACACAAACCAGAACCCAACCAGTGAGGCTGGCAGGAAGAGGAAGTGGAGGCATCCAGTGAGACACCTACAAAATACAAGCATCTAATTCACAGCTGTCTAATCAAATAACTTAACCAACCCATAACTGTTTCACAAATAATTGTTTTTACTTTATAGTTAAGCGCTGTCATGAAATATCTACACTGTTTTGGAAAACTGCTGCATAAACAATAGGGGCTCCTATTTATAACTATGATTTTTCCCTATGACTATTTGAAGATACTTTAATAAAGTCAGTTTGTTACTTGCCAGTTTATCCAGAGTGCCTCTTGAGTGGTTTGAAGATAAGGCAACCCACATAGGTTAAACAAATCAGCATTCTAGACTGAGGCTTTTGTTGAAGACATACTTAAAACTTTTGCATATAAACTAAGTACTCAATGTCATATAAAATTATTTAAGTGCATGACTTATTCAAAGAAATCAATAATTTTAATTTAGACTTGAATGGATATGAAAGACAAACACGTAAATTAAAGCAACTCGTAAATTTTTATTATCCTAGCAGAGCTCTCATGCCACACACTGCGCTGCTGTGGCCCAGCTGACAGGCAGGTAAATTACTGTGCTGCACTCAGTTGTTTATTTTTGTTTGTATACTCATATTCAAAATTCTAGGCATTTTCAAGAGAATGCAAGTTTATGAAGGTGCAACTGATTTTGACTTGCAAATATTTCAGTTTTGTGGTGTGCTTATACAATAATAAAAAAAAACTAAGTTTTTTGTGACTTGATGCTGGAGGGAAAAACTGGGGGCAGGTGGGAAAGCAGACACAAAGCCACGAGCAACGTCCTTCAACATTTTTCAAGGAATCGGTGACACAAATGCCTCATTCTGGCAGAATTTAGTGCCAGTATTTCACCTACAGGGAAATCTGAACTCTTCAAAAGCACTGGAGAGAGCAAGACAGCCCCAGTAGCTGTAGAATTTGTAACATTTTTACAATTTAAATTGCTTTGAATGATGATCTGATAAGTCAATACAGCAGTTGCAGTGTTTTTTTTAAATATGCCACAACTAAAGCAAGCATTATCTGATTTATAGACATAACAGAGAATTGCAAAGCTTGCAGTGGGAGGGAGCAAGGAAGGAGATGATTTCCCAGATTCCTGCAGCATCCTGACAGCAGGAGTAGATTTCTACGTCCTTCCTATCACCCTGCATTTCATTCCCCATATGAATCACAAAGTCCTTCTTTCTCCATCCTCTGCTTTTACACCCCTTCACATCTTTCTGCAGAATCCTTTTGTTGCAGACATTATCCTACTTAAATTTGGGAGAGCATTTCAAGTAAAGATCACTCAGAACAAGAGCACTGCTGCACCTGAGCAGACTTACTCATTCAGTACTGCTCGCAGCAGCATTGCAAAGCACTAAGCTCGGGCTATTGCCATCAGTATCACATGCTGCTGCCAACCCCTTCAAAACAGCGCTCGTGGCAGACAATTTTCAGGTTTAATCCTGCTTAAAAATCATTGTGCTGAAGGCTCAGACTTGGATAACTCTCTATAATTTTGGGGCAGGCAAAAATATTATTGATCCTGTGCCAAAGCCATGCGATTCTGTATTTGCTATATTCTGTCCCTTACTATAACCAAGCAGGTTCAGCTTTTCATGCATTAAATGTCTCAACGTACCATTAGCTCCAGAAGCAGCATTACAGGACTGTAATCACATATTAGATATAAACAACCTACATAAATTACAACAGCAACAGAAGCTACAACCTGCAATGCCCTAATAAAAAGAAACTTAAGTCCTATATACTGCATTTGAAATATTATATAAACTACATTTCATTAAGAGAAAAGCATATATTAAAGCTTTTCTGGGTTAGAAATATTACCCATGCCTTCATTCAAAATAGGTGGCTCATAAAAAATTAACATGAGTGGAATGGCTTGGTGCAGCACTTTTGATCTATCTCTTTAATTATACATGATCACATAGCTACCTGCATGAAATCCGCCTGAAGATACACAGAAAGTGTTTCATCTCTGATTTCATAGGTTATACTACCAAATAAACAATCTGGTAGTCACAAAAATATGAAAATTCCCAAGGGTCTGAAGACACAAATAAGGAAACCAACATATCCAGTCAGACCCAAAAAATGTGGAGGTCAGGGATGGGAAGGATGAGGAGATACAGGACAGTTAAGAGGACTCTGGACAAAGAGAAAAAGGTACATATTTCAACTGGCATTTAGGTGTTTTATTTTTTTTAAATCACCCATCAAACAGAAGGTACACTAAAGGCTATCATGCCAAAGATTTATTACTAAAATAACAACAACAACAGATCCTTGATGTTAAGTTTATTCTGTTATTTTGTTTATTTCCAGAATTGGTGAAATTTTGGTGTTGCCCCTCCAGACAAAAAAGAAAATAGAAGCAATTATTTAAGCAGCTTGGTAAAATAGGGTTTAAAAGGCAAAGTTCTCAAGCAAGCTAGGTCTCCTCACAGCAACACATCATCATCAATAAGCAATATTCATAGAGCGGATATAGTGGAAAAAAAAAAAATAAGGATGACATCAGGTGAAGTCAATCTTGGTCAATCATTTTAAGGATACATACTATAAAGATAATGACAACAATCAAGTTGCATTAAGCATATAGTTGTTCAAAATTACCAAAGTTACCTTACCCTATCTCTCCCTTTCCTCCTGTTTATCCTACTCACTTGTTGAATTTTGTCTCTATTTTGGTTCAAATCCTCTAGTAAGGTCAACGTGGCAAAACGTGACCTTGTAGAACACCCTGGAGGAGCTGTGCAGCCACAGTTTTACCTCACTTTATAGGATAGGTGTCTATCAACTGTTGTCTTGGGACATTTTTTTTTTAATGCTTTGAAGAGAAATTTTGTGGGATTTCACAAAAAAAAAAAAAAAAAAAAAAAAAAAAACCACTATGAAAGAATCTTGGATGGGTCTCAAGTTCATTTCAATTTTTGTTTTGCTATCCACCTGCTAGTCACTTGCTCCCAAAAAGCCAAACAGATAAGCCTTTTTCTTTAGGTTTAAAAACACAAGTTGCAACAAAAATCAAACATGGAAACAAGTTAAAAATCCCTTAACGACGAGGTCCTTTATCTACTGAGGATAGAAAAAAAATAGTAATAAGGAGAGAAGAAATCGAACAACTTACTGTGCAGTTCACGATGGATCACATCTACTAGATTCGGCTCATCGCCCCACCAGAATATCCATAGCTCCTTACAATCCGGTTTGACGTCACGGCGCCACACACAAAGCAAGTTGGCTTGCAGGCAGCGGATGAAGCTGAGCAGGATCGGATCATCCTGCGCTGGGGCTGAAATGATAGGGCCACAGTCCCCATGCCCTTCAAAATTGTACCTACGCCATTTGATGCCGGTGAGTTCAGCCTAGAAAACGGGATGGGGGCGGGAGGGGAAGGAAGAGGGGGGGAAAAAAAAAAAAAAAAAAAAAAAAAAAAAAAAAAAAAGCTTAAATCCACTGACTTGAGACTCAAGTTACAATACTAGAATTGGTTTGTTTCATTTTAGTTGGTCATCTAAATTCACAGATTTTAGCTCTAAGCAATCAAAAGAATAAATAAATAAAATGCCAGACAAAGCACACATGAACACTGACAATGCCTGTATTTTCTCATTTCCCTAAGGGGAAAGCAGCAGAATTTTAGAAACAGCATTGAGTAGAAACATGGCTTACCCCTGTATTTAGGCTTTTCACTATAACCAAACTCATATCTAGCTGAGCTACTACAATTTAAAAAAAAAAAAAAAGCGCCCTGGTCCCCACATACACAGGGATAATACGTCTGCCCAAAAAGTTCAGAACTTGATAGTCACAACCAGAAATTCAGAAATTGTTCCAGGACATGGGCAAGTGTGTGACCCCTGGATAAAGGCTTCAGACTGCAATGTTACACGTTTACCACACGCTTTTATTCTCGTTTTTCCTCAAAGAGAAGCACAAAGGGGTGAGTTGCCATTTACTTTTCCTTGTGCAGCCAGAACCCTGTTAAGTGCCATGGCAGATAAGCAGAGGAGGAAAATGGCTTCGCAGCCTCAGGGAAGGTTTCCCAGGCACGAGGAGAGGCCAAGGACATGCAGGTGCTTCATGCAGCCGAGCCAAAAAACACTTGCCAGGGAGCTGAAGCCCTCAAAGCCCAAAAGAGCTGGCAGCTAGAACCAGATCCGCAGAGCAATGCTTCAAGGTTTATTTTCGTTTATTTTTTTTTAAACAGCCGAGTCTGAGCTCTCCCCACCCATCTCATTTTCTCTAGGAAATACTCAGACTTGCCCCTTTTTAAATCTCTATGACTCTCTTCCTCCATCACCCTCCTCCTCTCCCCTGCCCTGCTGCCTGGTTCCCTGCTTCTCCTGGCTCCTAGCTCATCCCCAGGGCTGTTTCTGCTTCTCCTTCCCACCTCTGGCTCTGGGAGCTGGCCCAGGGCACAAGTGGAAGTTCTCAAGTGACTTTTGATCTAGCTGGCATGGGTAAAGTTACCAAAACAGTGGTAAATATATGCTCAGTGTCCACCGCGGACCCATATGGGGGTTTCTAACCCACAATAGCACACTCTTCTTGCTGTTGTTTATTGCTACCTCATTTAAAGCATTCATGGCAGGGAAATTGCCAGGGCACGTGGCTCTTGTGATCCCAAAGAAAAGCCAAGTCCACAGCATCAAGCTGCAATCACTCAAACACAGCAACAAACCTCTGACAGGAGAAGGCACTGCCAAAGAGAAGAGGAAGATGAAGCAGTGCTGTGGAAATATGCTAGAAGTGAATGAGTAGTAAATTAAGCTGTATTTAAACAGCGAGTCTTCCTTTCATTTCTACAGACACAATGTACAGAGAATATGAATGATGAAAAGGGTCAAGTTTTCCTCCTAAAGAAAATAAAACACTTGCAAATCATATATTCCTCCCATTTGAATCATCTGGAGAAGGAAGTTTAATCTCCTGGCCTGCACTACTCCATCCAAAACCCATATTATATTTCATATATAGAAAGAGCGCCCTCCAAGTCCACAAACTTACTTCATTATCCCTCCCTAAAAAAATCTACTTTGCTAACAGCTGAAACTGACATCCATCATATCAATAATACGGACAAAAAAAAATACTTGTATTTCTTTGATCTTGTAAGTATATCCTTTAAAATAATTTCACCTTATTCTGCCTATATATTACCTAGCAGAGCAATACTCTGTTCCACAACTACTGCTCCTGCAAACACACTTTTAGGAAACATCTACCATCCTTCATGTGATGGGGAAAGTCAACAGACCACTCAGCTGCAGGGAAACAGGCTTACATGTCATAATCCACCAGGAACATGAGATAAACTTACAAGAAAAAAGTAGACAAAAGGAAAGAAGCACCAAAGCAGAATAACTTTTACTCAAAAACAGTGAGCTTCTGCTCTTTCTACGGTCGAGCTCTTTCAGCTCTCCGTAACTCAGCAGGATTAACCCCTAGCTTTCCATCCACATTACAGAAGTGTAGTCAAGCAAAGCACATGGAAACCATCCGATCTGTTATCCAGTTTAAATTTGCTCTGACAAACTTCTGGACTACATACTGTGAGGAATGACTAAGTGCTAAGGCTAACGGGGAACCCAATGACGACCCACGCAGAAAACACCTCCTACAAGGAGAGGACAAGCACTGGGCATTCAGGCTTTGGAGTTGAATAAAATTCCGTCTCACACCTGGTCAAAACAGCAGAGTCATCACTACACTGCGTTTATTTGGACATGCCCATTTCTGCTTGAAACTTTAATAGATAGCATAAATACTAAGCCCAAGGATAGTTCAGAGGGGCAGTGCAGGATCTCCCCTTCCACCACAGGCTCCAAGCAGAAAGCACAGACTACTAGACTGCATCCACCCAGGTCCTGGAGCAGCCCAAGAAGCCTCCTGCTTCATGGCAGTGCTGCCACAGGCATAAATGCCTAGGGAGATGATCCAGCTAAAAACCACAGGCATTTTATTAAGCAATTCTCCTCTCAATGCAGCTCAGCCCCAAAACCTGCTTCATCAAACACCCATGGACATACTCAAGCCAGGAATGCGGAGGCTGGGGAAGCCAGGCAGGGTGGGCAGAGCTGCTTCTCTGAAAAGGACCCTGCGCTGCAGCAGCTGCTCATACTCACAGGGCCAGAGCCATGAGCACAGAGCTGACCAGGCTGCTGGTCACACAGAACTGAGCAGACACGAGCTGAAGTGAGTGCCTTGCCAGCTGCTGTAGCCCATCGGTCCTGCAGCTTTTCCCACATGCTCTGCATTGGCTTGGGATGGTTGCTGCAACGTACGAACAGCACTGAAAGGACTAGCAAAGGATGAACTTGCAAATACTCAGAACTAACCAAGGTTGCTAGTAAATCATGCATTACGCAAGAGACTTTGTGCTTTGGTTTATAAAGGAACATGTGTTTTCCAGGAGGGTGCTGCAATGGATTCAACTTCCCAGAAAAACAGATATTTTCTTTTGACGACGTAGACACAGAGTGAGATATTTATAGGAAACTTGTTCTAAATACACTGGATGCACCAGCTTGTTCTAAATTCACAGGCCTGAAAGGGAACAAAACCAAAAGGTAATGAAAGACACCACCACCAACACCCCAGATCTCTAGCACTAACCTAACACCCACATTTTCTGACAAGATTCTACAGTAAAATCCCTCATGGCACTGAAGGATCTGTTTCTGACATTACCAAAAACTGCTGTCAGTGTGCAAGAGTTCAACCTAAAACTCCACTTACGCATTTGAAGGCGCTCAAAACAGACCCAAGAAATAGCTATTAATGAAGATATAGTCCCATCAACATTTTCATCCAGAAATATGGCCAAAGAAAGAATAGTACAAACCTTTGAAGCCTTTTGAAGAGGGGTGAGAACCCAGATGTCCTTCCTTCTAGGTGACTTTAGCTCAACCATTACACTCACTGGGGTGAAACAGCCTCAAAAAAAAAAAAAAAATGAACTAAGAGCATTCAAACCCCTTGTATCTCCCATATAAAAAGCAAGCGGAAGACACTGAGGAAGCAAGTGAACAATTTCTTCACTCTAACAAGCACTAGACTGCTGTGTTAAAAAGAGACACCTCCACTTTGATCCACAACAGGTGCAGGTCTTGGCCATTTTAATTTCAGGACAGAATTTAGAGCTGTAAATGCCCAGCAGATAGAAACCTAAGCTGCCATGTCCCTCCATCACCACCACAGCTTAAACCAGAATACTTGATGGGTAGGAAGGGTCTTTTGCAGCTCTCAGAATACCATCCAGATAGGCAGAGGTCAGGCTGCTAAATGTCGCAATTTCGTAGTCTCATTTCACAGAGCACAACCTGGCCCTGGCAGGCGACCAGCAACCCTGAAGATTTAATTAGTGCTGTGAAGTCACTGTGACTCTTTTCCTCTTCCGCAGCCCTTGCGGATGGGAACAAACACAACAGATCTCCCTCCTCCTCCTTGCTCAGCTCCATGAAATGCTCTTTGGCCTCTATGTTGTACGGGAAATACAGGGACCTAACCTCAAGAAGCTGCCCCAGAAGAGAGTCCCTTGAAGGGATTATATGAGAAGGCAGTTGCAGCAGAACATCTGGAGTTTGAGAAATATTTATACTGTGTGTAGAGCAAAGTGATTTCTGCATAACTGTAATCTCTCTAAGTTTTAGTCATTGCTTTTAATGTAATCAAATACTATTTTTCTTGCCTTGCATAGTATGTAAGGATGGAAAAAGCCAAGAACGATTCAGGGCTTGGCATGTGGAAAAATCTGCTTATGTCCACAGAAGCAAGGATATATAGAAAACGCTTGGAGGCTCTTATGAGTAACAGAGCTAGATATCACCAGGGCGCTGAGCTCCAACCCTGGCTTTCTTGAGTACTTGCAACATGGTGGTTTGAATCATTTTGTTCTTCACAGTTCTCCTACCCAGAGGAGAATGAAAGAAGTATAAAAATACTTAGCACCCTTTTGGACAGGAACCTGGAATTCAAAGAAATAAATCAGCGCTTCAAACACAAGTTTCTCTTTCTTCAGATAAGAAAATAATGCAAGGTATTGTTACTCTTCAGTCATGTACTGGTAAAAGCAGGTTTCAATTAACAGAGGAGAACATAAAAATTAATGAGCTATCTACAACACACCACCTTTAAGTGATGACACATTTCCTCTCACAAAGCAGCTACGAAAGCGTTCCCCACCGTTTGTAACAACTCCTACAGTTACAAACACTGATGGAAAAAAAGAAATTAAAGAAACCTAGCAAGCTTCATATACAGTGAGAAATCCTGACAGGGTACAAAACCAGACTGGGGTGTGCGCTGGAAGAGAAAGAGGAATATTGGATAACAGCCCCTTCACTCAAGTCTACCCAAAATACAACTGATAAAACAGTCCTGGGAAAACACATGTTATGTAATCGTACGACCACAGCATATGCCCTTCACACACAGAAGAATGTTAAATTGATCAGAGTATCCTAAAATTCTTTATTTTCTAGACTGTGAAGTTAGGTGCAATCAAAAACAAAGCTCCAATTTGTTTGATTCTGTGCAAGGAACAAGAGTTGCTAATTTAGTTGAATTTACACTTCTAAACTTGAATGTGTGTATGTATTTGCCAGTTTTACTGGGTCTGATCTCAGGGAATATTCATTCAAGTAGTTATTCTGAAGCCACTGGAGACTCATACTAGGGACTACTTACACAAGTAAAGATCTGCATAAGAAAGCCCTCAGTTCCTAGTCCAGGAATTTAAACTGTAGTTAAAGGTGTCATGGGAATTACACCACTATTTTAATTAAATGCTATAAGATCTTGCAGACAGATTCAAGATTAGCACCATCTGTTTTGGTTACAGTGCTCTATTTCACTACATCATCCTCACAGAGCAACAAAATATCATTTCACACATCTACTCAATCAATTTAAATACCAGACAAATTGTATGCGATTTTAATACACCTCACTAAAAAGGGAGGACAAAAGGATGGACAGACAGAAAGACTGAAAAACAGTCTGCAAAAACATGTGTTTCCGAAGAAGGGAGGAGGAGGGAAATGCAACCACACACTGCACAAGAACTTATCTCCCACTCCCACTAAAATAAATTATTTAGTAACATCTGCCTAATTCCCTGTCTGGTCAATAGGAAGAACAAAGGGAAAAAAAAAGGAAAAATGTACCAAGGAACTAAGGAGAATGCTTGACTGAAAACTAGAGCTATGAAGCAAATTATTTCCTTCTACAATCACAGAAGGACATCCTCTTGGATACACAGCTTTCCACAGTAAGTGCAAAGACGTGAAAAGAGCTGCCCTCAGCCACTCTCACCTGCCTTTTATTCCTGTGCAACTGTTCTGACTTAGAAAACATCAAAACAACCATCCTCAGCCATCCACAGGCTCCTGAAATCAGATCATTCACTAGGTTACACATTAACATTCCCCTCCACGCACACAAAGGAGAAGGATTTGTGCTCCTTTCCCCCAGCACTTATCTCTTCAGTCCCCTTAGAACAGGAGGAACCAGATCGCAGTGGAGAAAGGTCACACGATAAAATGAACTAGCTCTGTCTTAAGTTGGATATGACATTTCTTTTAGGCAAAAGAGACTGGGATAAAAGCACTAAAATACATCAAGCTTTGCATTTTTTTTTAATATATATTTTGAATTCACAAACAGTAATAAAAATTAAAATCAGGAACACACGCAAAACACACCAAAATGGCCCTCGCATGGCCAACAGAAAAACTGCACTATCCTTAATGCTTTAAACAGCTGAGCTGAATATCATTCTTCTTAATAAAATTCTTAATATGCAACTGATCAACAGCCAAATGACACAACAACTTTCCGTCTTTTCTTACTGAACGTCACTGCCCAGTGTCTACAAAAAGCACAAAAGAGCCACTAACAGTCATTTTAAAAGGAAGATTGGGAAAAGCTATTTTGTAGCCCATTTGTTCCCAGTGGGAGCCCAGTGCTGTGCGCTGCAACATGCTCCCCTCTTCCTCTCACCACCTAAATAATGATCACCTAAATGCTACTGTTTCAGAGCTGTGTATGACAAGCAACAGCACAAGGGCATTTGTGTGTCACCTTTTCCTCATGGTGCTTCAACAAGTCTTAGAGAAGATGTTGGCTATAACCAAAATACTATTACCAGAAGTCTTTCTAAAGGAGCTCTGCACCTGGGAAGTTCAATATAGGACATCATGGTATGAAGGATCAGACCAACTAAAATTAAACTATATAGAGTTAAATTACATATGTCTACAGATGCCCATCATTAAAGGCCACAAAAAACAATGAGACTTGCTGGTCTAAAAAATAAACCCTAGTGACAAATATGATTTTTATCTCCTCGTAGATGGAAATGCAGTTCTGGGTATGAGGTGCAGAAGCAGCTAGAAAGATTAGTGGATTTAAATACATATACACAAACATAGACATGCACAACAGTCAGACTAGTCTTGTAAGGAATTTAAGTTGGCAATTTTTCCCAGTAGAAAATATAAAAAGGCTCTAGCATTAATGCTTTAGTTTCTGTAGTTTGGGCAGACGCAGAAGCTACCAACAAAGAAGGTTTGAGAAGCAAGCCTAAAGGAAAGGGCAATCTAACATGAAGGCCCAAATTGCTGATACGTATCCCAAGAGCCACAGAAATTTAGGATTAAATGTTAAAATGAAAGAAAATGAAGCAGAAAGAAGCAGAATGAGCACATACTGAAATAATGAAAGAGTATCTTTCTGGGGCCCATAGCTCAGACAGCTGTAATCCAAAATTGCTAAAATAAACTTGCACTGGAGAGAAAAAGCGTGTAGAAATGGAAGACTTTATCTATGAAGTATATAGGGATTTCTAACAAGCACTTGAAAAAAATCTCTTAAAGAAGTCAAGTAAACACAGGCCAAGAGCCAAAGCACTGCTACAGGTAAATAATTACTTAAAAGAAATAAGGGCGGGGGGGGGGGGGGGGGGGAAATGGGGGAGTCCTTTTTAACATTTCCAGCAAAAACAGCAGAAAGCAGATTCAAAACAAAATTATGTGGTTCATTACACAACACAAAGCTGCTGAGCTTCCTGTATCAGAACACTGCAAATGCAAAAAAAAAAAAAAAAAAAAAAAAAAAAAAAATTTTTAAAAAAAAAAAAAAAAAAAAAAAAGTCTTGATTAAAAAAACAACAACAAAGAACACTACAGAGTATCTGTCTAGTTCAAAACACTTCTCAACCAAATATACCTAAAGCCTTCAAGGTAACGACTATTATTTGCCCGATTCATTCTTATACTCTACTCTAGGTACTCAACACTGCTCACCTGTTTGGGGAAGACTGAAGACTTTGGGGCCAGAATTTTTTCCCCTGTTTCTCTCCTGGTAACACTAAGGTGCTGCACTGAGCAGCTGGAGCAAGTGTCTAGGTAACCTCCTAAATGCCAGGAGTGATGTAATCTGGAATATTTCCATTTTAAATGCCTCAGTTACACAGATGCCAAAAATGAATAAAAACTAAGACTCAGAGGTGGGTGAATGATTCAATGTGCAAGTTCTCTTCAAAAAGGAGAAACAGAACCCAGTAACTCCCCATTTCTCAGATAACCCATGTTCCTCTCTTACAAAGACAAAAATAGTCCAATGAATGCAAAATTTACAAGAGAAGCTAAACATGAGAGCTAAATTTTAAGCAAATTCTCAGTCAAATGAAGGAATTTTCTTTCTTTTTTTTTTTTTTTCTTCTTCTCCTCCTTTCTTTCCACAAAAGGATGGAAATTTAAAACACTGAAGCCATATAATGGACCATCCAATGCGTCCCAAACCAAAGCTACTAAGATACGGAGAGAAAGACAGAATAAATAAGAGAATAAGAAAATGGCTGCGGGTAGAGGAGGGAACAATCCAAGTAAACAAAATTTGCGATAGAAGGTAGGAAAATGCAAATCCTTTTCTTCCTTATGGAAGAAAAACTGTTTCCCAAAGCTCAAAACTACAACATTTCTGCATACCACATCTAAGCTGAATTACTTGGTGAATACCGAGAACAGTTCAGACAGACATTTTATGCATGTTTCCATCACTGACCTGCACAGCAAGCCACACTGTCTGCCCGCGTCGGGCCTGGCACAGATTCCTAGCTCCGAGCAAGCATGGCAGGAACTGTATAGAAATACAATCGGACAGCCTGGTTTCTCCAGCATCAACATTGTCTTAAGCAGTGATATCAAACAAAGCTCAAATCATGAGGCAGGCTGCCAAAAGCCCTTAGCTCTCAGAAAGGGGGAAAAAATAATAAAAATTAAAAATATATATATAGCACTCAAGAATTCCTGCACATGAACCTCTCAATACAGAAAGCAGTAAATTCGTCCACAACATGACCAGCCACGTGGATTCATTTTGCCAACCTTCTTGCTATCATTCCTGTAAACACAGGACACCACCATCTCCTAGCAGGAGGAAATTCTAGAAATTTAAGAACACCAGTACTACTCTACATTCTCATACATTCAACTGAAGCCTTCTTCCTAGAATAATCCAAAGGAAACACCGCTTAAACCTTCTACATCCACAAAATACTAAAGCAAACAAAGATGTGCACATCTTCCCACCACGTAAAACACTTAAGAAACCTCCAATCTGAAAAGCTAGACTTCCTCCAAGGCACCAAGGTGGTTATGTTCACAAGTCACCCTCACTGCGCAGCAATTGCACTAATGCCAGGCTCCGTAACAACCCGGAGCTGCGGCAGGAAGCAACACAAGCTGTCAGCCTCCGTAGCACAGGCCTTTCCCCATGCTACATTCTTCACCTGCATGTGCAGAGGGAACCTGTCACCATGTTTTAGTAGTATTGTCATGTCTGCTACAGCAGGATATTATTAGCTGTTTTCTCTTTGAAACTACCAGTTGGTGTTGGGGAATCAGAGAAAAGAGTTATTTTTAAAGCAATACCTAGTGTTTAACGTGAACATATTACACAAGCTTTGGCTGAGGAAGAATGATGCCCACATGCAAATACATACTCCAGATAAAGGGCTGGGCCATGGAAAGCGCTCGTGTACTTTTATAACTGGCCGGATATTACTAAAATGAGCATGCTTCTAATCAGGGCAGTATTTCTTTAATAGTATTTGTGTTACCATAGCACCATCAAGCTCCAAATCCCACCGTGCTACACTCCACACAAAGAAAAGCACAACATGCCCACAGAATAGCAATGAACACACAGTCTTGAGAGGATCTAGACCTGTTCTAGTCAGCCTAAAAGGCAACCGTCTCAAAAGACCAAGTGGCTGCTCGGCATCCCACAAAAGTCTGGGGAAGCCTGTGCAGGAGAGGAAGGTAGAAGGCCTGGGATGGCAGCTGGGAACTTTTCCCAGACAGGGAGCAGCAGCTAGAAAAAACAAAAGGTGTAATTTATAGTTTAATTATACTGGCATCTATTAGGAGCTGGTCTTACAGTACTGAACAAAAATAAAAGGCAGAGAAGGAATCACCCACAAAGGCCTCGAAAGTAAAAATCACATAACATAGAAGCAAAGCACAACGAGGAAAGAAAGCAGAGAGGGGCACAATGTGACTTCAGCAGCAGAGTGGGAGAGCAAACTGGGAGCAGGAGTCTCCATGTTCAAGCCAAACCCAGATAAAGGGATGGTGCCTTAACTAAGCCAAACTCCAGAACACACTGAGGGGCAGGCAGTGCTCTATTCTCTACAAGCATCACGGAAAAGTGGAGGTAATAGTTAGGAATTCTCATCTAGCAATCCAAAGGCTTCAAATAAGCGTAAGTTTTCGACTTGGTACTAAGTATGGCATTACAGCAACACTGATATTTTTAGGCATTTTAAAAAACAGTATATCTGCACACATGTATATTTACCCAGGTGTAACATTTGTGAATGCTCAGAGATTAAAAATATCAATAAACATACTTTCTTCAGCTAGCAACCTAAGATCATCGAGTTAACACATTCAGGAGAGAGGACACCTTTTCCCCCTTTGGTCAAGAACCTCACGTCCTATAGATTTTTTCCAAAATAATTGCACTGTCAAGAAGGAGGAAAAAGGCAGGGGGGAGAAAACACACAAAGATGAAAGGTCTACAGATAAGATTAAAGAGCTTCCTCTTTAATCTGTTCCACATGAGGAAGTGTGGAAGAGAAGCAGAAGGGAAAAATCAAGTTCAGAAATGTTTTAAGAGAACTGGAGGTTTGTCAAACCTGCACAAGTTCTTTTGAAAATCCAGATATAGAAAGGGCAATTAAAAAAAAAAAAGCCACCATCAGCTACCTAGAAATTTTTTGTTTGGTTCTAAGATCGAGATCTTACATCTAATATTGAAGTATTTTCTTAGTCATACTAATACAATAGCCCTCCCATCAGCAGAATCACTTTGTCATGAAAAAGCAGAACGTGGTCGTTGGACAAAGCTTCCTGCTTTAGCAGACAAGCGCAGCCAGAAGTTACTCAAGACTTGCAGAAACCCTCATTCAGGTGTTTCCTAGGCGCTGGCTAGGGATTCTCCGCACACTTTGTCCTGCGCAGCAAACGCCACTCCCATGCACCTCATCTTCCTTACACAATGTTCAGGAAAGGTTAGTTACCTAACGCAGATTCATTAATTTCCCTCCCAAAGCTGGGCATGCTAAAGGTATTGAACACTGCTACTCCCAAACTTTTCACAAATCTAGGTCCACTTTCTTTAAATTGGCACCCTGGCAGATACCCACTAACCTGCTAAACACACACTGACAGCACATAAGAAAAGCCTCTCACTAAAGATACTTAGAACTTAAAACAATCTTTTCTTAGCAGGAAGTGAGCAAACTAATGCAACATTTGTACTGTTATTTGAAATTTGAGATGTACATAACTAAAAGAATCAAACATTTTTGGAGAATTTGAGAAGTTTTAAGTTCCTAAAAAGTATGTATGTAAATTCAAACCTACACAGCAAGAAAGAAGTCTCTGATTTAATGATGCAATATAGTGCCTGCCAAAGTCACAGCCTACTGCTTGGAGCACTGCATTTATGCTCATAAAATAAGCAAGAGGACTAGTGGTTAATTTACTACTACTACTTAAAGATTTGGTTGAGCAATACTGACAATTATGCAACACCAAGGAAACCCTCAGCAGCAGTGCCTGCGTTCCTAATCTTCCCTTTCTGGTAGCATGAGAAGCCTTTAAGAAAATAATTCAATTTTCATTTCAGATTTCCTTGACTCCTTTCAGTTTCATTAGGAAAACAGCAACAAATAATGGTGTATGTCAACAACTTCTGTTACTGCTTGCAAACTAAAAAAAAAAAAAAAAAAACCACAGCAGCAGTGGCCATCAGATCTGTAAATTTGCCTCTGAACATTAATTAAAACAACAACAACAACAATCTACCTATTACCCATGTTTTCCCACAGGGGAAGGCTGTCCAAGCGAGTGCTCTGAACAGCCAGGATACTATCAAATCCCATATAAATTACCACAACATGGGCATTTGGGGCAGGCTGCGTTGCTGTTGTAATTTACCAAACACATCTGAATTTGGTACTCACCATACCATGGCAAGGTGAGACTTCCATGCCAAATACTCTGTAACGAACTCTTCTATGAATTTGGCAGGTGTTTTAAGAGCCTGTTCCCACTTCTAATATCTCCATCTTCCTATAAGAACATTGTATTACTGCATACAAAAACACCTTTTTTTTTTTGAACTAGTTTCCCAATAGCCACTATCCCAATACATAGGATAGCCACTAATACTGTTATCAAAAGAGAAAAGGAGCATTTGTCACCGAGTCACTGCCTTCACACTAGTGATTTTTAAGCCTCCAGCACATTCCAACCACACAACACCTCAACTTCTGAGGGCTTTGACTCACAGGATATCTAATCTTCCATCACCTTAAAACCACTCCAAACATTTGGTCCTTCCCGACACCCTATGCTGACCATTATTCCTATTCTATGCAAAATTGTGGAGCTCCAATCTTCAGGGACATGACGGCAGCTGAGCTGGTCAGTCGAGAAAACATCTTCATGCTTGGTGCAAGCCTTCCCCTTCACATGATGAACGCTTACTCACAGGAAAAATCCAATTCATTTCAGTAAGACTACTTCTATGACTAAAGATTATTCACAGGAAAATGCTTTGCTAGCGTGGCATAAAGTTTTAATATGGAGCACGTTACCTCAGAACATTTTCCCTCTAAATAAGCGTTAGCCAACTCTTAATTAGTGTTTAAATAAACCAGTCTTTAACAACAGCTTATTAAATACTGTTCTAATAAAACTTTTTTTTTTTTTTAAACTTTAGAGAGAAAACCTTTTTTTTCAAGAGCAAGCCTACTAATCAACAGGAGGTAGGACAAAATAAACAACAAAAGTTTCTATCCAAGACATAGCCTGTTTATTACTACACAAAGTGACGCTTCACTGTATCGTCCTACTTGAAAATACTGCACATTTAGAGCAAAGTTCTAGGTTTCTTTGTGTAAGCTTTGGCTTGACAATGCATACAAACATTCACCCATTTCTGGGCTGGCTCTGCGACCCTGCCTCGGTATAGAGCAAAACACAAGGCAGGCGACAGCCCCGTCAATCACCTCAGTGAAATGGGGTGACACTTCACCAAACAGTAACTACTTGAGGTTGTGATCACATTCATCATCTGCATATTGAGTAACTACTTGAGGTTGTGATCACATTCATCATCTGCATATTGAAAACTACCTTTAAAAGCTTAACCTTTTAGAAAACACATCAAAAGAGGCAGAAGAAACAGTGTTGTCTGTCTATTGCCTTAACAACCATCTACAACTGACAGAACAAATAAGCTAAAATCCCAAAGTGCTCAACAAGCTCAAGCACCTATTGCAGGCACCACAACAGTAGTCCGGCTTCACTGGGCTTGGAGGAGATCCCTCCTTCTTAAACCAAATGAACGTCTGTGGGGAAAAAACACTACAGATATAGCAAAGGAGAATCACAGCAGATTAGGACTGTCTTAGAAGCAGAATTCTGCAGCCAAGAACATCACTTTTTGTATCAAACCCAAAACAAAGCCCAAGATAAAAATTTAACAGTCAATTCCAGCAGCAGAATCTGTTCAGTACAGCTTCGTAATCCACTTCATTCCTAAGGAATAAATGATTTCTCATTAGCAGTTGATTAGTTTGGGCATGTTTTGGTTCTGTTGTATTGAAAAAGCAAGCAGCGTCTTTAATTAGTAATCCACTAATTAGCAGGAGCATCTTTAATTAGTAATCCACATGACTGTAGCTTTAACACATTGTAGATTTTAAAATGAATATGACAATTTGAGTTCAAAGGGTCAACGCTCTCGGCCAGGTATTTCCAATTGTTATTTCCTTTCTCAATGCACTGAGACCTTCAGCGACACACATGGCCTAACAAACAGCAGCGTAAGGGAAATAAGTCACCCTAAGAGTCACCGTATTTGTGTAGAGGTGCTCATAAAAAAAAAAAAAAATTTTTTTTTTTTTTTTTTTTTTTTTTTTTTTTTTTGCAAGTAGACCCAGAAAACAACTATGGTTTCATACATAGCACCACCTTAAAGGTATGGTTAGATCACACAAAATTACATGGGAGTTTTAGGGTTCCAGATTAGACCTATTATTAAAACACTCTCAAGAAAAATCTGCAAAGCCTATTTCATCAGCATTACACGTGCATTTAAAATTTTTCTACAACGCTCCCTCAGCCTAGTAAGGTGGAGAAAAAAAAAAAAAGACAGACAGACCAAACTACAATAACCATGCAGTAAGTTACAGCTTATGCTAATTGTACTCCAACATTATTTTAGCAATGACAGATCTGCAGATTCCAACTACATGCAAAGTTATGCTTCTCAAAAACATGCTAATCAATTTTCCATGAATAGGGACTGCACAAATTGATTTTTTTCCTGAAAGACTAACTACCTATTATCTTGCTCTTACAATTACATACAACTGTTTCCCTCATGCTTATTGTTTTATTTTTCTTAGTGTGTAAGAGCAGTATATTCAAAGTCACCACTACAACTCCTGTATCTCCATGCATATAGCATTCCTATATACTCATAAAACGCTACCACAAGCAGAAATGTAAAGATGAGCTTAAATAATGCCTAACAGTTCAATAAAAAGCCAAAAGAAGAATTTGATTTATTCTCACAGAAGTATCCCTGGGATGTATACACATAGACTATGGCCCTTGTCCCAAACACTTAACAAATATGAGTCAAATAAACATATACATGAAGAATGACAAAGTTACTGGCACAGCAAAAAGACCCAGCATTTGCATTTTGAATTCACTTTGTTTCCCTTAACTGCTATAAATACAGTAACATTCCTTTCTTTTCTATTGGAAAAGGGAAGGAAAATAAACACATGCACCCATTTGTCGATTCTCCCAGTGCCCTGGGGAGGGCAGAGGGTTTCTGTCCATCACAAACCTTTTGAGTGTTTTGCCCCCAAACCTACAAGTTTTTGTTTCAGCTATACCATGCTATACACACATAAACCCCTCCTACCCCTACACACCGGCCCCAGCAGCACCAGGGGATCGCTGAGGACCTAGAACCCCCTTCCCTCTGGTCCGGCCAGAAGGGCTAAGGCTGCTGCAGATAGCAGGTAAAATAAAGCCAGACATTTCCAAGTGACACTGCCTTCCCACGGAAGCACCTTGTTTCCTCGGTTCCTGTTCAGCCTACAGACCTGCGACCACAGCCGACACCGCAATTTCTGCGGGTTTAAGCCATACAACCCAAGGACAGAGTTGTCGGCCCCTGAGCAGGGAGATGACAGCACCCGCGTTACCGAGCCATCCAGAGTGCTACGCTTCCAGCCACCGCTTGTCTTCCGAGAAGAAAATATATATATATCGAAATTTATGCATATCAAGCATAACCTATGCAAAAAAAAAAAAAAA
>VZSV01000270.1:435999-545817 GCA_013398735.1 Nothocercus julius | reverse complement strand
CGGGGGCGCGCGCGGAGGCCGAGGCCGCAGCCTCTTCCCTGCCTCGCGGGGACGGTCACGGCGCCGCTCAAACGGGAGGCGCAGCGGGGCCGGGCAGGAGGCAGCGCTGCCACCTCCGCTCCGACACGCTGGCATCAACCCTAAATCTTAAACCCCTGAACGTTTCCGCACGTTTTGCCTGCAAACGCGCCTCATGGAAGTCAGTTATAGTTCATGGTGAAAGAGTTTTGTAAAAGTGCCCTGAAATGCCCCGAAATGCCCTGAAATGTTTTCTTAGGTACAAAAGAAACAGCAAAGAATAAGCAGCCCAGCTTGTGCTCAAACACACCAATCCGAGTGGTATTTCCACGCTGCTGCTCCTCGGATGCTCCCTGCCTGGCACCCTGGCAGGCGCCGATTCCTCACCCGCTACCTCAGCAGATGCTGCTAAATGGACCCAAACTCTCAGACGTCAACGCAGAGCACGACGTGTCCACTCCATTCAGTGGAAAAATGTCTCCCTCGGCACTCAGCAGCCTCCTTGAGGCTCTTATCTTGCTTGGGCATCTGCAGGGGCAATTTTCTGTGCAATAAATCAGAGTGATTAGCATCGCTGCTGAGGCCGGAATGGGGCCCAAGGGGGCTCCCCTCGCAGGGCCAGGTCTCCAAGGCCTCGCGGCTGCCCAGCCGCCCTGCAGGCACAGAGCCAGCGTCCGGGCCGGAGAAGTTCCACCGTGTCCAAGAAACACTCCTACTTTCAGGGTTTTTCTTTGTTTGTTTGTTTTTTAAGCATCAAGGGGCAGAGCTGAGTTTGTTTCATGATCAGGAAGCCACCCCGAATCAGGAGATTGGGACACTCAGGACCACATCCTTCCATTTTCCTTTGGCTCCAAGTCTTAATAACACAGACCACAACCTGGCACTTGTAAATGTGTCAAGAAACATGTATTAACTAACAGAGTCTAAAAAGCACATCTTTTCCTATTAAAACAATACAGTTCTTCCTAAGTGTACCACGGCACCAGGTAGCCGGCCTGGCATTAAGTAATGCTGCAGGTGCAACACGCACTTTAAAAAAGGTATCCCTGCTATTTTGGGGACAACAGCCCCATGCTGGGCCTGAACAAATGATTCGCATGCATCTTCATGGGATGAAACAGCACTGTACTCCTGTGTCACTGCTATGGCCATTTTGAGGGATTCTTAATGAAAACAGTTTGCCAGCTACTTGATTTCACATTATGCTTTAGTTTAGCACCCTGCAGGAAAACACAGCAGTCTCATCAAACTTGAAAGGTCCCTCACTGCCCTCTGACAACACTGTGACCTAAAGCAGAAATGGTTGCACTTACAGATATCATATAGAAGACCAAGTGACACTTGCCCATGCCTAATTACCCTGCGTGGTATGTGGTGGAACGTGTTCCCCAGCTCAGGCTATTTGTGTTTTATTTCCTGTTTTCTTTTGCTGCTCTTTAAAAAATGATCAATGAACATAGTGACACTGCACTTTCAACTTTAACCAAGCAGATATTTTTCTATAAGAGCAAGATATGTGAACTTTTAAAGTAGTTTTGCCAATACAGGAAGACTTGCAGAAGTGCCAAGAAGCTTCCAGGCTCCCGGAAACCGGCTGTTTCACACTTCGTCTTCACCACTGGAAATCCCTCTGCAAAGGAGCCAGTTACCTGCCCTTATAGACCCCTTCCAATTTCAGAGTCCAAAGGCTGATTTTCAGTATTATTTTATTCTAGAATGACTTACCCAGAGCTTACAGCACTGATGAAATCTGTTCTTCCAGGAGGATGGCTCAGCAAGTTCACAGACCTTGTTCTCACCAGCAGGTGTTGCTTACGCTTCAAACTAATCATGGAGGAAGAAATGAAGTTGTCGGGAGGCTAAAGCAAGGCTAAAATGACAAGTAATTCCTTGGGTTTATTTTACCTGAAAGCACACCACCTCTGCAGTATTTCCAAGTACCACAAATGAACAACAAGGGTATTTCCCGGAGGCCACATCTACTTGAGGGCTGCCTTCAGACAGGGCTCTCCCACCTCTGGCTGGGCCAAGTTTGGCCCTTCCAACACCATGAGCAGAACCGGAGTTGGGCCAACTCTGGCAAGTGCCAAAAGAAGCAGTGTTTGAATCTCCTGTCAAGGATAGTTCGCTTCCAGCTAAAGGAATGGCCAAAACCAAGATGAAATAAAACAACAGTATCTATACTACCGATTTTGCGTAGGTCTACATCTCAACTTATTTCTCCGGGTTTCCCAAACTTCAGAGAAATTCGACTCACCTTTAACATCCAGGTTTTACAAAGGCACAATCACTACAAATTACTTCAAGCAGTACTGCAATGAAAGTAATAAAAGAAAAATAATCTTGTATTGCCCTCATTGAATTTTGTTTTTTAAATTTATTTTTATTGATGTCTAAAATGAAGGACTCTACTAACCTAAATCACACCTACAACAACACATGAAATGTGAGCTCTTCATATGAAAGATAAAAGGTTCATTTTTGTCCTATTTATATTGGTATTTGTTATGCTGGTTTTTACTCTCTAGGAACATAAACGTTTGAGCTTGCTCAGTACAACTGAAAGATCTGCTGAAAGTTTCAGGTAAACTGTGAACATTTTTATTCTATTGATGAAGGAGATGCTTAAAAAAAAAGAAAAAAATAGAAAATTCCCAATTTTTATGGCATTTGAGTTACACATTATGATTACTCACTAGCACAAATTCTAGTTTTTACAGTATGAGTAATGTTTGTCTTCTCTCTCATTTGAACTGTTTTCTAAGTTCTCCTCTTCAGATACCACTGTGTCCCATAACAAGAAGGATGGGATGGGATGAGGGAGAAGAACGGAGACCCAAATTATGAACATAACAGAAGCAAGTGGTCCTGAAGTAGTTTATGTGTCAAAAGGGAACGAAAAAGCCTGCTTGTCTTCCCCCTTTATTTAAAAACTCCTCTTAAATAAACTCTTTCCAGTGAATAATTTCACTGAGGATTATCAAAAACAGAAACAAAACAAAAAACACATTCCTTGCCTATGATTTATGTAGTTTTCACTGTGTGTTCTTGGACTAGAAGGCACCTGAACAGACTAATTTCAGATATGCTTCCAGTAGTCTAGTTTTCTGCTTTTTATGAGGTTGCATACATTTCTTAAGTGCTTTTTAATCCGACATGTAATTACTGTTTTTTTTGTTCCAATGTTTATGAATAAGAACTTGTAATGATTTTGCTTTTAAACGGAAAACCCTCACTACCACAAACATAAAACCTTTAGAAGGAAAAAGGTGGCTAATTCAATGACTTTAAAAGAAATTAACAGAATTTAAACATAAAATTCAAAATAAAAAATCTTCATACATTCATGCCATATTGAATAATATGTTCACTTCTTTTTTTATATATATATAAAGGACAACTCCTACAACCCTGTCCTGTCCTACAGGACAAAACCTACAGATTGCCTGCAAATGAACACTTTTTTTAAGTTATAGCACTGGCTAAATTAGCAAGTTTATTCTATTTCTAATAGAAAAAGTCACCTAAGTCACCTAAGATTTAAAACAGGATACTATATTTCTGAAGTGATAGTTCTTAGGCTTCATAAATAATAAAAATTGCTGCAAAGAAGCTATTCACCACAACTGTACGTCCTGCTAATGACAAGCTCGAGATCTGCGAGTCACAGGGAGCCTCTCACCATCGCCAGCCACAGGCATTACAAGGTAGACCCACATAGCCCATTCATAACCATCTCTAACTACCTACCACAGGTAAGTACATTTTTAATCAAAACAAATAACCTAGATTATTTCATAGTACAAAAAAGCAAGTCAAGTGCAGTGTATGTGATCCCCATCCTTCCCAGCTGACAGCATCCCAGAAGCTTTGCATTACCCTCCTGAGTATTTCAGCAGTGTCCCCATACAGTCAGCAGCAGCAGCGATAGCCTATGTGGACATCACGGAATTGGATTTTCTCCCCTTTCTAGGATGAAGACGAGGCCAGTGCCTGACAGTCCAGCCGACCAACCCCAGAGCAGGCACAGCGCAGGGCTCCTCCAGCCCTTGCCGGTGCCTCCACAAACAGCTTCACTCGAGCAAATCTTGCATCACTGAGATTCCCTAGGGAACCAGTTACTGCCAGGATGCAGCTGTGACCAGCTCAGCGTTTGGTGGGGTTCAGAAAAGCACATGGCAGAGGTAAATGTCTCAACATAGGTCTTGAGAGAACTGTATATATGGAAACTCCCTCCAGAATACCCTGTTTGTTCCTATGAATGCTGTACCAACAGCACCTCTTAAGGAGCGGTTTCTTTGAGGAAAGGTTGATGACCTGGAAAGCCAATTTTGAGGCAGCTTTCCACACCTTCAAGATAGCGTTGAAAGAAATCTGCAGGCTGGTGCAGGAGACTCAGATCAGCTGAAGTTGGTAACATTAGCAAAGCAAAAAGACAGGGGAGTTAAATAAACATGTGAGTCTCATGGACAAGAAGGAGACAGTTAAACTTACCATGGTGAAACAGAAGTGAATCTGTACATGAGTTAAAGGACAGGGCTCATATCCTTGTATCAGAAAAACAGAGAAATTATCTTAGCAGCTCCTTGTTTTCTGGATTACAAAAGATACGAGAGGAAGGAAAGAAAGCTGTAAGGCAGGTAATAGGTTTTACAGTCTGCAAAGAGAAAAGGTCAATTCTTACTGTTTGGGATGAAGCAGCAGCGGGTGTTGAGTAGGAGCAGCGAAGAGCGACACCAACAGAGGTACAACCAGCCAAGGAAAGGAAAGAGTCAAAGGTGCCTGTCTGGTTATAAAGAGCAATATTAACAGGATGGCACTTGTGAGGGAGTCAGGAAAAAGCATGGCTGAATTTGGCCATGTGAAGTTTAAAGCACTCACAAGCAATTCCAGAAAAGACAAGGAACTTCTCAAAAAACGTGTCCTTGAACAGAAGGATGCAAACAGCTCAGGACTAGAGAAGTAGAGTGATTTGTTTCCCACACCATGATAATATTTAGATGGTATTTCAGGTATAACTGGAAGGCATGAAGAAAAACAGAGCAAAATGCAAACGGTTGCTCTCAAGAGAAAGTAATGCTAAAAATAAAAGTTGTTCAAAACAGCAATAAGCAAATTTAAAAATGAAAGCTTTAGGCAGGCCTCTGTATGATGCCTCATTTGTCCAAATACCACATGTTTGGTGGCAAGTTTCCACTCGTTTTTTTAAAATAAAGAATGAGAGTGCTGTGTGTGTGTCACCTGTGTGTCTTCGAGACCTTACTGTGTACAGGCCAGAAATTCCCTATGGGAGTAAACTGGCCAGCAAGATCTCGCAAAGGCAAGAGGAGGCGAGGGTTGCTTTGGTGCACCAGCCTGCCCTCTTGGCTTGTGTGAGACACGACTGCGAACCCCCATTTACATAAGCTGTAGAATTGAAGGAAATGACCCCTGTGGAGAAAGAAAAAAAAAAAAAAAAGGCAGGAGAAAGAAGAAAAGGACAAGTGAAACTACTCAGGATAAAAGAGTGATTTAGCAGAGCAAAATGGCAAATATTAATTTAATTGTGAATTATTTCTTCACTCAGAAGAGGAAAGAATTGAGATGGCTGCGAGATACCTTGCATTATGAATAAACATACCTGAGTTTCTAAATGATTTAATAATCTAATATGAAGTTTCTACTAGCCCTCTAGGCAGAAGGTGGGCCTGTTGGGTCATGGTTTCATACCATCAAAGAGACAGATTTCATCTTTCAGATGTTGTTCTGCTCGCTTGGTAAGAATTCGGCTTATTAAAAGGTGTTAAATAAGAGGCAGGATAAAAATATTACAAAAGGAGAAAAAAGTTAAAAGATTTAAGGGTAAAAGGCAAAGTAAATATAGAAATAACATTTGGTGAACACATTTTAAGAACGAAAGTCCAAGCTTACTTATTGGAATAGATGAGAGGGGAGCTGTGGATGGGTGATGCAGCTCGGTGCGCCACGACCTTGGAAGGAGCCAGTCAGGCAACACCCGGCTCTGCACAGGGGCAATGTGCAGCCTTTGGCATGGGAGCTCAAATATTAAAATTGCCCCATAAATCTGAGTGCAGTTTTCAGTGTTGAAGAATCTTATTTCATCTGGATTAAAGTCCTCTTCCCCGTTGGCATCAGAAGGTGTTTATGGCTGTTAAAACAAGAATTGCAAAATACTGCCCTGCAATGTATGTGGACATACCCTCCAAGCTTGCGAGATTTACTCTGCACCTCAGAATTAAGAAAGAAAAAAATATCTGCCAAAGTTAATATGGCCTTTCTAACAAAGTGAGGAAAACTAGAGCCAAGTGGCAAATTAATTTTGTGAATTCAAAATGACTTTTTAATTCTAAAAGTCATTTTGGTTAACTGTGGCAAAAAAAAAAAAAAAAAAAGAGAATTTAAAGATCTGGTAGGAAGTCCTAAGAAATTCGGGTTGTTTTTTATACCATTTTTGTGCCATAGACAGTAGCTCCGTTATAACAAAGATGGAATTTAAAATGTGGCTTGTGTGTGTGATCACTGACCACAGCAGAGCCTGGACTAATGTTTCTATAATGGGTTTCTGCTTTCTCTTTGTCTTTGGCGTCTGCCTTCTAAACTCTGCCCTCCAAATATTTATTCTTTTTTTTAGAATTATTATGTTTTTCTTGCTGCAAATGTGTGATTTTCAAGTTGTTGTTCTAAGTTCATTTAATGGATACTAAAATCCTTCTGCAAAGTAAAGCACTACGAAGGAACTAAAAACACCCAAACAGGTTTGAACAGAAAAGATTTTGTTACCGTTATGATCTAGAAAAAGGAGGAGATAACTCTCAGTTACAGGTTATTTTGCTCTTAGAGTAATGACAGAGAATTACACTGGGGGCCCCTTCCTTCAGTTGTAAGTGAATAAAAGCTTGGTTACAGTTTAGTTTAATACATTCTTATAACTGTTGTTTGGCTATTTTGATTGTATTTATTGAAAGAAAGAAAAATAGTATCCTTTAGAAGACAGAAAAGAGGTTCCACTCTCTCAAAGGCTTGTCTAGAGAACTTATATATAGATATATCGAAATAGCTACCACAGTCTGAAAATGTACGATAAATTCATCCTAAATAGTTCTAAAACTTCAGGTCTTTAGCAACCAGTGAGCAGATTCTTCATAAGAAAGCAAAAAAAAATCTGAGGTTTCATTGTACACACACACATATATATATATCTTACACATATATATATATTATTATTTAGATTTATTTATATCACTTGTATTCAAGTTGTTAGGGGCATTATTTAATGTATTCCCTCCTCTTTTGTCTAGACGTGTTTTTCTTACCATTAAAAGTCTATCTTAATGCAGCACTCTGGCATTTTGCACTTCTCAGTTTCTGAGGGTAAAGAGCTTATGTTGCAAACTGGTGTGGGAACAGAATAAACAACAAGCCTGGTATCCGAAAAGGACTGTGCAGCTGTTCCTGCTATATCCTGAACAAAACAAGCACTCACTGAGTGTTTATGAGGGGAAGAGAAACCAGTTTGAAATACTTGAAATAGATACTGTTGTCTTAGGCATCATCATCTAAAGAGAGATTAAGGTTCAAACTTACATCGCTGAAAATAAACTCATTGAAAAACTAAACCAGCAAGTCAGGCCCGGAGTACGACAGAAACGCCAAGGCTGTGGCCGTGCCTCTCATTCTGAGCACGCGTGCTCTTCTCAGCAGCTGTAATAATTTCAGTATTACCCACAGTTCACAGACTCCAGACAACGACCCTTCCTTCCCCCCAGCCTGTCCCAAACCGGAGCGTGCGCAAGGGCCCACTCGAGGCCCACTGGGAAGAACGAGACGGAATAAGAACTGTTCTGTTTTATATTGTTAGTGTTCTGGCCTCATTAAGGCCCTTTTGTTCTGGAGCCTGAGTATCAGGAGTTGCCTTTGGTCACAAAGCTGTCAAGTTCACTTATGGCCCAATTATAAGATATATAAATCAAAACAAATGGTAAGCCATAGCTAAACTCTCTCTTGAAAGCACATATAAACTGTGTTTTTATAGAAAACAAAACGTACGAAAGGTGATGCTTGTTCTGTGAAAGACTCAACTATTAAAATAATTTACTGGATATCTTTGATGTACATTTTCTTCAGTTGTAAGCACTCAGTAGTCCATCAACCGTGGATAAAGGTTGTGCTGAGAGCTTTCGCTGGAATTATGAGAATGGAAAACAGAATTAGAGACATGGGACTCCCATAGACTCCTTGTGCTGACATCCCAGTCCCAATAAATGAAACAACTCATTTCAGTGTGATTTTAAGGTTTTACAAGCACTAACTTGTGAATTATATAGGAAATATATTATATAGAAATACAGAAAGTTATATAGAAAATCCTCTTTTACTACCACTCCTAATACTAGCAATGTAAAGTATTGACCTTAAGAGAAATTGTACTCACATATAATAAAATATTTCAATTGCTTTTGATTTAATCATTGAAGAAACTAGCCATGCCTTGAAATATTTGTTTAACGGAGCCTATCTTTCACACTGCTGGGCAGGCTGAGAGGTACTTGTTCCTCTCCAGGTTCCATCTGGTTTGCAACAGGTCAATGAACGTTACTTTCCTGGATTTTCCAGAGAGAAGCCACTCATCCCAGGAAGCAACTGAAATGGCTGGGCTTGCTTGATATATGATGGAACGACTTGCACAGTAAGATTTACTCTTCTTGGATGTGGAGATCGAAACCTCCGCATTTATGGAGGTCTCATTTATGACACAGAACGAAACTAACGCCTACGTATCAACCGGACAGTAGTTTTTGTTTAAAAGCCTTTAAGTGAGATCCTAAGCAGAGCAGAATTTCAATGGATTTGCAGAGGCAGATGGAGAGAGCACAGCCGCCCCACGGCTCCTTACAACAGGCAGGTGCTTTCCCATGCACAGCCAGTAGAAAACCTGCTGCCTTGTGCTTCCTGTTTGAGCTCCACGGCAGCGCTTCCAATCGGGAACTGTATTTCCTGAAGGCTGCAGTGGTTTCTGGTCTAGGCTAATCCAGGATGACCTTCAGCTTTCTGGCACATGGACCTAACTTGGGCAAAGATCAACCCTGCTGATTTAAACAAACCCTTCTGCCTGTATTAGGAAACACGTAGTGTTTGTACTTGCTGATTATTTCACGTTTGTTGGGGCTTTCTGGATACAACCTTATTCTCATCTGTTGTCTAGCTAGATGTATCCTGAAAATTGCTAACAGCGATCCTTTCAATGATTGACAAAGCTGCAGACAGCAGTGCCAAAATCTGCTCAAACTCTGCAAGCTAATACACTATTTGACAAAATACAGCTGGTGCTCTAAACTCGTATTTTGAAAAAATATTTTTGCATAAAGTCTAAACTAAAAGCATAGCTGTTTCGTTTGAGGAAAATATGAGAAACTGCTACATGCAATAATGTCACTGAATCTCTGTTTTGGTCTCAATGTTAGCCCAGGACAATGAACTATTCGAGTGCACATAAACCTTTTGTTGTTGTTGTTATTTGGCACTGCAAACACACTAAATCTGTACTGAGATTCAACAGGATGCAGAGCATTCAGTTGTAGCCCGAGCATATTTCCAGTCTAGAGTCTGGCTTTGTAATTATTTGCAATGGAAAAACTAGGCACACCAGCCACACACCTGTGACACCTGTGAAAAGGGAACCTATTTCTCAAGGTATAATACTGTGGTTGCTTATCAGAATATGGAAAACATGAAGAGTATCAAAACTGAAGAAAGGAATTGGGAGCAGGAATGCTGAGCAGTACTTCTAATGTTATCCTCAAATCATTTTGTGGTTTTAGGCAAGCCAGTTGGTTTCTGGATGACTGTCTGTAACATAGGTCAAATATTTTTAGGTACTACTTGCACATTTTACACTGAGAGTTACATTATTCTTATAAAACATATTATTCTATAATACTACTTTTGAAGTAATGATACTGTTTGGGAGCCAAAATCTAACTGGTAGCTTAGTAGCCAACTTTCATTGATTTTCAGCAACTGTGCGTATAGTATCACTCTCGCTTCAGCAACAAGCTGCTGCTTGAGCTGACATCTGCTGATCACCCAAGTGCCCAGGTGCTGGGCCGTGCTTTGGCTCCACGCTGGGTGCACCAGCTCTCTCCTTAGGAGGGACGTCCAGGTCCAGGGTGCAAGTTGCTCGTAAGCAAACTCAGCCTCTCCTGGCAATGGGGGCACAATTCCCCTGGGCTGCGGGTCAAGCCTGCACTCAGGAAAAGCTTTCAAAGGCAAAACAGAGTCAATGTAAGTCCAATTTTTCAAATGTGGTATAAGCTGTGATGCTTTGATCTGCAGGCCAACTTTACATCTGAACAACTGGAAAGTGACTTTGTTATTTTATTTGTCAAAATACTGTAAAAAAAAAAAAAAAAAAGAGGTACATTTGCTAGGGCTTCCGATGCTCCACATCATTCTAAGAGCCCCACTTTGAATAAAGCACTTTTAATGTCACTGCAGAGTTTTCAAGTGGCATTTCAGCAAAATGTGCAGCCCGAGTCGCACGCGTGGCACAGACGAAACCCGCTCTTGGTCGCCAAGATCCTTCCAGAGCGGGGCTGGCGCCAGGGGTGGCTGGCGGGATGGTGCCGCCGTAACTCCTGCACGGCGCTCCCAGAGCAAGGCCTGTCTCTCGCAATTACCTCGACTCCGAGAGCTCTGCCAAGCTCCCACTGCGGACATATGGTCTCAGCAGGTAGGAACAGGCCAAAAGTGCTTCTCTTGCACTGACGTCAGCAGGGAAGTTTGACTGAATTCAGCTCCCGTGAAAATTAAATGCTACCTGACTACTGCCTTTTGTATTTTCAAGAGCACAGTGACTTGCCCTAGTTATTTCTACAGGTTCCTGAGCAATCTTCCTGTTTTTTTTTTCTTCCAAGCACAGTGTCTTTGCAGTTAATTAGAAGATAATACCAGTCAACTTCTGCTAATTATTTGTATTTTTGCTTAACACTTATAAATCTACTTGTTCAGGTGTTATTACAAGCTAATATTTGTCTTGTAAGATGCATTAGTCATTACAATTAGCGGTAGAAATAGATTAGTCATGCGCAAACAGTCTCATAAATGAAGTATTTATGCCCCCTTTGGGGATGGAAAGGAAGGTAATTTGAGCCCTTTATGATTATCAAGGGAAACCTGAGTTGTCTCTTCTATTCACATCATTGTTTCAGGGTTTCTTTTGGGCAAGCTGGCTGGATGAGGGCTTCCTTTCAAGCCCAGCAGCACCACTAGAAGCTGTGTTAATGATTTAATGAAAACCATCAGGTGTTACCTTTTCCTAGAACTGCTAGACTGCATTGCTCGAATAAATGTCACTTTTTTTTAATAAACCTTTTCAGCTAATGTGGTAGCTTTTCCTGTGGCGGGAGGAAACCGTCTTCTCACATGCCTGAATTCAGCTGCCCAGCACAGCAGCAAGAACATTCATGCTCAGATTGAGAGCTCCTGTGAGCCCTCGCTGAGAAAGAGCTTGCAGATTTCAAAGCAAGACTGAAGCGACTCCGATTGGGACGTCACTACATCCCTGTGAAGGTGGCACCGGGGACAAGCAGCAGTTCACACAACTGCCTGCAAAGCTTCCCTCAAAGCAAACAGAAGCTCTGATCGTGACCATCCAGAAACACCTTCCAAGGAATGGGTTAGACCACAAACACATCAGAAGGGCTAGTCCCCAAGGTCCCTTATAGGAAACACGAATTAGTTGGTTGAGAAGTCCATGATGAAGCCAACTATTACATTTCATTAGATTTTTTCCATTGGCCTTTCTTTATGCCACTTTTATATAAAAGCTCTTCCTTTTCCTCTTTGGTCTAGTAAGCCAACTCAAAGTCCCTCTTTTTGTGCGTTCATGTGTACAAAATCTCCTAAAAAGTCGCTTGTGAAATGGTTAAGCTAAATCAACATCTAAGACCATTTTAGAGTTAAAAAATTAAGGCATTTCACATAAGTGAATTTACCAGCTGCATTAGCGCAATACTTCCCTCACTACTGCAGTCACTTGGTGCTGTGTCATGCACACAAACCCAGCTTCTGACTTTGTACCAAATCATCCCATTTCCACTGATGCTTCTTCTTTGCTATCTCTCTTTCGCTACAATCTTTGCAATGAAAAAGCACCTCCACCTTTTCTCCAACTGAAAGACATTGTCAGGCTTCCCAAAAAGGTATCATGTGCTGGGGGAGCAAAAAACAAAAACAATTTTTGCTGTTGTGTTGCTTGACTAGAGAAATAGGTCACACATTGTTTCTAAAAGAAACAGATCATCAGAATATGGCCCCACATTGCTTACTGCCTCCCTCCACCCCCGTACACAGTCCTTGAAGCATTCCTATATCCCTGCCAAATTCCCTCACAAATACTTTAATTCTTTACGTGCATGTCTCATTCCATCTGCTCCCCAGGCTCTTTCGGCCATTTACATTCACTGGCAGAGGCTGCGAGATGATGCCACACGTTACAAACTGCCATGTTTTCGAGTGACTGAGGTATGGACTAAGGAGAATGCAGAGGAGTCAAAGGTCTATGGTTTTCTCTGGGATCCTCGGGTTAATTCTGCTAAGGGAAAACATCCCATGAGTATCACTAGCAGGTTTCCAGCTCAGAGAGGATGCGGCTGGGAAATGGGCTATGTTACGCCTGCAGGTCCCAGGCAGGAAAAAAAGGCTCCTCTCTGCAGGGTTTATGCAGTGCTGCACATGCAGGAGACTTTGTGCTCAAGCAAACAACAGAGAAAAGACAACTGTGATATAAAAGAGAGATGCGGGAAAGCAGCACTCAGAGGGAGAGAAAGGTGATGTACAGGAATATGCACTGCTGTCACCCGTGGAACAAACGCCACCCGTCTGATCCTGCCCACAGCAGCACACCACAGAACAGACCCACAAACTGCGAGTTTGCAGTCTCTGCCTTGGGGGTTTTGCAGCATGGTCACTGCAGCCCGTGAGCAGCTGTAAGCCTGTCACATACAGGGGCTGTTGCACTGCAAGCTGGACAGTTTTAAGAGCAGTTTCCAGGCGAAAAAGAGAAAAAATAACCTCTTCAGGTTTCTACACAGGGACGTTGGTACAACCAAAACACAGATCCACTGCGTGTTTGGCTACAAGCCTTAAGCTCTTTGAACAAGTTATATAGAAACCTCAAGCCATGAAATTTCACTTATACCCTCAGCCGGCTCTGTTTGCTAAACAGCCTTTTCCATCATCTCCGTGACAGCAGCTCAGATAAAAGAAACACGCACTTTAATGGCACAGACAGCGACGACTCAACTAAAAAGCACCACAAAACGTGAAACATCCTCCTGGAAGACGCCTGGACGCAGGGCAATGTCCTTGCTGGCCAGAATGCCACTGCGTCCTGCTAATCTGGGCCGTTACAGCAGCAAGCCAGAGTGCAAGGAGTCAGCGTGAGGAGTACCCATTTCGTAGACCATTATGCAACCTAATTAAGCTGCTACTAAGATGATATGAAAAAACATACTGCACTTCATCAGAAGTGAGGTGACAGCTCTAACCTCCCCTTTGCCCAAGGTGAGCCACGACAGTGAGCAGCTGGCGTGCCTGCCAAGCTACGTTTCTCCGTCTTTAACTCTCCCATTGTTCACATTCCTCCCCTAAGTTTTCCAGATTAGCTCATGGTCACTATCAAATCTCCTGCTACCTTCTATCCCATCTCCTTCCTTCTTCCTTGTGTGCTGTTACCACATTGTCTTTAATTTTTTCCCTCTCCCAAACACTGTCAAGCCAGAGTTTCCAACTGCCACAAAATATCTTGATTCATGCATGTCATCATTTGTCCTGCAAAGGACCATCATCGAAAATACCCTGCATATGCGTGAGCAAAAGCAGTGAGGGAATGACTGATGCTCCTTGCTTGCCCTCGCAGTCTGGACCCCTGCGAACTACTGCACAGCACATGAGGACTACGAAAGACAAAACAACAAGTGCCATTGTCTTGTGTGGAGAAGGCACGTGAGAGTTCTCAGCATGCTTTTGTATTTTTGACCCACTTTTTTCATGTTGAGGGGAAAAAAAGAGCTAGATTCTCCATTACTCTTCATCCTCTGTCCTTTACACAGGTGCCAAGTCAACAGGAAATCTCTCTGATTCATGACCACTTCATACCTTTCTGTTAAAAGGCAGAGAAGGATCAAAAGCTTGAGGTGATGGCAGGAATTCAGCATCATACTCAGCTGGTCCGGTCTAAGCCTGAGAGCTATCAGAGGTGTTAATCTGAAAGAGACAATACTGAGGGATTTGCAATGGACACAGGCTGACACATCACTCTGTCTAGCACAAGACACTCTTCTCCTAGGACAGTGTCTGCAGCCCTGTGTGCGACACACACATTTGTGAAGGAAGTTTGGTGCCTGAGAAAGGCTCTCACAGGAGACAGTGTGCCACTGAGGGAGGACTCCGGAGGAAAATGCTCCTGGGAGTTGTGTGTATGGAGTCTCTCCCCTCAGCAGCCATGCGCCTCTAGGCTCTCAAATACTAAACACCCCCATGGCCACCTTCGCTCACCTTTGACAGAACTGGATTCCCAGCCAAGACTGTTATCCTCAAATTTAAGCACCTAGTTTTCCTGCAATAATATACTCTCTTAAGATGTGGCGTATTGTCCCCTTTTAATGTAGTAACGAGGAAGTGGGAGACACCTGCCTAAGGAGCTTCAAACTCACACCCCATGAAAATGACCTAACTCCTAAATTACAGGGTGTTCTAGGTGGAGGAATTCTCCACCCAGCCTTTGATGACAGTGCAGCGGGTAGCAGAGCAAAAGATATATTGGGCAAAAGAGGAGAATTATTAAAGCCTAATCATTAAGTCACAGATTATTTTGTCTTGTTTTACCACTTACTGCTTTACCTAATGGCTCCGCTCTGCAAAGGCAGCTCTTTGATCCACAGAATCGCTAATCCTTCAGTGAATTGCCTCTTCTTGGGAATTTTACTTACCTACATGCTAATCACCCTTCCAGCTTTGTTATTGCACCTCTTAGATTTTTTTCTCTTATTTTCCCAATGCTCATTGTCTTTACTAATTACTGCATTATCTTTACATTTGAACACTTCATTCTTTGCACACTGTGCGCATAATGCTGGAGAGAAAGCAAATTTTCTCTTAAGTTCACTGAGTGTACCCTTGGGATGAAGAAAGCCAGGAAGGATGGGATATAATAAACGATCAAACTCACTGAAGCTATCCAGGGAAGCAAGCCCTACTGGCTCCGCTTCATCAAAGGGTAAGCTGCCCTATGTTACAAGGGATTTGTTCATTTTGCATTTTTGCCTTCTTTCCAAGCAGACTGAAAATTTCACTGCATTATAGAGTATTTACTATGTTTTAACAGTATACATCCTTCACGGTCTCTTAGGCTGTTTTGTGATCTTATATTCAGGAGCCAGCATTACTTGAGAATGAAAACTATGAAAAATATTTCCTATTCCCTAGTCAGTGTATGTGCAAATACAGAAGGAGAAAGCAGAAGTGCACAAAGTTCCTAGTACAAACGTGTCTACAAAAGCACAGTCATTACAGGAAAAAAATCCATACATTACATGATGTGCATTGTCTTTATTCTAATCATGACCATATGGAAACAAAGTACATGCTTTTGTTTAAACACTCGAGAAGAAAAAAATTTCTTCTCTTTTTCAGAGAAGAAAAAAACTCTTGGAAAAAGCTGTGTCTTCTTATCAAAATAATTTTAATGAAAAAGTAAGTACAGGCTGAAACCACTGTCCAAATAGCTTGTAAAAGTTCATTATTTTTATTTTAAAAAAGAAACACCATGAAGAAAGACACCAGGGACTTCAAGAGCTGTTAGCTCCATCGGTTTAGGGTACTGTTCAGTTTCTCTGGCAGTTTAGGTATGAAAAAGCCTCCTAAATTGTGGGGAACACTGGCCTGTGCACACAGCATGTAGAGAAGAAATGGCAATGCTCAGCTAGGATGCAAACAGGAGACTCAGCATGGAGCAAACATGGTATGTATTCATCCTAAGAACCGGTCAGAGAGTAAATTGAACAAAATAATCCTGAGTAGGAATCCCAGTGGGACTGGGACCAAAAGGGTGAGAGGAAGGGAGCTGGGGGGTGGCTGCACATTTTGGTTGTGATTCAAGAAGTCCTGGAATCCTTCCTGAGCCTCTGGGTCGGAAATTCTGACTTACGCTCTGCTTCGACTCAGAATAGGAAACTGTATCCTAACTGCATGTTGCTTTTTATAGAGTAAACTTTATTGCCAACTTCCTTTGGAGCAGGAGATTATTCCTGGTAGTCTTTAAACAATACCCCAACCACAGGACACAAGTGCAAACAAATGTAACCTCCGTTCCCCCAGAGTAATACAGGCCTTCTCCAAAAAGATAGCAGGAGGGCCAGAGCTTGTCTTTATTCCACATCTCTGTAAATGCTCCATGTGCTGATGGGTTTTAAAAGCAGTTGGCTCATCTTTCTCCTCCTCCTTCTCCCCCTTTAAACTTGGCCAACGTGGAAGGCGAGCGATAGGGTCCAAGAAAGGCTTGCCAGGCCCACAGGCTGAAGCGGAGGTTTCTTGTGCAACGCAGTCACCGGCTGCGGAGGGGAAGTCCAGCGCTCGCAGAGACATCTATCACAAGGGCTTCCAGGAAACTTATTACACAGTGGTTTACCGCATCTAACAGGTAGAGTGGCAGTCGCCCACCACACTCCCAGGTCTACAGGATCTCAGTAACTGCAGATATTTAATTAACCTCAATCTTCTAATCCAATTGTAACTTCCTTATTGTTTCTTTTGAGTGATTAATGCCAGAACACGGAATATTAATTAATATCTCAGTTTCCTTCTGAAAGTTCAACAGTAACAACTCCAGAAAGATCAGAAGTCCAGACAAAGGGGCTTGTGATGTTATGTTCTAATTTTTCTGTTTTGTAAAAGAAAATAATTCTAAAGAGTAAGGCAGATGTAAAGAAGGTCTTCCTAGTAAGTACCTCAAATGCTATCAGTTTGCATCATATCTTTCCCTTTTCCCCGAAAGACTTTTTCTCCTTAATCCCATTCAATGCAATTACTGTGGGAACCTGTTTTTGTAGCAATTAGGTGAATTTTCTATTGCACCTTTAAAACACAGCTAAATGTATCACTTTTGATTTTGTTTTTTATATTTTCCCTTTTGCAGTTTGATCCTCCAAGACAGCGAACTCATGTGCACGGCCTTAACAAGAGCAAAGGAGATCAACAAATTTGAGACTGGCAATAGGGATAGTCCCCATTACTGAAAATATTTAAGCAACTGCACTCAACAAGCCATTTCTAGCACTAGTCCTACACAGGTTTAGCCCTTTCCTCTGTCTGTAATCCACAAACTGGGGTTTTATTTCATCAGTCCCCCCAAACTCATTTTTGTACCTGCATCAAGAGAAGCTACATTTTCCAACTACTTACGTACCGTTCTCAAAAATGAGGCTTGTGTCCAAGACTTGCTCCTTTTCATTAGGACTGGTTAAGTGCCCAGGTCTCACTGTAAGGAAAAAAGTATTTTTCAAAACTTCATCCTGTATCCATAATTATTTGCTATGCCTGGTGTGGAAATCTGCATTAGATACCTTGTTGCCCCCACTCTTTATCAAATACAACGTTTTAGGAAGGAGAAGGAGAAACAAGAGAGACTTCCAAATCCTGGTTAAATATTTCTGCAGGAAATTTTTTTCAAAATACACTTGCACTGTTTTTTTGTGATTTTTCATTTCCTTTTTCACACTTTCCAGGCACGGACACACAGAGGCAAATGTGACACTTTGCAGGGGAAAAAATCCTACAGGAAAATTCCAAATACATCTAGGTGAGATTTAGGGGTTTATTTCAATTAATATTCACTGCTGGTATTTTGTTGGATTTATTCATTCTAATTAGCAGCGATTTAAAGAGAAAATCCTGCTTGCATTGCCTCAAGGCACACAGAAACAGCAATCGACATGGGCTTCAGCACAGCCTCTTTGCACAAGGGAAGCAGGAGTTGCCTTCCCCTGTATAAACACCTAACGGATCCGTATCCAGTCCATCCTGAGGGCCCCCTTTCTGATGAAGTTTTGCATAGCTCGTGTGCACGCCAGGGAGAGCGACAGCAAAACTCACCGGCTCACATCGCGGCTAGTGGAAGACGGAGATGCTGCCATCTTTAAGGCAGCGCTGCGCGGATGACAGGAATTCTCCCCGCGTGGTGGGAGCAAAAATGGATGCAAGGATTTGGTTTTAATGGCAAATTCTAGCTGGTTAGGTTTGCACAGTCATCACCCCTTGTTCGATTCAGAGAAGAGAAGCTCCTCGCAGCCAAAATACCAACCTCTCCAGCAGACAGCAGCCGGGTGACAATTATTCCCAGGAATTTTTTGCGTCGTGTAGGAATTGTTGTCAGATGGGGGCTACCAGCATGATTTCAATTTTGGTCTAGATGTTTGTGCAGGACGTTGAAGGTAAATCAGGGTTAATGTCTCCCCGCGGCCTGTTCTGTGTAGCCAGGCCTGCGCCGAGGCCGCGTGTGGAACTCCCAGAGACGTCAGCAAAAGTTTTATGCATGAAGAGAATGCACAAAGGCAGCTGAAATCTGCTCTGCGGCTAAGGCATCTGCATTGCAGATTGGAGAGGAAAATTTTGCCCTAAGTGCCAAATCTCATTTTTTAAGAGTAAAACTATTTTTGTTTTATACAAGTGCAGAAAATGATCATTTGGGTAATACTGAACAGTCATTTTTTTAAAGAAAAAAATGCAACCTTCCTGCCATTTGGCAATTTTTTTTACAAATACTTGGTGTAACTTTTTTAATTGCTTTTTAAAACATTTTTTGTTCCCAAACATGTTTCTAAGCTTCTGTAAAAAAGCAGCTACTGACAGAAGCAACACTTTTGTACTTATTTAATCCCGAATATTAAAAATAACTTCGACAACTTAAGCTGATGTGCTGGGGTAACTGTCTTCACTTTGGATGTGGTGAAGGACAGCACCATTAAGGAATAAATCATACCCACAGCAAAGTCAGCGGAGACTGTATTTTGATAGGAACAGGCTATCCTCTTATCAGTATAGCAGTATTTTATGTTAGTTTAGAACAAGAAGAGAGGAACATCATGTGGACACTTCAATGTAGAAATTAAAGGCAAAAATTAGGCATGGGTAAGCACCTTCTCCCTCATTTACATTTTGGGAAAAAATTTCCGGTTAAATACATTTGCTCATGGCTATCACCGGGATACAGGATAGTAGTCATAGTTCATCCCATTTTATTTGCGACCTGCAATGTTTGAAAAATGTGTGACAGGGAAATAAAAAGCTTCCTTGTTCTTTTTTTCATAGGCTAGACAATGTTTTTTCTTTCTCTTCCCACCCCCTCACCATTTAATGGTAAATCTAGCACGCAACTTCCTGCCATTTCAAAGCCCAGTTTAAGTATAGGTTTAACACACACTTACAAAGAGGGGATATATCTACTGATACACCTGGTGATCTGAAAACCCGGGGCTTCGGCCTCTTTCTGGGCGCACAAGCCTGTGCTTCGAGCAGCCCTGCTATTCTTGATTCATCAGTTTGAACACGGTGATGCCTTAGAAAGATACCTGTATTAACAGCAGATGATGCTATTTACACTACTGGTAAACCCTTTCTGGGTGCAGCACTCTGTGAACGCTGATCCCTTCCCTGACCTCAAGAAATTTCCATAGCTTTTCAGGCAGGCAGTGAAGACCGTGAATTGTGACCCATTCCGGCACCTATTCAGCGAAGCCAGGTTTCCAGCAAAGGAGCAAACAAGACCACAGAACCAAACAATTTTGCTTCATATTCCTGCCTAGTGGTACCGCTGTGCATCATTCAGCTTTTCTTTCTCTATTTGCGGATTTGTCCTGAAAGTAGCTGTACCTCTGAACAACCCCTGCATTAACCCAGACCATCTCTTTTGGCTTGGAGGAAATAGATATAATGACTAAACTGAGATTGGAAGTAATCATACATGAAATTTGGCCCTGGCATCAAAACTATTTTAGAGAAGGGACACAGTCTTAGTTATTGCCTGCAAACAGCTCATCTGCCACCCTAACAACGGATTTTTAAAGAGTTTTCAGTGTATAATTTCACAGGAGGGCATCTTGGCCATGTTAGAGATGGTTCCTCATCATTCTCACTGAGATGCCCCTGTTCGGTGCAGAGGGAATCCTCAATTAAAGAGCAAGTGAATAGGAGCCACCTACCAGCCATGCTGGCACTGGCTGTACTTTTCTACCCAAAGAAACAATACTCACTCACTGTCTGCTGCAGAAAAGGAAAACCAGAAAAAAAATCCCAACTCTTATTGACAAATTTGTTTTGAACATGGTGTTCTTTTTTTTTTCCTCCTCTATCAATACAGATAGATCATGTTCTTTTTGTCATCAGGTTACAGGACATTTCACTCTGTCAGCATGATATAATTTGCAACAGAGGTGATATATCTCCCTTGCTGAAATAAAGGAGCTTTTCAGGATACTTAACAGAGCTCCGATTCTAATCACATTCATCATTATTTGGTTCTGATATTTGCCGGAATATTTACATTAAGCAAAACAAAGTGATCTGAACAGACAACCTGAAAGGGCAAAATAAGCCCTAAAGATTGAGAAAGCAACTACAGCCAAACGTTTAAGGAAAGAACATGCTAGAATTTGAAAAGCTGCCATATAAACCCTTCACTGAGAATAATTCTCTTTCAAAGACCTAGCAAGGGAAAAAAAGCTCTGAAGGAGACAAATCAAAATTAATCATGATCAAATGACTTAAGAAATACTTACGGAAGATTCTGTGTTACCTCTCATTTGGTGCAAGAGAGTTAAACACTGCATCTGAACTGTATACGAGGCAGGCAATGAATAAGGGAGTGGGGGGACTTCTCACTCAATGCTTTGAATGGATTCACTGTATACCTTTCTTGTATAACAATATTCCTACTTTAGCACCAAGATAATTTTAGGAGTGCTGTCTAATAAATAATGGCCACATTTGCAAAAACTGATGCCTGTAATTGATTCCTGTACTTTGTATGAAAAGTCATTTGTGAATGAGAATGACCTAATTTATACTCTTGTCAGCTGCACGCATACTTGTGAATTAATTTATATGCAGCATTTTGAATGCTATGATAATGCCTTTCCTATATAATGGTTCTTAAGTTCTTTACAAGCACCAAATATCCTACGGTGCAGGGCGGTATTGTCCTCATTTCTCACGCACAGAAATCGAGGTGCAGAGCGACACAAGGGCTTTGTAGCCATGACAAAAGTTGTATTAACTCGTTGCCTTCAGCTGGGAGAGGAGATAATGGAGACAGGGAGCTGTAAATCATGAATGTTCTGGATAAAATATTGTTATTTAGTGTTCCTTCCTTTATAAGAATCAAGGATTTGCAATGAAGAAATCTGATAAATTAGTTCAAAACAGGCAGAGAACGAAGGCTGTTTTAGACGTTTCACAGTCGAAACTGTGGAAATCTTCAGTGCAGGATCATGTGGAGGCAACAGGGCTGGAAAGGGATTAAAATATTTCATGGAGCACTGATCCATTGGCAGCCGTTAAACATGATGATTTAGATACATCATCCCTTACAAAGATACACCTCACACTACCAATTGCAAGGAGCCAGGAAGGTACGAAAGGAAGATTTTATCCTATACATTTGCAGTCTTAGTTACCCAGTATGACAGTTATTGCTTTTATGCTACTTAGCTGCCTTACGTATATACATGTAAAAGCCAAGGGAGCACCCCTGACACTTCTATCTTGACTTGTAGAGGGAATCCAGGATACCTACATCCAAAGCTTGGAAGGAGGTCTGGATTTAGAAACAAGCCCGGAACTTGGGACTCCGTATTCTGGTCCTGCAGCAGGAGGAGCCAGGGATGCACAGAGAATCCACCTGATATTCCAAGATAACAATTCAACCACTTTCACATAAAAAAAAGAAGAAAAAAATGCATTTCCATGGAGCCGCACTGATGGCTGCATCCCAGTGCAGAGAAGCCTCCTTCCAGGAGCCCAAGAGAAAGGACTGCGGACGGTGCTCCGGCAGGGCGGCTCTCCGTCCGCATTCCCCGGTGCAGGCTGAACTTTCGACCCTTTTGTATATTCTGATTATGGGAACCAGCAGGATTCTGGAACCAGCAGGATTACTGCCATGACCTACTTATGAGTACTTTTGCTGCTGCAGAGTGATATGGCCCAAGCGCTACTTGATGCTGTGGTTTCAATGTGGCAGGACTGTTCACGTGTCACATTCAGACCTACGTGCAGTGGAGTGGGGCTCCTGAGCTCTGTGCACATCCATGGTTATTATTTCTAACAGAGCAGCTTTCCTGAAGGATACTCTGATTCTGGAGGGTCCCAAGACACTGCGGTGAAGAAGTTTTTGTGTACTTTTCCACTTCTCAATGGCCATTTCTCAAGGTCTCAATCCTAAAAGCCAGAAAAACAGAGAGACAGGGCCAAGGAGCATTTTCCTTGTGGCTCGATTGATCAAGCAGCTGTGCTGAGGGATTGGCATGGGCCTGTCCTCCCCCAGGTTTGATCTGCCCTGGCCCCAGAGCAACACGTTGCCTTATGTCCAGTTATGGGTGTCTGCATCATGGAGCAGTGCCTGTTTCTGCATCCTCCTGCCTGCCCTCTTCAGAAAGGACGTCTCGTCCTTCACTTCGTCTGCTAATGCATCTTTTTACATTAAAGCTCTCTTCACACTGTCTTAGCCCCAGAAGTTCAGCATTTCAGAGACACTACATACTCTGGCATCTGGGAAACTGCTATATTTGTCCTTTGTAAGACTGAACTCACGCTGTAAGACATACAGTAAGAAAGGAAGTATTTTCACCTGTTCGATTTGCTTTATTTCAGCTAGTCCTAACTCTTGAATTCCTTTCGCAAATCAGGCTGTAAATAATAGATTGTGTCGAAGTCCGAGAGAGATTACAGAAGCCTCTTCTGATTCAGCCAAAGACTAGACATTTGGCAGTGTAATCCATGGCCGCCTTCTCTCGTGGAAGAGCTGCACACGAGACAGGTGGTAAACCAGAGAGTCTACATCTGTGCAGCTACACAAGCCTAATGCTCATGGGCCAGCAGTATCCCTGCTGAAGTCAGGGGAAGCACACTGATAGAAATGAGGAGAAAACCAGGCCCGCGCTGTTTGACGCAAGGACTTGCTTTGATTGCCACGTGCAGCAAGCAGATTCTTCTCAACCAAGTCCCATCTTTATCACATACTGAAATGGGTCTGTCTAAACCTGCAAGGAAGTCAGGCAGGAGCTGGCCCTGCCATTTCACTTGCCAGAGTTGAATCGATATCTCTTCTAACTATTTGATATTTCTTTTTGATACCAGGATAGCTGACGTTTTGCTTGTAATTCTCAGTATAGTTTTAATTACTGCCTGAGCAGCCTCCACCCAGCAGCTTATCTACATTACTGCTGCTTGACAGGGCTGTAAAACTAGAGATAAACCTGATAGCAGAAGGTCCACTGCTCTAATGGCCACTGCCTTCAATAATTAACAAGCAGGGGAAAGAAAAACAAATAGCGAGCAGCCGGCCAGGCCGAAGGCTCCCTGGTGCAGGGAGGTCTCTTTGCAGGGTGCAGCTTCCACTCATATGTTTTTTACCTTATTTTCTGATGCCTCTTTATTCCCCAGAAGTCTCTTGAGTTTCTGCATCTCCAGCTAAAACTCAGTTTTTGGTGGCCCCTCTCCCCAAAGACCCTCCTGCAGCCCCTGCATCCTCCCCATTCGCTGACACTGCTCCCGTGTGCTCCCCACAATTCCCATTCTCGCCACAATTCCCATTGCTGCCACAGGCCTCGCTCCATCTCTTTGTCCCCCCCAAATCAAAAAGAAGCTCCAAGTCGTTTTTCGTATGAAAATAAATCATTGCACTATCTTTAAAAATGCCATGTGGAAATGTCCAAAGGAATAATTACATGTACATTTACAACAGTACTACATATGATTAAAACATTTGCTTTGTCCAGGGGCAGCAACTTCTCCCCCTCCCTGTTTTATACTGGATAATTTCCTGGAGTGCTACGGTATTATGTAAGTGTTGAAAAAAAATCGTTGAATTGTTGAAAAAAATGAACTTTTTTTAAAAAGAAACAATGAAAAACTATACAGGAAAACTCTGGATAAGGCAAATACCTTGGGGTTACCAGAACATGAAAACATGAAATGACGAGTGAAAAAAAAGGTGTGAGCCCCACTATTCTACACTGAGCTTCCTGCATCATTCAAGCGTGGGCACAGGGATTTCATACCACCTTCTGAAGGTGAAATGAAATCCTAAAACAGTCATTCCAAGGAACAAGCATGAAACCTATCAGGATGGTTGTGCACTGAACCCAAATTTCCCAGCTCTGTCTGAGTCAGGAAATAAAAGCTCTGGTCAACAACGCTGAGCGAAACGCCGGCCCGAGCTCAAGGAGCTGAACGCAGGCGGGTGGGCAAGGCAAAGCCCTGCTGGGCCTTGGCTCCGCTCCACGGCTGCCCCTTTCGAAGCAAGGGAGGCTCTTTTCTGCCTGCCCCTGCCCCGGGAGCTCCGGGGGGGATTCTGCAGGGATCCTGGCGGGCACAGGGACCTGGGGGAGCTGCTGCAGCCAAACTGCATCCACATGAGCACTAACCCTGAGGAGGCCGGAACAACACTTAGAGAGTGAAACTAATTTAAACAGTATTAGGCAAGACTATAAACAGTTTAGAGCACTTCTATAAAGCACAGGGAAACAGAGTAGCGGGATCTGTTTGTTCTCCCATGGTAAATATCTCCACTGTAGAAATCCATAACAAACAGTCTTGAAAGAGCCATGGCCCCGAGTGAGCTGCGTGGCACCCAGCCAAGCTCACTTAGTCTGCAGGAGGCCTAGTTGGAGACGTGTTTGCAACTATTCTTGAGTGACACTCATCCTTCTCCCCCCATTAAAAAAATGTATCTGCCTGCTTGGTATTTTTATTTTTAATAGTGTTAAGGAGGAAAAATAAATGCACATATTATTAACAAGCCACTGAAAAATCAGCCAGTGTATCTGGAGTGGCCATATTTCAGGCTTTTTATAGTCCCAGGGGAAATACTAAAAATACTCTATTGCCATGCAGTAGAAGTCAGACTTGGTCCCCAAGTTTTGACTTGGGTTATTCTTCCTTAAATATGTCACAGGAGAGAATCTGCATAGGCATTTTCAAAAGTCAGTGTGGACTGAGCACAGGTCCTGGCCCTGAGGACTTCAAGTGTAAGAGAGTGGACATGTTACCTTGGGGCAGACAAGTGTTCAGTAGCTCTACGGCAAAGCGCAAGATGGAAGATTGATTGCCTTGAAAAGCCTAAATTTTTAAACACTTCAAGCCCCTCTTTCTACACAACACCAAATTTCCATACTCTGCTCTCTCATTTGTGAAAAGTGATGAAGAGTTAAAAGAAAAGGTTTTCAGATTGTCATCTTCATGATTATTTGTCCTCCATGACTCTAGCAGTATACTCAGGACCGAGAAACTGCAAAATCTGGTATGAGTTAAATGTCTTTAGGCTAAAATGATTGCAAAACACTACCTCCCTCTAAAACTATTGTAGTATTTAAATTTTGTAGTAGTTTTTTTGTTGTTGTTGTTGTTTTTTCCTTTTTTTAATGCATAGATATCTTATACAAGAGCCTCCTTGCGCTCTTTAATAAACAGATGACTCTTTCCAGGCTTTCTTCTATTCCAGCTATATAGGAACTCTGCAGCTCAGATGTTCAGCGCCTGCGGGGGTGCAGGTGCATCTGAGACCAGGCGACTGCTCCGCGAAGCGCAGCACAGAGAGACCACCGTTTTGTGCCGAAATTTGTCATGGGTCCCATACGTACACAGGAAAAAGCATCAAGCAAGTAGAGATAAATAGTGAAATAGGAACCCTGAGCTGCATTACAAAACTGTGAAATGATACAAGCACGTATGAGTAAGTCCTCGTAGTCGACAAAATATGTCTCCTCGCTGGAGGCACTTTCCTTTGCAGGGCTCTAAATAAATTTTTCCTTCTGTGTCTGCCTCTGTGCGAAATTTTTCTTCCTGAGTATAAAGGGATAAGATACTGCTCCTGTTCCCCACTAGATATGCGTTCTCTTTCTGTGCTTTATCTCTGTGGGCTGGAGTCCCAGCTGGGGTTGGGGAGCTCAAGAGGGAGATGGAGCCCCAGGATGGCAGGGGACCCAGAGCCGCACGCATCTTCCATTGCCTGAGCAAGCACCAAAGCTGAACCCACTAATGAACCACCTCAGATGCACTTATCTTGCTGGGTACGTTGTTATCCTTGTGCCTGAAGAGATTACTCCTTGAGGAGATTGACCTATAAAGTCCACGAGATCTGGGGACACCTGTGTCAAATTCTTGTCCAGGACTCAGACAACGCGATCTGGAAATAAAAAACCAAACAACAGAGTTTTCCTTAATCATCTTCTTTTCCCTTGGGAACAAGTAAGCCACCTTGAAATTATCTTCTCTAAGCTACTAAGACACCGTGTTTCTTCTCCTCTTATTTGATTCTACTGCCATTTTCATCATTCAAGAAAAGCTAATTTATCTACCCCAAATTTACTTTTAGAGCTAACAGATGCAGCAGGCACAGCTGAGACCTAGCTACTACTTGCAGCACTGCTATTGGTCTGCTGTGACCTTAGACAAGTTATTTAACCTCTGAATGTCTCAATTTGCCAGTCTGATGAATGGTGATGAAAACTATTTCTCAGTGATATACTAAAAAAAAAAAGGGTTGTTAAATACTTTGCAATTACTGGATAAAGATTATTTTTAGCCCTTCAACATGACTCCATCTCTCACAAGATATTCAAAGCAGCTATTGTGCGAGTTCGATGCCCAGACCCTTTTGAAGTGACAAGTTAATTTTCTTAGCAGAACAACACCTTGCAGACATGGCTCAGCTCTGCATCCTCCTTTCCCAGATACACAGCCTCTTCTAGGCATATTTATTGAAGGGCAAGGAAATACATGCTTCTGGCTACGAAGCCAGACAGTAGTTGTTACTGGATCAGCCAACCAGGACAGCTTAGACAGAGGTGAAACGAAGGGTTGGTGTATCTAATTTTTAATGTATCAGGGCTCCAGTCATTCCTTCTTCCCAGCCCCTTTGCCTTTGAGTATCACCTTTGATTCCACTTGCTCTCGTGCAATGCTCAAATTACCAACAGCTGATCAAATAGCACAGTTTCTAAGCAGCCATCCCAAATTCTTGGGGAACCACAGAAGACACAGAAATGTGACCTGACCTGCTTAACCCTGTCTGACCCTCTCTGCCCTGCAGTCTGACCTGACCTCATTCCTTTTATCCCTCCCAACACACTTTAATAGAACCCACCGGGAGCAAAGCAGTAGGGGACGAGGGGGTCCGTCTACCTTAACGTCTTGTTTCAGAGAAGTGTTTCCTTAGCTAAGTATTTAAACTCTCAACAGCAATTTCCAAACTGCTGGAACATTACCTCCCACCCCAGCACTGTAACCAGCTCTTTGCCTGGCACTCCGAGCAGAGTGTTCCTGAGCCCCATGCCTTTGCCAGTAGCAACTTCAGAGCAGGCAAAACACATTCCTCAGTAGGAATACTTACATATCCCAGGAAGTTTCCTTATTCTGTAGATCAGAGCTTGGGAATTTTATCCATCATTGTGAGGCGCATTGCCAGTCTGCTTGTATTTGTTTACAGAGCGCTGGGAGGTTGCAGGTTATCCTTGCATTTTGCTGCTATCTAATCCTCATCACGATATAATCACAACGAATCATTCAGAACTGCAAGAGCAAACCACCCCATGTAAGAGGGAGCCAGGATTAGCAATAACCAGACTATGGGATTTTAGCCAGGGACTCCTCATCACTTACTTCCCTCTCTACACTGAAACTCTGTTGTTTCAAAAGCACAGACATACTTTGGTCTTTCCAGTAGACCTGTATTTGCAGACAAGCCTGGAAACTCCAAGACATAGCAGATGTAGCCCCCATCTTTAAATTTTTTCCCCTTCACTTACAAAATGCTGATTAATTTGGGCTGAAGAGAGCTGGAAGGGTCCTTCTTGCGCGTTCCACACCATGCCTTGCAGAGCTGCTGCCAGCCGCACAGTGCTGCTCTGTGCCTTCCTGCCAAAGCCACTGCGCGACTGGAACTGAACTCCACACCTCCCCGGCCACCACAGCACCAGGTGCCACTGCTTTGGGATGAGGAGCATTCCTTACACTACGAGGCGCAGGCTACTTTCTGGAATATGTATTCACAACCATTTCCCAGTTCATGTCAGGAAAGTCTTGCTTCTTCTCAAGCACAAAGTTGTTAAAAATCGTGCACGCACAAAAGAGAAGCAGGAGCACTGAAACAGAAGGAACCTTGTGCTAAAGAGATCCTCCGCATGGAAATCCAATGCCATGACGAGGCTCCGCTGGCGTGTGGAAAGGAACTCAAGGAAATATTGAACAATCCATCTATAAAAAAGAGGTGGGGGGGTTATGTCATGTCATCATGCTGACCTGGAAATCAGGAGGATTCTGTAATTCTGGTATCATATGATGCGTGGGAAGAGCTGGCAACAGGAAGCCCTGTCGCTCCCCAAGCTCCGCTGGCTTCGGGAAGACTATGTCTGAGCGGCAGAGTGGATTCGAGGAAAACCAAGCATGGCCTGACCAGAGACTCCGGCACACCCAGAAGAGCAGAGCTGGACAAAAAGGATCTGGCCCCCAAAGCCAGCACCAGCACTGTGAAAAGTCAGGCTGAAAATTAACTGCTCTCCTAAAAGGAGATGCGGAATACAATACACGGGTCCCAACAGACCTAGGAGCTGGCATATTATTTTTTCAGGATAAAAGCAAGCTTACCTAACCAAGAGTCCTCCTGTAGCCTGATGAGATTCAGTTCCAAAGACTTTTCCCAAATTTGTTCTAATAGTTACTTAAGGAATGAGCCCCAAAGCCACCACGTACAGATGGGCATCTCGTGAAATTCCAGCCAGCCGCAGCACCACGTTCACCTTGCACCACGTCTACCCCCGGGTAACACGCAGAGCCTTGCATTACCCAGCACCCGAGCTCCTGCAACGAGTTTCCTCCTCTGCCTCTGCCTGCCTGCATCCTTCACATTACCCATTACCCATCCTTCAAGACGGATGGTCCGTTCTGTTGTTTGGAAAGCACCCAGCACAGAAACAACAATGTCACCACTGCTACCACCACCACACCACTGTGACTTAATTCATCAGCTTTTCACCACTGGAAAACACAGCTCAAAGCACACGTTTTGTATCTATGAAAAATGGATTCAGCAGCCTCCCCCTGGCTCTTGTGTGAGCACCAAGCACGCCCACTGTGGGGAGCGACATCATCTTGCTCGCGACGAGCCAGAGCTGGAGAGTGGACCGCGATGGGCGCTGCCAGCGCCACGCAGGCAGCTCCTCCTCGGGACCTGCAACGGCAGTGCCACCCTGCCATCCTGCTGCTGCAGCAGCCCAGGCTACCTGGAATATTTCTATTATATATATATAGACAGAGAGAAAATGATTCAGCCAGGAGGTAATAAAGAGCTCCTGAATTTTCTTCAGATCGCCCAAGTGTTCCTGCTGCCCCTACTGAGATACTCTTTAGTCTGAGCACAAGGCTGATGAATATTGGCACAAGAAGAGGATTTATGCAATGAATTATCTCCAGCAAAGGCCCTCTGCTAACCCAGTGTGCGAGAAGAGCCAACTCGGAGATGAGGGCACAAATGCACTACCATTTTAGGAACGCCCCCCCATTGCCCTAGACAAGGCAATGGAGGGGTTTTGTTATTGCTGACAGTAACATAAAACTGCGTGATGAGCACTACACACATTCCTACCTACTGAGAAGGAAGGAACTATTCCTATGGAGAAAGAGCAGAGAGGAACCAGAGCTGTGGCAGGAATGGGTGAGCAGGGATAAGCTGACATAGCGTTTTCTAGAGCCGACCGAGGCTGCTCCATGCTACGCTCTGGTCACTCTTTTCACATGCACATTTTCAGTGTTTACACCTCATTTTATGTGTGTGTCTGCTTTCCTCTCCTTTTCACCATATTTTCCTACCTTTGATCCACTTCCAGAAACCTCTTACCAAAGGTATTAGCAAGGCAGGAAAAGCAAAGGGCTGCCCCACATGATAGATCTGCCTGGCTTGATGGCTCTTAATCCTGGTCTTTTCTTTTGCAGTAGTTCACCCGAGTTCCATTTGCTGAAAGAAAAAACATGACTATTTCCTGAAGAAACTTGCTCTCTTTGCTTCAATGCTTTCCTTGGTAATTTATTATCTTCTGTGTAAAATATTTTTTTCCTATTTATTTTTGATTTACTAAATTATTCCAAATTTTCCAAATTCCAAGTATCCCCAAAATTCCAAAAGTATGTGGATATGCAGCCAGACCCTGAGCACTGCCAGAGCTGGGAGCTGCTTCTGGGCCCCAGCAGCCTCCAGCAGCAGTCCAAAGACTGTCCTTCCACAGCTTCCCACAAGGCACTTACTGTAGACTCATATAAGAAAATTAATTATTAAAAAGCAAAACATGTCTTGGAGTTTAACAGCTATGAGAGAGACTGCTCAGCCACCAAAGGTATGTTTTTAATAATTAATTGCTGTTTTATTTAGCACAGAAGGAACCATCGTAAATCAAGAGTAAATCCTTGTGTAAAATGGGTTCTTTGAACAGAGCCACTCAAAGAACATGAGATAAAAACACTGTCATGAGAGGAAAAAGAAGTTCCATAAAAGCCTAACTTGATGAGAATGAGAAAAATGGCTTTTTTTTTTTTTTTTTTTCCAAACATAGGAAAACATTCTTCATTTCCATAGTTGTGTGTGTTGGATGTAACCCTGGTGGGCTTGTGCCACTTGTCCTGCCACGGCCGCTCAGCAGAACGTCTCTCACTGCAAGAAGTTAATGGTGGGAGGATGGGGCAGAGTACATAATAAATAGCATAGAGAAAAAAAAAATCCTACTTATTCATGATTACTTTCCAGTGCATTAATAAAACCTGCTTACTTCATTTATTCTCGAGAGAAGTAGCATCTCAGATGTGTTTTGCAATCCAATCACCATAATATGTTATTAGGGCATAGGACTAAGAGAGTAAAAACATGCTAAAAAAATAAAAAAACAGTTCTGCTGTGCAGTTCCCTTAACCAGTTGACTGGCTAAACTACATGGTTACAAACTAGAAATAAGCAGCATGTAGCTATGAACTCTTTATCCCTTCATCTGTTGCTATTCTGAAAGTAGTTCATTCTTTGAGTCCCTCCAAAATTATGAATGAAGTCCAAAATTCAAATACACACTGAGAGGAACAGGAGCCACCTAATGCAGGTTCAATCTTCAAAGCCCAGTTCTGAGGTGTGTGTTCTCTAACATTTCTAGGTATTCATTAAACACTACCATCTCTTTACTGCACTCTTAAAATCAGTACAGAAGTCAACAGAGATGGCAAAAAGGGGGAAAAGTTTTTGAAAAGTCAGTCAAGATATTCCTCAACATGGGGAAAGCTGAAGATCTGTAATCATGCTGCTGCCTTGATGTAAAAAGAAGTTTTTATTTTTTGGCTACTTCCTCTCTATGTTGCTCTTTCTCAAGAAAGGTTTAGTGGTGGATTCAAATGGCATATGGCAAGGAAAGGTGCCCTAGACAGATGTGGGACTAGAATAATACAGATGCCGCTGTTGAAGGTCCAGGTATAAAGGGAGGAGCTTCATGGGAACCATCATGCAGGACTGCAAGGAATGACAAACACTTGCAGAGCTGCACGCACAGCAAGATCCTCCTCGATGAGCCCCGTGGCCCACGGGAAAGAGCAGAGTGATGTGAGGCATCCAAGCCCGATCCTCAAGCTCCGTCTCCTTCTGCACCGAGAGCCAGGATAACGCTCATCTCTTCCCTTGCCCACCGTCCTTGGCTGGGGTGGCTGTCGGAGAGCAGGCATGGCCATCCACGAAGGGGAGGAGTTTTACGTATGAGATAATTCAGCTCATGAGAAATAAATTAGAAACATTTGGAAAATAGGGTGTGTGAGCTATTACTGCCGGAGGGCAGCAGGAAATTATGAGAAGAACAGTGCACGCATGTCCTCTGCCGCTGTTTACCTTGGCCTTCAGCTGGCCATGGGCAGTTGCCAGAGCAACTTCCATATCACATGGCACCGAAGCTGCTCGGGTACTGTTTCTCCCTCACAGACAGACACACACACAGAAAACTTGAATGAGCAGGGCGTTTTTTTATAAGGAATCCTGGAAAAAGTCAGCTTCAATAGGGATTTCCTCCTTTTTCTTGGAATAAATAAATAAATCTGAGGAATCTGCTTGTTGGCTGAAAATGTTGATTTTGGACCTCCTTCTGAAAGCCATGAAGCCCCGCTAGCTGCCACCGGCCGAGCTGCCGTGGGAACCCTGCACTGTCACATCCTGTGCTGGCAAATGTGCTCCAGCAGTACTCATCACAGCAAACCGTGTATCGGATTTTGAATTCTCAGTAAATGTTATTTCAGCATGAGCACGCCCTCATCCCCTCTGCTTTCAGATACGGATGATCTAAACATTGTCAAAAACTAGAACAGAAAGAAAAAAAAAAAAGCCTAAAAAATATAAAGAGGGGAAAAGATCTAGGAGGTGAGGTGACGGGCAGACCCGAGTTCTGCAGCCAGAGGCTCCAGGCAGGACCTGCATCCTTGATGTCCAAGGGCAGCAGAGAGTTCTTAGATTGGTAAGGCACTCAAAGGCTGAAAGGTCAACACATAACTGAATTCATTTTTCATTAACTTATCTATAAAGTTACAGAGAAGAAAAAATGTCATGTAGGCATGAGACTCTTCCCAAACCTATCAGATTCCCACAGATCTGACATAGATTTCAAACTATCATAAGGAGCTGGGGGCAGCAGCAAAATTTTAGCAGCAGGACAAAGCCATTCTGCAGTGGAAATTCCCCCAAAATACAAAACCAAGCAAACAGGTATTAAAAAATTAAGTAGACTATAAGCAGTCAGGCTGAAAGAGAAGGAAAGAGATGACAAAATCAGCCGCTCCAAATGGAGAGGAGTTTTCCATGTATTAATTCTCATGGGATTTTGAGGTGGTCTTACGAAAAGAAATTGCCCCAAGTCACAAATGGGTTTTAGGATTGTGAATTCAACGTATAACAACAATTAGTGGGTGGATAATGTCATGCATCGGGAGATGAACAATGGCAGTGCTGCAGTCACTCGAGTGTTGAACGTTTTCTGAACTGTGGGTTGGCACAAATGGGAAGCAGCCCGAGCACATGGTCTGACGAAAGAACTGCATGAGGATCAGAGGAATTATAAAGCTCAGTGCAATGAGTTGAGGATATATGATTTTACCATAAAGGTTCACATTCCCTAGACTCTTTAAATTTTAACCCTCATTTTGTGTTTTACGTTAGGATCTCAAAGGAGTTTAGAAAAATTAGCTAACTAGAGAGCAACTAAAGGACAAAGATACAAATAAATGATTCTGATGGTTTTGTGCATGTGAAAAACATGGGGCATTTGCTCATGATGTGCAGCATTTGCTTTTTTGCTTTTCTTGTTACTTAGACCAAGAGCTTCTCTGGAGCTTTCTCCAGGCTCAGAGCTCTATAATAAATCTCACAATTTTATAAAGCTTTTTTTCAAGCCTTACTTTCTGGGGCCATATAGCTGTCCAGAACCCTTTTTTCCACAGAAAAAAAAAAAAAAATAGTTTATTATATTCTCCAGTTGTGGAGAACAGTATAAATAAATAAATAAGCAAGCTAAAACAAAAGCCTTATAGTTTCATTATTTCTACATTTTTAATTAATATTTTGAAGGGCCTGACTGACAATTTTTGGATGCATGGCCTTGTAATACGGATGTTAGTTTATGTTAGATCATGTCTGCCACAAACACGTTTTTAATGGATATTTCTACCCAAGTTACAACATTCACCATATTCCAGTACCACTCAGGAAGCAAAGATAACATTATGCAATTTAGGTGGCCAAACAAAGTGCAATATAAAAACAAATTAACGTTTCACAAAGCAGCCCACATGCCAAAAGCTGCTGGCACAGATCACTGCAGGGATAGATCTGCAAAAGTGGGAACTGGCTCCTAAGGGAGTGACAAACCTGCAGCAAGTTATTCAATAAGCTGTGCAGACTTGTGGAGCAAGTCTGTGGCAGCTTTAGCTGATCTAAGAACGATTTTTGCTGTCCTCAGTGGGAGGAAATTCTTCCTCTATTTGGGAGCGTGTAAAATTGGCACCATAAGAGCGACCTCCAGCATCGCGGTAAAGCCTCACGTTGCTCTTCACAAGAGATAGGATCTCTTTCCTGAGAGACTCTGCTCTTTACGTACCTGTCAATCATCTCAGGAGTGGAAGAACAGAGGAAAGATACCACAGGCACCTCTCACCTCTGCTGCAGAAAGGCGAATGGGCTCGTGGGCCAGCACAGTGGATGCTGCAGCCACAGAGAAACCCATCTGTGACCCAGCTTCTTCGTTTCTGAAGGGACGATGGTAACTGTTGACTTTCCAGGACTGCCAGCATATTGCTAGAGCACTTCTGACACCTTTCTATGGACATTACATAGCCAGAACTGCAGCCCAGTCTCTTTCCAGAAGGAACATCATCCTTGTACCGGCCATCTCTTCTGTTGAGCTCCTTCCAGAAAGGGCTCTAATGAGGTGGGGAAGACAGAGACTTTTAGTTTACAAAACTTCCTTTTTTACATCTGTCCGGCTGATGTTGCCCTGAGCTGCTTCAGTGCATCTCCTGTAAAACCGACGCTTCATTTCTCAGTCTGAACCTCTAGTATAACCAGAGTCAGGAACTGGCTGCCAGACTTTCAGCAAAACCGGTTGGAAGAAGGCTCTTGTTACACCACTTGTTCCATAAATACTTGAGGATGCCTTCGGGTACCAGCAGTTTTTAAAGAGGTCATCTCCAGAATGGGTCCAGAGGAGGTGGATGAGAGCTCAGGAAAAAGACCATGGGCATCACGCATGGCTTGTGGGACCCAAACGAGAGATGCAACACACCTGGTTCTCCAGCTTCCTTTTCTAGGCTACATTGATACATGCAATGCAGAATCATGTCAGAAAAGCTAAAGACTTCCATTTGAATGTACAGGCTTGTTAAATCAAGTCAGATTTGAAGTCAAGCGAAGTTGACAGAATCTCTGGAAAGCGACGAGTAGCAGGAATGTGCAGTGCAGCTGCCTCTGCCCAAGCTGGAGGACACCACGGGGCTCCGGCACTTCCCGAGGTAGAAATTACCCTCCTTGAGCTGTGCAAAATCGATGAAAGTGCTGGAGGGCACTGTGGCTGCCAGCTGAGAAGCACTAAAAGTGCTATTTACTGACAGAAAGGGGACATTTTTCTGCCTCTAACTTGCAACTAAACAGGTATGCGGGGCTGCTCACAGAGCTGGGCAGCCGAAGAGGCAGTGCGAGGGGAGGAGCGGCAATCGCGTGGCTGAGCTCGCGGGGCACGAAGGGACCCAGCCTCTGCCCGCAGACAAACCCAACACCTGCCACAAGCAAACGAGCAACAGCTAACACAAAAAAGGGCTCTCCTGCTCATCTCACACGAGTATCACCCCCTTGCCAGACCAGGGCAAAGTTATTCCGTGACTTTTTCTCCATGCACACACTGACCTCTTGGCTATGCTTTTCAGCAGAGTCCTTGAAAATGGCCACGAAGAGGAAGATTCATTTTTTGAGGGAGTTACAAACCATGTGAGATTCCTGAAATTGTCCAGTTGGCTGAACCTAATCTCACGTGAGCAGCTGCAGCCACATCTCGATGTGGGAAGCACGGTGGTTTTGAGCATCCGCATGAAATAACAGGAGGACGATGCTTTTTCAGAACAACTATAGGTAGCCATCAACTATAGCAGCTTCTTAGGGATGCAACAGTATTGGTTAAGGAATAAATACCATATAAACTTCTCCTTTAACCTTTTAACACACACAGAAAAGTGAAAAGAGCATAGGAAGATAGTAAATAGTTAGCAGACGGACACCAAGCTCTGACAAGTCAAATTAGCCCTTCTGCAGAACTGCCTTTCATCTAGGTGTTAACCACCTGCCGCACTAATGTCGCAACACGGCTGGAGAGTGCACAGGAGACTGAAAGAAAGAAGGACAAGTTAGTTTCTTGGCTCTGAAATGTGTAGAAAAGACTGAAAAAGCAAACCTCAGGGGCCATCCTGCAAGCAAGACAATGTCTTTGTTTGAGGGGCCTGATTTATGACTATTGTGCACTTTGAATGGTCCTTACTCAGATGAAGAAACTTTAGAGATTTTCATCTCCTTTAAAAATCTGGAGTATAAATCAGTGCTTTGGGTCTGCAGAAGCTTTTACATTAGAACATACAGCACTTTCCAGAATTAATTCCTGGGTGCAGATAGGGTGCATAAACCCTTCTCTTCCTTCCTCTATGCACACTGAGTGTGAACTTTCGCACTCTAGAAACACCTAAACTTGGTCAATATTAATGTTTTATAATTACTTTGACACGTTTAAGATAAAGGTAACATAGTATTGACAATCTCCCCAGGCCATGTTGGAAATCTTGTGGCCAAACATCAATGCATTAACAAGCAAAGCACCATAAAATTTAAGATTTACAACAGCTTCATCACACCAAGCCAAGCAACAATAGCATTAGGAGGTAATAGTTCAGACTGCTTCACCATGAAATTTCATAGGACCAATAAAACGGAAAGCTCCAGCTGAAAACAATGCGAGCGCTGCTTTTGGGCAAGAATCCCTTTGTCTCCTTACCCTGTATCAACTATTGCATCTCGCACCCCACCTCCTTTAAGAGGATTCCTGTCTCCAAAAACTCTTTCAGTCCATGAATCCATTGGGCCCTCTTCTTTCTACACCTCAGGGCTGTATGAGGCCTTACCCGTTTATTCTGGTGCCCACAGTTACAGCGGTTCTCTTCTATCCAAAAATCTAACATAAGACCCTTGGTCCTATATTGGACACTTCCTATACTGGATAGCCAAAAATCCAATACAGGCTACAAGGGAGGCAATATGAATGATTAAAAAGAAACCAATCCAACCTGCCCTCCTCAGAAGAACCAAACAATTACGCTAGTGCCAGTCATGAAGAAAGAGGAAATTACAGAGAGCCACGGGGCACAGAGTGCCTGGATCACCCCAGCTGTTCTCCAACTCTGAGATCGAAGTTTTTAAATCTTTCCCTCCTGGGAGTGGTGGCAGAACGGTGGCCGGCAGCCACGCTGGCAACGGCCCTCCCCACAGGAGAAGCAGGAACTCTTATCTCCAGTTTCCTTCTCCGTGAGATTAAACTTCCGTGGGGAACGGAGGCCATATGAAAACTCCCTGAGCTGACTCAGGTACCCTTGTCCCCTGAAACCAGGCAGATGGACCCGCAGTGCCACGCAGGGGCATCTGGCAGGTACTGATGGACTTCCCACCATATCCCGTGGAGTTCCCAGCCTGCAGATTCATTCTGCTCCCTTCTTTCTCACTTCTCTTATAAATGAACTTTCAGAAACTCCTGCTCACAGTCATACGGCATGGGGGAAAGAGAGGTCAGCTTCATTTTAAGGATTCAATCAGCAAAGATGACCAGAATTCGCTGCATCTACTAATGCAATATGAAGTCAGGGAGCATGGATGGGACTGCTGGAAGGGACTGATAGACTGGAGATGGGCAAAGTTCTTGCTTCTCATGTTTCTCATCTTTACATTAATTCTGATGATTAAGCCCCAGCCACTTCTGGAAGAAATTTTGCAAGAAATTTTGTACAATAGGCACCGATTAGTAGATCGAAGTCAACAAAGCGAGACCCCACGTAAGAGCCTTTTGGGATGGCTCCTTTCCACTCACATACAGATCCGCTCTCAGAAAGATCTTCTCAGTATTCCTCCTTTCCGACCAAAGCAGACACTCAGAGCTCATTGCTCTCTCTTTTCTATCCTTCCACATCCCTCCCAGCCTGCAGTGAAATGGGGATGAGGAGCCAAGTGGGCAGAGGAATCAGAAACTTTCTTGTCTCACGTGGATTTGAAAATGGGAGGGAAGAGGGGTTTTTCTGCTGCTCTGTTTATCTTTTTCAATCCCTTCGTAAACCTCATCTATTTATTCCACAACTAATTTAAGAGCCTCTTTTTCACGCAGAGGAAACTCTCTCCTTCTGTAACCTGTTATTTCTACATTATCCTGCTATTCGGTACAACGTGCTCCCCCAGGCTAGACTCTTTTTCCTTGTTAACGCTGCCTGCCGTATCCTAAAACAAGCTTTCCCTCTCCCTGGGTCAGGTACCATTTTTTTCCTGAAGAAAATCCTTGGCCTGTTTCTTTCTTGCATCTTTCAATTGCTGATTAACATGTAACTACTCCCACTCTTGTATATCGGCCTATTTGTTCCCAGCATGCTGTAGATCAGGATGAGACTGTAAACTCCTCCAAGCAAGAATCTGCCTAACTTGTGTGTCCTTAAAAATGCAGGCTGGGCCACACTGATTCCTCCAGGTGACAGCGAGTCAGGCAGAAAGACAGAAAAGGCTCATAAGGGGAAAAAAAGGGAAAACAAAAAGCAAAGAATGAGGAAATGAAGGGAAGAAAGGAGAAATGAAGGCAAAAGGGTTGCTGAAGAGTGGGAAGAGAGAGAGCTAATATATTTGATGAAAATGCAACATTAGCAAGCACAGTATGATTTGACAAGTGTGAACAAGCCCACACCAATGTTAAAAAGCACTACATCTGGCAATGTGTCAATTTTTAAGGCAGAGCTTTCCTCCTCCTCCTGTAAGTGGGATTCTGCATCCTGGATACTCCCTCAGACCCACTTCTCAGCTGCTTATGTCTACAGGAACACATTTGTAGAGGAAGAGTGGACACAGAACAGATATAAATCGGTAGTAATTAAAGCTACTATCACTCTCTCCCTCCTTGCGTTACGACTTACAGAAGGAAGACCAGCAAAACAGAGCAAAATGCCAATAAGCACCCAAACACAGGGAATCACTTAAACAGAGACGTCAGGGTTAACCATATGGCATTTAACCTACCTATCCCTTGTGTATATTACTTTTACTCTGGCAAATACAGAGCAATGAGATCACTTGTCTTTCGGCACACTACAGCAGTTTGGGGCACTACATTCGGTCGCTGCAGAATCTTAACTAGAGCAGGATGAGCTACGTGCAAGGAATTGTTAAAATTCCCTCTAACAACTTTCTTTGGGGACCTGTGTTGATATTTTTTTAAGGGAAGTGAGGCAGTCCCCCTGTTACTATCTGATAAACTCTGTGTGCAGATCTGCATACAGATTTGCTTGCAAGACTCCTCAGTACCTTATCAGTATGCACATACGCACACCATATACACTTGCTATTTTTGTGGATGTATAACCCCTCGTCTTGCTACATGTTAATAGTTTTTAGCAGGTTATCCCCCACGTTCTTTCTTTTTAGGGTTTAAGCATTATTCTATATTTTACCTCTCCTCAGTCACAGCATTTTGTTCTCCTCCCTGCCATGTGCCCAACAGGGGGTTATTCTGTCACTCCAGCAGATCTCACCCTGATACCTCAGCAGTAACGAGAGAGCTCTGTATTTAATAATATGAGTTAGCAAATCTCCCAGGTCTCTGATTTTAGAGGCATTATGGAAGCAAAACATGAATCTTCAATAGTTCTTTCTGCATGCCTTGCATTCAATACTGCACACTGTCGCATTAAAATAATGCAAAGCAGGGCAACGCAAACTTCCTGTTATTTATCGGCCTTTTACTCCTGTATGGGTAATATGAGCAGATTGCTGTTTACTCTGATATGTTAAAAGATTTGGAAATGATCAGTCATTTGGACGGAAGCGAGAAGAAAGGAAATTCCCAAGATCTTGAATGCCGGTACAAAGTCAGGCCCACATTAGCAGGTGCAGCGACTGACATTTTTGGCAGATTTATTCATTCTTTCAGTGGGACTGCGCTGACCTATACCGTGGAAAGTCACCTTCCTCATAAAACACACTTATCAGATTAACAAACAACAACAACAACAACAACAGGTTCTTTGTACCCTGTACCATGTGTCCCGTGCTGCTGAGAAGCTCTTCCAAATACTTTTGTTTTGACAATAAAACGGCCCCCATGGCAACTCTGTCTGATATCACCGAACCAAAGAGCGTGAGGTCATAAATCCTTCAGAGGAATGACTAAAGCCACAAAGGAAGCCCCAGAGTTTATATATCTGTGCTGCGGGCTTAATATTGGCTTCTCTGTGCTATTAGACTTGGTTTCATTCTTTTTTCTTTTTTCCTAACTTTTTTTTTTAAAAGAACAGTGGAAAGATTTGTCCCAGGAATTTCCTGTTGGCTCTTGTCCAGGGAGCCGGGAATGCCAGCAATACTGTGAACAATGCAAGTCCCTCCTAGGCCAGCTCCATGCAAGCTTCCAAGTTTCCCTGGGACTTGGCTGGAATATGACAAGGCTCTGGAGAGGTGACGGGACTCCATACGCAGAGGTTTGTGCAGCAACATTTTGGTTTCTCTCCCAGTCCTTCCCCCTCCTCTAGGCTCCGAGTTCCGGGAATTGGACAGTTCAAGTTGTTGAAATAAACATCCAACCACCTCGCAGCGAGGACATTTTTAAAGAAGCCGTTTTGCAAGGAAACACGCCTGGGCTGCAGGAGTAACACTGCGCTATGGGCCGCAGGGGAGAGGAGGCTGCAGGACACGAGTTGTGTCACTGCTCAGCTCCGGGCATGTCAACTCTCTTTAACCATGGAATAGTCCAAAGCTTTTTTCCCCTACAATTTGACTGGTTAAAATATCTATAAAATATCTATAGTCTTATCTCATATCCACACCCCAGCACAGGACTGGGAGCACATACGATTTCTGTGGGACATTGGTTTGACATAAGTAACTGCCTTCAAGTTTGCTAGCTTAGCTTTTGAGATAGAAGCGTTATAGCCACATTACATCCCCTTACATCAGCACTGTTTGAGTCCCGCTGTACTTTGTATAAAAACCAACCTCAGAATTTAGGCCAGGAGCTGCAGTGGGCTAAAGGGGAGGCTGGGCGGCGAGGTGACCCCGCAAGCTGCAGCCCTGACCGCGTCCCCGCGGCAGATGCTCCTCGCCCTGCGCACCCGTGCGAGGACGCAGAGCAGCAAGCATGTGCACACACGTGCACGTGCATGCAGAAATATGCTTGGTTTTGCTCTTTCTCTATATATCTTGGCAGAACCTAAGCATTTTCCTCTGGTCACCATTGCCTCTTACTCACTGTACCTTAAGAACCTATGGAATAGAGACAAAAATGAAACACATATAGTTAACTAAGACCTTAGGCCCGCCCTGACAAGAGAACCAGGCGTCTGTGAAGCAGTTCATAGAGTTTAAAGAAGGTACGAATTAGCAAGCTCAGGGAGAGCCTGCCAAGGAGAAAGACTAGTTGCAGAGAGACTTCATAAGACTTTCAGGTCATCTGAATGTGGTTTTAGGAATTTCTTTTTTAATTCCCTTTATATGTTAATGTATATTTAAGAGCATATGCTTGTTTTTCACGGTTTTCATGAAAGGATCTCAGAAAATTTTAGAACAGATTTCTAGCTTAGACTTTGCTCTCGTGTGAGGAATTGCAGAGAAGAGTCTCCCTGCAAGAGATAGACCCAGGCTCTGGAGCGCAGAGCTCCAATGGACAAATACCCCTTCACTGTCAAGTCCAAAATTTGAGAGAGGGCTCAAAACAGTATTTGCTTAACTCAAGAGACTATTTTTAAGCTCTTCACTTTCAAAACTCCTTTAAATCGCTTCTTTTAGCCTAAAGAGCACACTGAGGCTCCAGTTCAAGCTTCTCCCTCGGCTGAGAAAACTAGAAGCCTACTCTTTATACAATAAAATAGATTTCACGACTTCAGACTTCAGGAGTGGGATTTTAGAAGATACAACAACTATCCTGAGACTCAATAAAATTCTGAAAGCTGGCAGTGCTGTGCTCGGGACAGGAAGCAATGAACGGCAACACTTCCACTCGCAGCTCCAGGGAGGATTTAGATAGAACACAATTACTGGAGCACGAACCCATATGGGGCTGCACTTAAATACACTCCCTCTGCAAAGAAATGTCTCTTATGCCTCTTATGATAGGAAGAATTATTAAAATTATCAGGTGTGTATCCCATTATAATAAAGCAGCAACATCCCCTGCACTCCCGAGTCTCCTGAGGCTGCATGGAGCCCCGTGCACAAGGGCCCTGCAGTGACTGTTTCTATAATGTACTGCTATAGGAGCTACAGCATACTGCTACAGGAGCTATAGCATACTGCTACATGAACTACAATGTACTGCTACAGGAACTATAACGTACTGCTGTATGAACTATAACATACTGATACATGAGCTACAACGTACTGCTATAGGGACTATAACACACTGCTATAGGAGCTATAACACACTGCCATAGGAGCTATAGCGTACTGCTATAGGGACTACAGCGTACTGCTGTAGGAACTATAGCATACCGCTATAGGGACTATAACATGCTGCTATATGAACTATAACGTACTGCTGCATGAACTATAACATACTGCTACATGAACTACAACGTACTGCTATAGGAACTACAAGGTACTGCTGTAAGAACTATAGTGTACTGCTATAACGACTAGAACATACTACTATAGGAACTACAATGTACTGCTGTAGGAACTACAACGTACTGCTATAGGGATGAACGAACTAGAACATACTGCTACATGAACTATAATGTACTGCTATAGGGACTGTAACATACCGCTAAAGGAACTACAATGCAGTGCTATGTGCGCATGTATGGGCTGCCATCCTGTAACAACTAAACATGCTCAGAAGGTGACAAACGTCGCTGGGGAAGCACGTGGACACGGACTGCCGAGCGCTCCAGGGATCAGAGCAGCAGTCAGGGCTGCCACCATCCTTTGGACGCCACCAGAAGAGGATAATTACTGGTGATGATCTAAGAGTGCTACATATAGAGAGAAACATACCTATACCACATATGTGGTCATGGAAACCACCTGTATTTTCAAAACCATGATATAAATTTCAAGCCATTATATAAAATAGCTTTATACTTCACTGCTAGGGTGCACTAAGCTCTTCCCATACCATTCACAGCATAGTTACTATAGTAACTAATGCATTTCAAAGCTAAAAAAAGGTAAAAATGATAAAAAAAAACAAACAAAGGAAGTCCCTTAAAAAACACCACACACACAATAGGAGGAAGGCACATGCTTGTGGCCATTCATTTGGAATTACAAGCACCATCTCACCAAGAGTGTTGTCACTGGAACATAAATTGCCTGCTTGGCCAAAACATGCTATGGCCCTGCAGCTTCTAGGCACACTGGAATTTCAGGAAATAAAGATTGTTTTCCCTTCCAGCTAGCAGATCAGCATGCATAACTGCACAAAGTGTTTCTTCCATGCTCTAATTATTATTGCAAAGATTTAAAAACCCTGAAAATTCCTATAGTGTGCATCTAATGGAGTGCTTATCTTTGGGAGGGGAGATCACTTTCCAAAATCCATGACTAGTCTGAAAATTTTAATTTTCAGATTTTATGTGAAGACTTTAGGAGAGAAGCATGACAGTGACAGATCAGCACACAGAAAGTAATACAAACTGCTATATAATGTTACATACTAAAGAGAAGAAAAATCAGTCACCAAAAAGTAAGGCTCTCAAAAGGCCAGGATTTAAAAACACGTACATAGGATTTTACCTGTGTGTATGTGTATATTCATAGATGGCAGAGCCAGAATTTCTGCAACCTGACACAACCAAATATTTGTGTAAAATTATTACCCAGGCACCATATTCACTCCCATTCCCATTTTACAGCTATACAATGTAAACTAGTTGTACGATAGTAAAACTACATATAAAAAAATAAAAATTAAAGACCTTCAACTAATTCATCATTAGACTGCTTAAGGAAGCCCCCGACAAAGTCTATAGTTCTCCCTGCTTCTGCAGTTCTCTTTCCTCAAACTTAAACTTGATACTGTTTTCTTTGTAGGAAGGCAACTGTTCACTATTTTTGGTAAAAATATCATTCTGTTCGCTGGTGTCTTCATGAAGCTGTCAGGAAAAAACACTGTCCACAGGATAATTATTTAGAGGATGCTTTCTGCAAATCACATTTTCCATACACTTTGTAGAGAAGATTCAAAGGAGTAAAAATGATTTCTGCTAAATCTCCAGGGTCTGGATAGGTTCATCCATTGATAAATAGTTCAAAACGTGCTGCACGTCATCCACAATAAGCTATTAAATGGGGCTCAGCAGGCGAGAGTACATGGAAAATTGCCATCACAATCAGTTCAGTAAAGAAAATGGTAGAGAATTATTTAAATTCTTTTTTTCTAAGACCTTTTTCAAATATTATGCAAAGCTGAAAAAAACTACTGAAGTTCAAAGATGAAGTTTTTGCCACTAGTTATTTTGGCTGGCTGCAATAAGTGAGGCAGCACTAAAGTGCAGCTTCAGGGTACTTCAGGTACCAAACCCACGCAGCTCACTCACTAACGGCTACGTAAATAAACCTTAAACAATCGGAGAAGGAAGAAAGACTTGGAAATTTAACTCATATCCCTTTGTTCCCCCACCTTTATCCCAAATCTGTGGTGCATTTTAGAATTTTAAGAGAGAAAGAAGCAGAAAATTTGAACTTCTTTATCAGCCAAACTAAACCATACAAAAAGCACCAAACAAAAACTTCTAAGCTTCTCCCAGTGAACCTGAACTGACAGGTTCACCTGTATTCCTCATTCCTTTTGATTTTCCCCTTCCCTCACACAGAGAAAATAACCACATGCACTTCAGATAGTCTAATATTTTTTTAATCAAAAGGAAATTAAAGACAAGGCAATGATGTACATTCCTTCTGGGGAAAGTAGAAGCCTCATTCCTATCCTGTCTTAAAATAGCCTGATTGAACTGCAATATTTGCATTACAATTCTGGGTCAGCTGCACCATGGGATTATGCGTGCAGATCAGAGGGGTGTTTAGTTTTTTATTTTCAGCCTTGTAGATTTTTCACATTATATCCATTCTGCTGCACATTCCTCCTGATAACATCTATCAATGCAGTCTGGAAGAGCGGGAGAGGTTCACTTCCCTGGATATTTGAAGTAGGGAAGACGGCCTGCGGCACTTTGATTCACTGGAAGTGGAAACCTTTGCTGCAGTGTATCAGGTGTCAAAGCAGACAAAAGAGCCTTTGATTCTTTTGAAACATTGATTCAGATTCTCATAGTCTCTACTTCAGTATTAAATCAGAGAATTCTTCATGAAATTACTCTGGATTTCAGCTGGAAAACACAGAGAGGCCCAAGTCCTACTGATGAACAGGTGAAGAGTCGTCCCTGCTGAATGAGTATCTACCATGGCTCAGCAGAAGCATCCAATTAACTCAACTATCTTCGCATGTTGTATGTCAAATTCTTGAACATATTCTTAATCAGAATAACCTGCAAACCTCTTCGCTGGAAAATTCTTGATCTGCTGACAGCCCTTCTGCTGTCAGAACTGTTCACACGCACCAGGCTGCAGTTCAGACCGGGCTGCAGAGCTGCCTAGATCCTGTGTTTCCCATTCTCCTTCGGGCCGCGGTGGCTCTCTGGGGTGCCCGGATCTCAGGAAGGCCGATCGTCACGGAGGCATTTCCCACTCCCCTCCCTAGCAATCTGTGTGCAAAAGTGGGAGAACTTATTCACCTCAAAGGGGATTTTTAAGTTTTAATTAAAGCTATTTAAAAATATTTGCTGCAAGGGACTGCAAGAACATGAAATCTTATCTGCTGTGCACTGAAAAATTACGAGAATTGAAGATGGAAAAGACTATCTAGGCCATAACCCTGGTCTGTGCAGCAGCTAGCATATTCTGAGAATGTTATTCAGACTTAGTCAGCGGCTGTACTTCTATCACATTTCTTAGAAATGTGCTCCTCTGTAGGCTGACTCACAGGCAAGAACAAATTTCATCATCTCATTTTACCTCACCAAACTACACTCCTTTGTATCATCTTTAATGGTTTTTCCCTGGAGTTTTTCCGTAAGTTTTTATGCTGCATGTTCTGGGTTTTATTTTGCAGTCTCACAGCGTTTGTGACCTTCTGAAACATTTCTGTCTTGTATTTCTCTTCCAAACTGTACCTTAAAAAAAACTCCTTTGTTTTGCCTGCATGAATCAAACCTCCAGATATTTCCCCCTTTGTGCTGATTTTGATGCGCGATTCTCCTGCTTCATGAAGACTTCCTCGCGCTGAAGCGTGCACGCACACTCAACGCACACATTTTAGGGAGGAAGCACTGGGCAGGATCAGACCAGTGCAAATGGAAAAGAACACAAGCTTTCCCAGAAGAAGTCAGATTCCTGACTTTGTTCCACTGAATGAGATGTTTTCGTTTCACTGGATAGTTTATCTAACACATGGCTGTAACTTCAAAGGGAACCTTCTGGGGTACCCACCTTCCTGTTTGGAGGGATGGAAACAGTAGGATTTATTTTGATAGCAATTTTTCCCCCAATTATTTAGCACAAGGGAAGTCTAGAAATGTCCAAGCAGTTGATGAACTGTAATTACTTACAGGATTAATAATGCCATTATTTTGCTTTTTCCTGCATTATGTTTATTGAGATACAGCTATGTGGGAATTCCACTCATTGATTTCTACAGTGTGGCCTGTGTCACGCAAACACAGAGCAAAAAAAAGCACTGTCTTCAGAAGACATTCAATTTTCTGTAGCACAAAACTGAGTAAGAAGCTATCATGACATCAACACAACCTACGCTAAATTGATGAAAAGCTAATAGCCCCTAAAATCTAACTTTTGAAAAAGAAAAGGCTCAAATTCTTCATCATTTACGATTTGTTTATGCACTATAAAGAACTATATGGCCTCTGCAGCAGTCTGTGTTTTGAGTATCTTCCAGACATGCAGCATACGTTCTGTAAGAACAAGCAAGTTTGTATTTTTCAGCTGCCTACACACGTGCACAACACAGTGCTCTCCTGCTTCCCCTTCCCCTCTGCCTCTCCCCCTCACGCACACAGCTGCCGGGCTGGGACCCGAGCTGGGAACGCCACGGTTACCTGCTCAGCATTTCAGGTATATTAATGGATGGACATTAAACACCTTTCACTGTGACTGAGCAAAACAGTGCTTGAAACCCCTAAGTTATTGAGAGAGAGGAATATGGCAGAGCTAAACACAACAGTGAACAAGCCAAGGGCAGCACACAGACGTTTCACTTCCTTCAGCAGCATCTGTAACGGAGAGGCCAGACCATTAGTCTAACCAGGTTCTGTACGCTGCATATGAGAAAGACATTCCTGAGAACCTTTTTGTAGTTTAACTTTATTTAATGTTATTCTTGTTAATGTTGTTAAGAACCACTTAGAAGCATGATTTTTTTTTGTTTTTGTTGTTACCACTATCATATTTTTCTGTTTGGCAGATTCACTATTTAGTCTTCATTTCTAACGGGGTTTGAAAGGAATATGATGTGCATTCATTTGCAAACTACCCTTTTCCTTAAGAGTCTCAGTTCAACATTTCGCAAGATCATTTGGTACTTAACCTTCACTCCCTCTGCTGGCTCTCAGGTTTCAGAGCAAAGACACTATTTTGCTTAGGTCCTACAAAAACAAAATGTGTTTATGATTATTCTCAGACAAAAATAATGGTATAATTTAAAGGAAATTCTTGGCACGTTGAAACTGTTCTAGGTAAACTGCAGGAGTCAACAATTTAAACTACTCATTGCCAGGCTCAAATCTCACGTCATGGTGGGCACCTTATGCCATCCAAGTTTTACACACAAAATACACTTGACAGGGCAATAACCAAGACACTCAAGATCCTTTGGACAAAATCAGCAAAAGTTACGGTTTTAAGAGATACTTTAGAAAGGCAGATGATGAACAAGGCAACAGAATGCAGCAGATGACCAATTAATCCCATGAGTAGTAATGAGAGGTCAAATTGAAAGATGCAGCTGTGCAGGCCTACAAAAAACGTTGCCCTCAACAAGCGGGATTTCCTCTGAGCTCATCATTCCTGCATTGTTTTCTGTAGTAACTATGCATCATATAGTGCATATAAAAGGAAGTGCATATATACAGACAGCGCATATAAAAGGAAGGTTACTCTCAACAGTTTTGTAGCATTATGAGAAGTTCAATCTCACTATCTGCATGTAAAATACAAAGGACTTTTTTGACCTTACAGCCAGCCCTTCTGCTCTTCCATCATCACAGCTGACACCACTGACAAGTTTATCTGTCTTAGCAGTAGCCTCCTTAGCTCAGCAATGACTGCTGACAAGTACCTGTCTGCCTTCCAAGCAAGATGAAGACTGCGTCTGCTGAAAAACCATGTCTGGAGTGATCAGGGCATTTTGTATTCAGCCAGATGAGCCTGGCTGGGAACCATCTGTTTCTATTTCTGAAATCCTTCATGACCCCCTGCCACCTCCTGCAGCGAGCCTGGTTCCTCCAAAGGTGCCTGCGAGAGAACCTGGGAGTCCACTGATGACTATGCAAGAAGCACTGGCCTTTCTAAACCTTAGGGACACTCACAGCCTCCTCAGACTTTGCCAGGTCAGTATCAGTAATTCCACAAAAAAAAAAGACAACTTTAGATCAAGACAGCTGAACACCAGTATGTTACAATGTTTCTGTGGCAAAATGTACAAGCAACCTGATGGCTAAAAGGAAAAGCTCAAAAAGCAGCAATTAACACCTCCTAATCATTTAAAGTTCCCAGGTGCTCCTCCTAGGTGGTCTGTTTCCAAATGCCAGTATGCAGAGATGGTGAAAGTTAAAGTAAGTTGTTAAAGTTGAAACACTGGAAAAATGGTGACCACCAGCTACAGTAATTAATAACAACAGCAAAGCTGCAAATAGCTGCAGACCTGGGTGCTGTCCCAAGGTGGCTACAGACAAGGGTTGGGATAACAAAAAACAGAGACCATGTGTTCAGTTCAGAACAAAGCAAAATCCAGGCCTGACACACACACACGGATGACACGAAGCACTCCTGGAAGATAATAAAAAATAAATTATTTTAAGGAACCTGTGAAGATTTTTTTTTTTTTTTTCCTCAGCTTCTTTACAGGTCCCACAAGAAACCACCTTTTCTCAGGATTTTGGATGCTTTTCTGGTCACAGAATCAAAGAGTCACAGAATAACTGAGGTTAGAAGGAACCTTTGGAGATCATCTGATGTTCCAGTCCCCCGATCATCTTCACAGCCCTTCGCTGGACTCTCTCCAGTAGCTCCATGTCCCTCTCGTCCTGGGGAGCTAGGGCCTAGCCACAGCACTGCAGATGTGGCCTCACCACGGCTGAGCAGAGGGGTCACCTCTCTCTACCTGCTGGCAACGCTTGTCCTAATGCAGCCCACTCTTCCTAACGCACTAGGTTTGCTCATGATTTTGGAAGATGTCCATTTTAGCGAGTTCTGGAAAGTATCTGGGATGATTTTGGAAACGGTTGACTGGCTTTGTAAGATAATCATGCATTAAATAAGAATCTGGTTTAGGAATATTATTAATATTCCTCATATTAATGTCATCTGGCAGGTCAATGTCTTCAGCTGACTGCAATGGCTGCTCCTACAAGGTGACCTTCTGCTCTTCTAGCTGCTAAGTGGAAGGAACACAACCTCGGCAAAGGTGCACAACACAGCTGAGAAACTCATTAGAGAGCTTGAAGTGCCACTACCAAGAGCTGAGGAGCTTCTCCTGTAAAATGCTAAGCTCCCTTGTGCTAAAAGAACTATCAAATTGTCCCCCCAGACAAACAAAATGTCATGGGGGACACTATCCCCAGGTGTAAATAGATAGAAGGAGTTTATCACTTCCATGGGCCAGCCAGGCTCACAGCCCACAGATTCTGCTCAAAACCCAGGCTCTCTGACACTGTCACCTTGTGTTTAGAAGCACATAGCACCAACCTAAAAGAAAGCACAGCCGAGTGCGCTGCTATCTTACGTACTACGTTCACTCATGAGTGCCGTGTAGGCCGCAACCGAAGCAGCTGGCACGTGGTGGCAAGTGCACAGCCCTGCGGGGACATGGCCCTCTAAGGAGCACTGCCAGGCTCCACACGGGCACGAGAGCTGCGCTCGTCGCGCTCAGCATTCACCTTGGCTTCACAGGCTCTCCACGGGAAAACGCAACAAGACGGCAACAAGCCGTTTAGAAACAAAAGTTTAGAAACAGTCCTTTCCAGACTGCCAGCTTGGAGTGAGAGCAACCAAATATATGTATACATGAGGATGGGCAAGAGGGAGGCACAGGAATGAGCTTTCCATGCCCTAGTCCACTCTCACTACAGGAGACAGACAAAGTTGGTGCAGGACAAGTTATGCAAGTGACAGTGGTGGCACCACTACTCCAGTGCAGGACTTCGAGACTAAAATCATGGAGTTCTAGCCTAGAAAAGCCCTGACCCTCACCCAGTCCACTGCACCGCTCTGTTCAAATTCTTCTGACATCCTCTGACTCTCCTAAGCAATCTATTTCAGTGCTCCATTACACTTCTCATTAGAAAGAGTTTCCTAAAATCTTCTCTAGAGCTTCCTTGCCCAACTGAAGACTGGTTTTCTATCCACCATGAACAGGAGAAAAAAGGATTCACTTCCTCTTGACATCAACCTTTTACATAACTGAAGACTAATATCTGGTTCCCTCTAGAAGCTGGATAAAGAGAATTTTTTTTCTGCTTTGTTTCAACAGACCACATCATTTGCAAATCCTCCCTCTTTCATTTTTTAAAAGGAATTTATTGTAAAGACCACAAAGATCTTCCCTACAAATCTTATCAGTCAGGTTGAATCCCATGCGGTATTGGGGAAGGAATGGGAAGGAGCTCACACTAATCCACCTTGCTGACCCCGCAAACTGATTTCAGAGGAGCTGAAGCTGTTTCTGGGCCTGCAGTTTTCATCTCCTACTGCTGGAGTTGCTCTCTTAGTTGCCTGCCAAAGCATAAGGTGGTTGGAAACTTTGCAGCGGTTGGGATACCAGGCTTCACATTCCTCAGGGCCACACGGTTTGCTACAAATAAACTGAATATGGAGGAATTTGACAAACTCTGCCTCTTTGGTGAGACCGAGCAGGTTACACGACAAAGTTCTTGTGCAGGCCAGTCGCAGGCCTGTGTTCCATGTGGCGCAAAAGTTCCCAGGGAAGGGAAAATATGGACAGTTGAGAAATAACTGCAGTTTCAAGCCCTAGCCACTCAATCACTGCATGTTGCAGTTGCAGTCTGGCACAACTAATTCTAATGAGAAAGATTTTTCAGTAAATAACTCTGCTTTTTCAATACTGCATTCTTGCTGAAATCGAAGTTAGAGATGCTGAATATGTGAACTTTTTTTTCTGATATAAAAGAAACCGAAACACAAATACTGTAAGCCCCACAAATCAGAAAGGAGAAACAGGGCTGTAGTGATTAAGGGCCAGTGTAGCCCATAATTTCTGATGAAAAGACACAGATTCGCGAGAAGCAAATCACAGAGATGGGTGCAACACACATCCACGTCTTCAGACGAGTCACTCTGTCCTGCTGAGTATTTCAATGGTTCAAATCAAACCTCTTGATCAGAATTCTTCTAAACTTTGAAATTATTTGAAATAGCTACCTTCTAACTTTTTAACTAAAAGAGTTTAACTAGCTTAACTAAACTACTAAACTTAACTAGTTTCACTAAATAATGGTGAGGACCCTGGTATCCCCAGCCAAAAAGAACAATTTTAGGCATGGATTACCTCCTGCAGTCTGCTCAGAATACATAAAAACAACAGCAATCTTCATGAACAAAAACACCTTGTTTCTGCACAGTGGTCCTTGAGCAGCAGCGAATGTGGGCACGATGGAAGGGAAGGCAGCCCTGCCCTGCCCTGCAGTGCCTTAGTGCTCTGCCACCTCAGCTGCCGGGTGAGCCAGGACTTACTGACGCGCTTTCCAGCCAGGCCCTCGGGGAGAGCGAAGCCACTGCCGGCTCACGGGAGTTTGGAGGATTCTCCCCCTTTCGCTGGGCAGTCCCCTGAGTTCCCAAACCTCATGCATTATGGATAGGATATTAATGGAGCCTGGTTTGTGGGCACTGTTGCTGCACTCTCAGTTAAATGCAGCCATTGCTGCTCTGGGCCTTCTGCTCCTTTTTCCACCTTGCGCACGCCAATTAGAAGCTAATTTGACTTCTGTTCTATCTGTATGAACCCCATTAAATCCTAATTCTGCTTATTAGCAACAGCTTGCTTTCAGCAAAAATGCCTTCCCTCTAAGGATGCTCCTCATTCAGAGGCCAATCAGTCTGCAATGACCTGACGTGCTGCCAGCCCAGGCCACTCGCACCGTCCCCACTCAGTGTCAAGAGGCGGCCTCCAGGTCGCTGCCACCCCTTGCCACTTTGCAGCCAGCCACCAGGCCGCTCGTCTCTGCTTTGCCTGATCAATAGCAGCAATTCTTGCTCATATACACCCTTGAAACACTTCTCTCTACTGTAACTCAATATCAAGTTATTCTCTGTACTACTGGCCGCACAGCCATTAACTCTAATAGTTACTGGTCTCTGCAAATGTGCCAGTGATTTAACTTCAGCATAAAAAAAAACTTGCTTATAAAATATTTGTCTGCCTCAACAGGTAATTAATATCACACAACCTCTTAATGAAGAGTCTCCTAAATTATAAGCTAAGAAACTTGGGGCATTTTATAAAGGTTACGGAATCTCACTGTCTTTGCTCATACAGCAGACTGGGAATGGGTGCGTATCTTCTCTCACAGAAAAGAAAGGGGCAAAAGACAAATAATTTTATTCCAAAACGAGAACAACCTTGTTTTTTCTATGACTTCTTAGAAAAGAAACTGTTCCAAGAGAGTGCAGGGGGGCTCTCTTCTTGACAGGTTTTCCTGGTGGTAATTATGGCTGTTAAAAACAGAAAGCCGTTGTTCTGAAAATTCTGCCAGTTGGGTTGGATAAAGGACCACAAACTTGTTCGCCCTCCAAGAACAGGGACTACAGAGCCTCCCCTTTGCTGTTTTGCCATTGTGCTCTGCAGGACAGCTGCACTAGAAGCCTCTCTCTGAGAAGGTGACACACTTGTAAACGACAGCAAACAGCGGGTACCTCAGTTCTGGAGGAGATGCTACAGTGACAGAACCACCCTTGGAAGGACAAGGACTGGGCAAACTGAGAGACAGGAATATGTCTCTTGGGGGAAGGCTCCTTCGGGAAAGGTCTGATTCCCAAGCCCTTCCCTTGAAGCTGCAGGAACCAGGACTTTCCTGCCATGGAAGTGGTTTTGCTCAGCTATTAACTGCTGACTGATTTGATTTGCAGTGTTCTCACCACAAGTAAAGCACATGCTGAAACGCATTTATGGGCCCTTGTCCTTCTCCTCGTGGGTTCTCACATTGAAGTTTTCTACACAGAGGAATTTTCCTTTTAACAGTGGAAACACTTCAGGCCTTTATGCACAAGCGATACCAAGCTCTACGCAACAGCTGATCCCGTGCTACTGTCTGAAACCTCTCCATAAAGTCGAACTGAGTCCGACTGAAGTAGCTAAGATGCGCTAGAGATAAGGAGGGAATCAAAACTTATTTTACAGCGGGAAACAATGAACTCCTTAGAGTAAGAATATGGCTGGTTGTTTGACACAGTATAACTGGCCTTTCCTGAGCTCTATGAATGAGCAGCACTTAAAGCAGCGGCTGGCAATCAGCATCTTGATATTTTATAGAATAGACACATAAAAAATGGTAGCATCATAAACTGCAAAAGCAGATGATAATTCTCAGTTTTCATCCAAACCTGGCCACCTCACCTGCTTCCTGCACACAAATCATCCCCGAGGATTTATCCTATTCCAGACTTCAGGAACATTTTGAAAAATAGCTGCTACTTTGCAGACGAAATAGGAAAAACTGCCTGAAAAGTTGTTTCCTCTCTTTTCTCTTCCTTTAGTTACGTAGGTCCAAATGAAGATGGATAGCACTGACTCTTGCTTTAGCGACCAGTTCAAGAGTCCAGTGCCTTAAAATCCTCAAGGGCCGGACATGGATGCTGAAAACCTGCTGATGCAGAGACGCAGGACTGTGAATTAATCCAACCTGGAATAACAAACCGGGGTTTTCACGTGGCTGCAGACTCTGGGCAGCAGCAAGGTGCTCCTCTGTTTAAAAAGCCTCTTGGGAAGCCTTATTACTCTTTCTTTTTTTACTTTCACATTTTTACTTTTTTTTAGGGGGGGAGAAATCGCAAAGACATCACACATACATGGTCACATCAAGGCAGGAAGGCAGCACCCTAGGCACTCTCCATCCAACACAGCAGTGTAACAGAATTTTTCCTTGTTTTTCTGCACTGGCCACCACTGTTTCCTTCCTAGAGCTGCCAGCACGTAGGGACCTTGCACACTTGAGGAAATAACACGGCACAGAGGAGCCGCTACAACAGTGTAAGTGCCCGGGTGGGTGCTTTTGTTCTGGAATAAGGAAATCCCTGCGGAAAGGTATGTCAGGACAGCTCCTGCAGTACAATCACAGCCAGTAGGAGTAGCTGCCTGGACAAGGACAGGAAGAGAGACTGGCTCCATCTCCCAGCCTGACGAAACACAGGTAACTCACCATTCTCTCCAGGAGCAGTAGCACAGGCCGTTGTTCAGTGTTTGCTGCTTTTTAACAAACCTCTAGGAGGGCAATGTCTTCTCAATGCATGTCCCCCTACCCTCAACGCGAAGCCAACTCATTTCCAAGGAAATTTAAAATACTGTCTTTCAGGTCTGGCATGTATTTAGATTCATTTTAAGATTAGATCTACATTACGATCAACACAAAAGTATGTTTGAAGACACGTAGAGGAAGGTACATTTTAACCTCTCTGCATATGATTCCCTGACACCGTGGGCAGGTGCAGTTGAAACAAAGAGGCTGGCAAGAAAGTTTGCCAACACGTTTTGCACTGGCCTGGGCAGCCTGGGAAGAGGCAGAGGCAAGCACTGCCGTCCAGCACATGGCGAAAAGAAAAGACCCCGAGCAGAAAGGAAGAACAACACCGTTGTTTGAGCAACACACTCACCCCTTACAAGGTCTCACTGGCAAAGCCCAACAGGGAAGCTTCGTCTGAAGGAAAGAAGTTGCACAGCACAGAGCCGTATCACTACACACACAAAGCTGCCTAAATGAATCTATTGATTATTAAACCAGGCATCAAGAGCTACTAGAAACTCAGTTCATATTCTCCCAGAGCTCCTCTTGCTGCATCCTTCTCAAGTACACATAAACTACATACTATTGTTTCAAGTGCTCAGAATCCTACTTCATCATACATGAACATCCTAAGTCTTTTATAGCAAAGAGCCAACGCAGATTCTTTTTCTAGCCTGAAAGCTGAGTCTTTGCTTTTGGAGCAGGACAGTTTGAATCCTATCTCCAGCTAACCACAAAGCCCCAAGTGACTGTAAAATGCACTAGTGACATCTGTACAGTTTCAGAGGCCACAGATTGTTTCCATATTCTAATTACTACATCTCATTACAATGAAGAAAAATCACTTCTTTTTTTAAGTCACAGATGTGAAAGGAAGATCTTGTGGTTAAAGAAAAGGATTTGGAGGTTCCAGAGACCCAGGGTTTTTCTATATCCAGACATACTGCAGACTTCCAGAGCAGTAACGCTCGCTCTCCTGCACCTCAGCTAGGAAGACTTGACACATCGGTGCTCAGAAAGTGCTTTGAGGTCCTAATTTACATGCCTCATATTGCCACAAAATACATGAAATACCTTCACAAGTGGCATTTTATTGACTATCACAAGTTAGAAAGTTTGAAAAGCAGAGAAAAATCAATCTTTTTGTATGGTTGATGGACAAAAAGGGGATATTATATATGAATTTCCCAAAACACAACCCTTGATTAAATTATGCTTACACAAAAACAAACCAACACAATGTCCAAGACAATGTTCAGTTTGCACAATTCTGCAGACTCCTCGGTCTTTCTGCAGCATCCAAGAACCGCATCAATCACGAACACTGCTTCAGTCAGAAAAGAAATGCTCCAGGTAGGATTCCACCATACCCGGACATGTCTTGGAGAGGGATCCCCACAGAGGGATTTGCCCAAACTGCGATGTCACTTTGGACTTACCTCGCTCAACTAACCCATCTTTGTCAGCACGAGGCAAAGCCCGGGGTCGCAGCCCCTGTCACTCCAGAGTTATCGCTCTTCATGTCAAATGGAGCTTGCACTGACATTCTACAATACACACTTGACTGCAAAGTGGGTGACATTATGGTAGCGACACCAGATCTGTGCAACCTGAACTCTCTGGTATAAACAAACCTCAGAAATGAATCCCACATCTCCTGAGCACTAGCAGTTCCTGAAAAGAGCAGTCGCAGAATTGCTTTGCTTATGGTAAGAAACAAGTGCGGAGGGAAGTGACTGCAGGGCATTTTAGATTTCATGTTGAAGAAACAAAGCACAAATTGACTTTTCATAAAGGTCAAGTGAAAAACTGTGTATCTTAACGCTGCAGAGGATTTCTAGGCTGTGTTCAATCTTGTTTATAGAAAAAAAAAGGAGAAAAATACTGTTGTGGCCAGCTTAACAGATCATCTTGTTTGGGACAAAGGAAAGAAAAAAAAACTAGAAAAAAAGAGCACACTGGCATGAAAACCTGGAACTGCAAATAACACTGTTTGCTGTAATTTTCATAGATGGAAGTTAATACATTGCCCTTTCACAAACTGTTAGGACAGTAACAAGATTTATCCAGCTTGGCTTCAGATAACCTGAAGGTTCCAGCATTTGCCACAGGCCTGGGAATTAGTTGGTTATGTGCTGAAACAGGTATTTTGTATAAGTTATATATATTTCATCCTCTATGCTAAAAATACACAGTACAAGAAATAAGACCCATACTGAAAATGATATTTCACATTCCTTTCACATGGGCTGAACTGCATCCCGTGTGAACTGACTAAATGGTTTTGGAATAGTTCAAAACTGTATAAAAGGATTCCTGAATCTTGACGTTTTAACCCGAACCAGCTTAATCCCAATGCACCCGGTGGCTTTCCCGCCACGATCCGCTTTGCTCGTGCCAAAGCCACAGTCACCACTGCCTCAGGACACAGAGGGTCACCTCCTGTATGAGGGAGGACTATTGAAAGCCCCTGGGAGGGGAAGCAGGAGGGCAGCCCTGGGCAAGCAGCCGTGGCACAATCCAAACCCACAAAAATCTGCACGCTCGGGGACGCCCCAGCAAGGAAAAGTTTTGCTGCCTCCTTCCCTACAGCCCATCCAGCTGCTCCTGACCCTGCACATTTCGCATGGTCGCTCGAGGAAGAACCCCAGTCCCTGACCAGAGCTCCCAGTCTCTTTGAGCCCGGGCAGAGGAAGCTCCTCCAAAAACAAGCTGGGGCCCCCAAAAGTTCCCCTCCCTCCGTGGCTGCTAAAGTTCACCCCTCCAGCCCCCTTTCAGCTTCTAGTGTCAGCTCAGGGCTGTTGGGCTTTTAATCTCCTCCTCACAGTTTCACATGCAAACCCTGGCTTCACTTCGATATTTGGATACATTTCCTCCTCCTCCTTTTTTTTTTTTTTTTTTTAAATATTCTTTGGGAGCCAAGCTGCTGAGTGAATCGTAACGGGAGAGGATTCCAGGAGTGTTAGCGTCTCCGCTGTTCCCAGGGCAGGCCCAGGCCAAAATAAACCCCTGCTGCGCCAGCAGCCATCACTTACCATCAAACCGCAGCTCCGCACTCCGACCCGGCTTCCCTTCCTCCCAGCACATGAAGCCTCCTTCGAGATCTCTCCCAGCTTTGCCTCTGGCCGCAGCCCAGCCTGTAGGCTCCTGCAGAAGCAAAAAGAAATTGTCAGAAAACAAAGCACCAAAATGCTGAGGTTAAAGCTTGCAGGTCCCATTCCAGCAGTGTGGAAGGAGAACTGCCTGCGGAGACAAGGAGCTGAGAAGAAGGCAGACACTGCGCAGGGCTCAGAGAGTCTCTGTCCAGGACATTAGCCCAAGTTCCTGCAGAGCTCTCCCCTTCCCACCCTCCCTTCTACTTCTCCTAGCTTCTGCAAGCAGTGGTTGACACTGTGCCTTCCCCTTCCCTTCTATGCACTTGGAGAACTCAGATGCCCAAAGCAAATTCCCGTTACGGGACTCGCAGAACCAGTGGTCAATGCTCCACCAGGCTCTCAAAGGTCAGGTTGGAAATAAAGTCCCAGAAATGCCACCAAAGTCTGTCCTGACACAAAAAAAACGATGGAATTATTTTTACCTCCTGGAAGGAAACTTAATCTTAAAGCTCAAGTCACAGTGTGAAACCTGGTTCTACAGATATTTGAGCAAATTAAAACTGACTGAAACCTTGAAGATGCTGATATCATTTTCTCATATATTTCACCATACTAATGTGAAGAATTTTCACCACATTTAATTAATTCTTCCTTCCCATTTAGATGACCTCGCATCAGCCTTGCCCACATCCCTTTAGCACAACATTTACGCCACTAAGTCTGCTGATCATCCTGCTTGTGAAGAGCAGAACTCAAATCTGTGCGGGAAAAAGACTGCCCCATAAATGGCCGAGCTTTTGACCAAACACCAAGAATGAAAAACAAAAAATCACCATTTGGGTCCACAGTTCGGAACCCATAGGCAAATAATGGCATAAAACTGCCATGGAGCAAGTCTCAGCGGTCCAAAATGCCACAGATCTGGCAAAGCTGAAGTCGCTCAGATTGCAGCGACAAGCAGGACCAAGGACACTAGGTTCCCGACTCATCTTCTCTTCCGAAGGGAAGGAAGCCGCACGTCCCTGTTTGCGTAAGGTGTGAATATTGAGGAAAATAGCATTATCAACCTAATCGCATGGAGTGTTTCCCCACTTTTCCCCGTGTGTCTTCACAGTGCTCTCCATAGGCCAGGAATTCCTCCCTCCTCAAAAGACAAACGGTCTCTGCTGGGCGGGAAATTAAAGAGTTCGACTGCCACAGCCCCCGGCTCTGGAGAAGGGCCCTCCTTCCGACAGGCTCCCCGCTGCCGGCCGCAGCCTTCTCCAACACCAAGAGCATCAGGGAAAGCTCTTTGGCAGGATCACAGAAACCGGATGCTGCTCTCGACCACTTGGTCACCGGCCCAAGTGCCAAAGCCTGAGCAGAGACAAGCGGCAAGTCCTGGCTTCTCACAGCCCTGTGCACAACTTTGCAATGGGGGCTGCTCTACTGTGGCTCCTCCTCTGCCCCTCCCTCTTTTCCACATTTATTTCCTAGCCTGCCTTGCTCCCAAGCATCAGCTTCTAGCAGCTCTGTCCATGGAAAGGCTTCTTCATTCAGTAAAGCCTCTTAACAAGCCACAGACATTAATTAGTCCTTGGCTCACTTGGCCCCTCTCCCTTCCAGCGCGACCCTTTGTCGTTTTCCCCCTGCTCCCCTCCCTGTCCCTGTACGAACGCGACATTTCATTTTCCTCCTTCACGTTCGCTCTGTCGCGCAGCGGTGCTGAAACACACAGCACAAATATGATGGATGATCACCTGTCACAGCTTGTTTATTATAATTCAGACAATCAATTACACCTCCCTAATGCAGCCTGTCCTGCTGCAAATTTAAATGCGCGGCACAAACCAACACGCAAATGGAATCTCATTTGCCAAGTGCCTTTCGGTGGCTACAGCGCGATGATTAGAGGCTGCTTGTTCCAACAGTTGGCTCTGCCTGGCAGTGTCACGCGGGTCACGCCGCTCCGGGTGGTGGGCACGGCGTGGCGCAGGCAGGCGCTTCCCGGGCCGGAGCCACTGCCGAGGGCTCTGCGGGGGACACGTGCGGGCCAAGCTGCAGCCCCCCAGCCGCCCTTCGTCCGTGGCTCACCGCCCTGCACGAAGCTGGGAGCTCTCGCACTGACACAGATGGCTCTAGCCTGGAGAAGGAAACCGCGGAAAAGGAGCTACCCTCCCCACTAGCACTCCACTTTTACCATCCCCCTGTCAACAGGAGAGAAGACCAGAGGAACAGGCCTTCTGCTGACCTGGCCTTGCACAAGTCTCTGCTTCCCTCCATTTCTGCAGCATCCAGAGTGGTTTGGGATCTAAGCAGCCTATGCTCTAAAGCACCCCAAAACTAGCCCTTCCCAGAAGATTTAGGTGGAAGGGAGAGAATAGATTTATTAAATCCTCCTCTAAACATCAATCTCTGTGGTGGTGGTGGTGGAAGTTCTTCAGTATGGCAGTTTTCAGTCAGATTAACTTGTTCCCCTTTTGTAATTATTCACCATCTAAACAGTGCGTCTCAATTTCATGTTATACATTCCATTGCTCTTCCCCCTTTTGACTTAGAAAACCATTTTATTATACGGTTTCATGCCTATTACATTTGATAATATCATACACTGTTCCTGTAGTGTCTGGATATCAGAAGCATTCCTATAAATTTGGTTTAATTAATAGTTGTTTTCCCTTTTTTCCATTCCTATCTCTCTAAGAGGTGCATGTTTCTTTCCTGAGAACTCAAAAAGCAGCGATGCTCACGGAGCTGAAAGACCCTCACAAGGAGCCACAGGAACTACAACTATCCCTGGGAATGGTTTTCCCTATTATAAATCCCACGGTGCTCAACTGGATGGTATAAAAATCATATACATATATATATATATATATATATATATGCATTTCTCCAGCATCTCTCCATAAGGCACTCACAACAACCCTGGCTCCAAGATCCTTTTGAGACTTTAAACCCTGGACCTTCTCCAGCTGCAGAGCTCTTCTGCCTAGAAAGCCTCATCTGCCCCAAAATGAAGATACGGGCAGACACATCCAAACCACTCGAAGAGCAGATGGAGACGAACAGCTCAGACTCCAGGATACAGCAGAAAAGAAGGGGGTACAAATACTCAAACACAGGAACATCCAAGCGTGCATAGGACACTCAAGGGCCAAGCACAGATTCAGCTGGCTGTGCACATATATTTAGGCATGTGTTTTGTTTGAAAGCTTCAGGCTTGGGCATATTCTGGGATCCTGGCATCTAGGGACTTGTGCACTGGCTTTGCATATCAACTTTTTTTTTCCCCGCAGTTCTCAGCCCAATATTGCTTTCTGTGATAAATTTTCATCCCTTTATGAGCAGTGCAATCCCTTGCTCATCAAGGGCCTGCCGTATGAGTTAGGGGTGAAATGTATGCACATGGTCGCATGGTTTGGCCTACTGCAAGGGCTTTTTTTCAGGGCTTTTTCTCCCTCCTTTCCTTTTGAGCACATTAGACTCCTAAGTTTGAATGTTCCTACTGAGTCACGTATCTTGCCATTCTTATTTGCCTTTCAGTGCTTTCAGGTTCACCGGTTGTGTTCTCATACCTGAAAATGCAGATAACAAGCAAAAAATGTCCTCAGTTTCAGCAAAGAATAATGACGCATAGAGATGCAATTAAAAAAAAAAAAAAAAAAAAGTGGCTGAAAGGCTGCATTTCACACATGAAATATTGTCACAGAAAGTCCTGCCCATTAAATTGGAGAAATATATAAAAGCTAATGAAATTTGTGTGACCCTGGACCTCCTCAAACAGTCAGATGCTCCAAAAGGACTTTTGCAATGATGCTCATATAACAGAAACCCTTATATGAAGACACATACTTGCTGAAGTGCAGTGTTCTGAAAAGATATTTTTCCCAATTTACTCTAATACTTCTAGGTAGCTATTATTTTACAACAGATAAACAGTGCAATCAGTTTGCATACAATGCTTTAAACTGATATTTCTCATAAACACCAATATAGTCTGCTGAGAGATAGCATTTTTATTTAAATGCCATTTATTTTAATATGACCAACAGAAAAAAACATTAAATTTAGAGCCACACAGAGGTCTGGTTGATAGAAAAGATACAAGAAACCTATAACCTACAGCTTCTCTCACTTGGAAAAAATACATCTACTCGCTTACTTCAGATTCTTTCAAAAGTCAATCTTAAGCGTAAAATTCAAGAATTCAGTCCAATGGACATGGCAATTGTCACTCTCATACAATACTACCTCTGATTCCTACACAAGGAGCCTCCAGTGAAGGGTTAGATTGGTCAGAGGGGGAACAAAGAAGTTCTTGTCTCTGTCCCAAGTCACTTGCCTTTTCTCTTCTGTTTTTTTCTCTTCTTTAAAATAGAGTATGTCTTATTCTTATTGAATAACAGTATGCTACATACACTTGCTTATTCATAAAAGGATATTATTTTGATGCAAAAAAATAGTCTATGAATTAAAAAAAAAAAATCAGTCCACAAATGTAAGACCTATGAGCATCAGAATCTCAGCATCCTCTGCAAAAGAGCCACAACCTTTGGGACCCAAAATAAACATCTAGATGAAATAACAAGTTTCTGCTCTTTGGCCTTACAGATGGAGAGCCTGTTGTTCAGGACAGGAATCTTATGAAGGTGGAAGAAAAGCGGTGAGTGCTCCCAGGTGGTGGAGCAGTGACGTAGCCATGACACTTCAAGATCTAGAGGAGGAAAAGAGGCCTTTTTTTTTTTTTCCCCCCTCACAAAATAAGGGCAAAAGAAACTTCTATTTAGGTTTCGGATGAGGCAGAGCCTTACGTGAGCTGCTGTATAGACCGGAGTCGCCCCTCTAGCAGAGGGCTGTGCAGGTGGCTTGGGAAGACGCACCAAAACCTTCCCTCCTAATCCCACTGTTCGTGCAGCCACGACAGAGTTCAGAACGACCTGGGGGTGTCCTGGCAGATTGGGTTCGTTATTTATTTATACGTTATATTAAAATCTCCATCTCAATAGCACTGTGAAAAGGAATATTGTCTGCAAAGCCAGATGAGTCAGCTCAGATACGTCAAAGGGCTTTCTTTCTCCCACTATACACACACACACACACACACACACACACGTATACACACGTATGTATTGACTACGGTGGATTTGTTTTGAGCTAGCCTGACACATTTGTTTTTAACTACCCTGTTTTTAGAGCATCGACGCAGGATCAAGGCTGCGTGTGCCTCTCGCTTCACAAACGCAGCAGGAGCACGTGAAAGGGCTTGAGTCCTTCTTGCCCAGTAAGAGGCTTCCTTTGCTCCTGCAGTTGTGTAGGAGTTGGCATCAAACCCAGAGCAGGGGGAGGGAGGAGGAAGGAAGTGGAGCAATCAAGTGTGTAAGGAGTCACTGCTGCCCACAGAGGAAAATGTCATTCTGAAGCGGCCTGGAGTGAATCATTTTGAACTCTTAACCTCTTTTATTTTAACTTCTGCCTTCAGAAATCTGCATTAGTTGCTTGTTAGGGAGAAGAGTAAACAAATATTAGCTCTTAGTGCTATGAAATCCCAATTACACCGGACAGCTCAGCTGGGATGAGGAGAGCCGCCTGCATCACGTGAGCTGCGGAGTGGGAGCTCGCCAGAGAGCAGCAGGGACGCGGCACAGGTGCCTCCACTGCTCGCCTACCGGGCCCGCCAGCACCCGCACCGGGCCCGCCAGCACCCACAGCCCGCCAGCACCCGCACCGGGCCCACCAGCACCCACACCGGGCCTGCCAGCACCCGCAGCCCACCAGCACCCGCACCGGGCTCGCCAGCACGCGCACCGGGCCTGCCAGCACCCGCACTGGGCCCGCCAGCACCCGCACCGGGCCCGCCAGCACCCGCACACGCCAGTGACCTCCGGGTGCCTCGAGAGCGGAGCGGGCTCTGGAGGGCAGCTCTGAGAAGCAGGGCATGCGTATGCAGACATGTCCTGCTGCCCCTGGCGCTGGCCGCACTGCCCTTGGAAGGGGCAGGGCCGCGGCTGCAGGACCCACACACCAGGCTGCGGCTGCCCATGGGGTCGGCCGTGCGGCTGCTCCTGAGAGGACACGGCGAGACGGCCGCTTCCCTACGCACGTCACGACCAGGCTGATCCCTCCGAGCCAGAGCCGCGGTCTGGTCTGACGGGAACGCCAAGCAAAACCTGCACCCCCGGCAGGCCGGTACCTAGAGACAGAGCAGCTGCACGGGCCAGGGGATGCTCCGAGGGAAGGACTCTGGGCTCCTCTCCATCAGCCCCAAACTTGGGCGCTGCCACCACACTGACTTCCAAGCAGAAGGGCTGCCAGAAAATTCAGTCAATTACAAAAGCTTTTTTCCTCCCAAATAAGCGATAAAGCTCTGACCCTGTGAAACAGCCCATTTCTCCTGCTTACAAGGAAGCAGCTCCTTTTCTGCTGCCCTGACAACCTTGCTGCAACTGAATTTTCGTTTGCTTGTTACAGTGGACTCAAATTACAGCAGAGGTCTAATGTCTTCCCCATGTAACTGAGATTTTACTGTTCATGCGAATGCTGCAGTATTTTACAAAGCAGGTTTATTTCTCTATTACTTGTGGTACTTATTCGTAGCACAGCAGCACTTAGAAGTCCTCCATCAACTCAAGCTTTAACAGCTGGACACTATATGGTCACATGAATGGGGGCCACCTTTACAACAAAGGCCTACAGGCAAAACAGGCATGGCAGACAAAGAACCTAAAGCCAAGAAGGAGGCGAGGAGGGTTCACTAGTCCAAGGTCAAAACCAGAGGTGGTAAAACAATCTTCCCATTCTCATTCTATTACTCAAACCACCAGGCAAAAAGGACTTCCTGGTCTCCTCTCTCACCCGTTCTCATCCACCCTCTGAAAAACCCCGCACACCATGTAAACACCCGACAAATCAGTAACACATGTGGAGAGGGCGAGCACTACCTGTGCAAAAGATAGGAGGAACCTGCGTGGAAAGAGTGACTCGAGATGCTCCGGAGACACCGCACACGGTCCCAGAAGAACAACAGCGCCAGGGCTCCGTGTGCTCTGCGAGGCTGGGCTGGCGAGCCCTGCTCTGCACTCCTGTGGAAGGGGATCTCCGGCCCTGCAGCGCCCAGGTGGGTGCTATCGGGCTCTGCTCCTACGCGACAGGGCATTTGTGCACATGAACAACCTGGACACGCAACGCATGAAAGACAGAGCGTGGCCGCTCCTCCTTCGCGGCAGGTTCCGCGGAGCGGGGCACCGGCGTCCCGGCCGCATCGGCGTGCTCACTGCGCGGGCAGGAAGCTCCTGGCTGGCGCAGAGGGCAGCGGAGGGGACGTGTGGCCCTCCCAGCCTCGCCTGAGCGCGTCCTGGCAGTTACATGGGGAGTTTGCTGAGTCAGGCAGCTCACCCAGCTGCTTGCCGGAAACACAGCTGTTATGCAAAAATAACCATGAAGGCAGGGACTTGTGCTTTTGGGGAGAAAACGAAGAGAACAACACACTGAGCCGCCAACGCAGCAAGAGACTCCTTGAGCTATGCCATTAGGTGCAATCCTCCTCCACACAATCCTCTTTTTCTGGACCGTGCTGAGTACCATCCTGGTCCTTTTCATGTGTGTCTTGACAGCAGGACAGAAGGCAGATCCCTCTGCCCTCCTCATTTTGCTGATCCAGACTGGAAAACCTAAGCTCACTGTTTAACTAGGAATAGACAGGGGAGGGTGACAGGCAGGTGGGCAGCTAAGGAGCCCAAGCACCCGCCCCTGCCTGTATCAGATTATGGAACAACATCAACCCAGAGCTCAACAAGCTGCTGTTGCCTGGCCCATGTCCGCAGCGTCCCAGTTGTGCGGCGACACCTGTTCCTCCAGCGCAAGCACAGGCTGTTCCCTCTGCGCTCCAGCACATACAAGTCACGACTCCGGATTCAGCAGCTACTTGGATAATGCCCCAAGTTCTTAAAGGGCTCCAGCTCCCTTGTTGCTGGCTCACGTGGCATCAGCACAGCCAGTTTAAGAACTGCAGAAATCTCACAAGTGTAGCCTGCCTCGGACCAGCAGGGAGGCCTCGCTACACAAGGGCGTTGAGCGTTTAGCAAGGTCCCCCTGGTCTCCAAAGCAACTGAAATGCAGAGCTTCCCAACTGGTGGCCAGCTGAAGAGGAGCCAGGAGAGTTGCTCCACATCCTCCTCTAAAAGCCAGTGCTCATGGTGCTCGTGCGCACTGGCAGTGCTCGCTCGTGGTGCTCCTGCTCGCGCTTGCTCGTGGTGCCCGCACGTGGTGTTCATGCCTGCTCGTGCTCGCGGCAGGTGTGCTAGACCCGCCTTGAGCTACAGCTCTGCGAGGGAACCACACAGCCCTGGCACAACCTTCTCTTGGCCTTCGAATTGGCCAATTAAGGGTCAGTCTCAACGAGGTTTAAGGGTCAGTCTCGACAACAGCACAAGTGAACCCCCCTCTGCCTTGCCCCAAGGCCACTGTGCTGCCAGGGGAATTATGCTCGGTACTCCTGCGCTTTAACCATGTGCAGCAGATTAATTCCAACGGGTCCAGGGTGACAGATGAGAGGAGCATCCTGTGGCAAAGCCCCAGAAAGCACCGTGTTAATGATCCCAGAAATCAAAGAGAAAATAATTAAACTTATGTTGGGGATGAAGGGGTAGAACAGGGCAGGCAGGGGGAAAACAAAAGACTTTTTTTTTTTTAATCGTCTGACCACTACAAGGCAAAGAGCAGATAACAATTTACATAATAATGTAAAGAAGAATGAGTGCCCAGGAATTGTATTCAAAGGCCATAATCTTAATTTAATGGGTAAAAAAAAAAAAATCTAATACAATTCTCTCAGAATTTTTCAATTAAATTTATGTGATGGGCTTTAATGGATATCTTAAGTAGAGAGCACGATTAACAGAAATACTGCATATATTACACTTATATATTTTATAAAAAACTCTGGCATGCAGCCTTGTCATGCAGGGACCTTATTTTAAACTCTGACATGCAGTTATGATTGGATTTAAAAGAATTTCACTGCTTACCGATGAACCATCTTCTCTTGGGATTTTTATCTTTCTCCTAGTATTGGCTAGCAGCAAATGTGAACCCAAAAAAGTGAGGAAGAGCCGAAGATCTGGCCTGTCACGCTCGCCTGTTTAGGGGAACTGGGCTGTGCACAGGCCTTTAGAGCTGCCCCACCGGCCCTCGTACTGTGTTGACAGTAGCAACCCACAGGAGCCACCACCCCTGCACCGCTCCACAAGCCCAGCACACAGCCAGGCAACAGAGAGAGCAAGGACTGGGATGGCTTACTGTGCATCCCAGCCCGAACCCCAGGGAAGGAGGGCAGAAAGGCAGCCACGGTGTCCAGCTCACTCCTGTGCAGGACCGTCCTGCTCAACCTTCAGAGGCGCCTCCCAGGTCGCACAGCCAAAACAAGCCCTGAACCGCACAGAAATAAGCCATTAAGTCAATTCTCCACCTCCATTCATGTCACAAGTTGCCCTTCTCAACCTCACTTATCTCCCTATTACCACCCACAACCCACAACTCCACCTCATCCCGAGCATCCCGAGTTGGAAGCGGCCTCAGTGCTGCCCTGCGCCGCGGCTGCTTGCAAGGAGCCATGACACACGTGGACAAGAGCATTGCTCCTGTGGCTTCACATGGGTCCACACCATACTAATGACTGAGTGTTAGCACATCTCCAGATTACAGATTTCAGAAATCAAGTACAAACAGTGAAGTAGGAGGAACTACAGAGGGAGCCCAAAGTCTCGGTTGTTGCCATACAACCGCATTTAGAAGCCGGATATAGCGTGCGCCAGATGAGGTCAGCAGATTTGTACCCCCAATCAAAGTTTTTTTTTAGATTATACCCACACAGCAAGCTCAATTTTATCTTAGAGATACCACGCATACATTTCATACCTCCTCCCACACAATTCAATCTGAGATGTGTTCAACTGGGTTTATAAATACTTGAATGAGATGATCATGCAAGTCAAGTAGACCAAAGATTTTTCTTTTTTCTCAGCTAAACTACTATATGTTCCTGTTGTCCTTCTGAGCAATCCCTACACTTAATTCTTTAGCTGTTCTTTTCACGTCATTTTTAATTTCAGAAAATGGTAGGGCAAACTTTTCAGTACTTTAGCGCTCACAACTCTGGCTGAGGAAAGCAGGAACTGTTACGCTCTGGACATCAGGACTTAGCTCCCTCGAAGCTTTCTGAAACGCTGGCATCCTGAACTAGAGTAGGATTAGCTTTCTAATTTCAACAAAATTTTACTGATTTCATAGACATGAAGCCTAATAAAAACTTCACAGAAGCACTTTAGGATTGCTGGACAGCGGCTGTTGCGAACGCTAGGTATGATGTACTTCTTGTGCAAATCCCACCAGCAGCTCCATGCTGTGATATCCCGAAGAGCAGTTTCCAATGAAGAAAAACTGCTTGGCACTTGCTGCCTCAAGATGCAACATAGTTAAATTTAAGCAGAAGCCATATTGCTGTGTTCTCTCTTTCTTTCACAAAACACAAACGAAGTATCCTGTGGAAATATGTGAACTGAAGTGACAGGCATCTCTTGAATGCTTTTAATTGCTGCCAAAAATAGCCTGCAGCTTTCAAAGTTAATGCAGACAGAATTTCCATGGAAAGCATCAGTTCCATGCAAATAGGAGTCAGCTATTTCATCAGCTAAAGTAAGAACAGCAATTACACACTTTGCCCCTTCCCAAACTGCCCTCTTCCCCCATCGCACAGAGGAATGCTCTGAGCACCCTGCTCCCAGCCCAGCAGCCCCACATCGGTGGCGGCACCACAAGCACCGTGTGGGCGCCAGGGCCCCAGCAGCACCCGCGGGACCGCCTCACTCGCACCTCTGCGCGGGACCAACACCCTCTGCCAGGCAGATGTTCATCGTCTCCTCATTACTGTTGCCGTAGAGGCCACTGATTCCAGCCAGCAACTAGAATCCCATTTGCTAAATTCTGCCTGAAGCCAGGATGACACCAACACATTTAACAGGTGCAGAACACCACACGCTCAGGGTTTCTAGAAGCATCTTCAATAAACGTTCAAGGGCGGGTGATGGAAGATTTGCTCTCTAGTTAGGAAAAGTTGATCACCTCTTGTTATAAATTTAATCTGTAAATGCTCTCTAGGCCACCTGATGGTTTGAAGTTCAGCATGGATCACAGGCCACGGCTTTGGCCAGAGACTTTGGCATGACTTGGCTCACGTCAGCAGCGCGAGCTCAGCAGAGCGCAGAAAACAGGTTTCTTATCCCACAAAGCTGCACAATTACATTTGTTTTCCTCTCTCCATTTGTCAGGAAGAACAGAGAGCTCTCAAAGGATGTTTTCAGTGTTTTTCCCGCAGAAAGGCTACCCAGGTACTCAGGGCACTCGCACAGAAAACTGTCACTCCGCTCGATTCAGCCCTGTGACCTGACCCAGACCTGGGACCACAGGTGACTCCTCTGCCGGAAGCTATTCCCACTCCGGCATAATATCCTGGGACAAGGTCAGTGGGAAGCGTATGGACCTGAAGATCTGCCCTGACAGTTGGGCCCATCCACATTCTTGCCAGAGGGTTTAGTGTCCATTAACAGGCATTTTCTGACATTAAAAAAAAAAAAAAAAAATCCTGGCCAGTTGTAGCCTAAACCCCTCAGTTCCTGAACACTGACAATTCCCATTAAAGACAATGAATTCCCCGAATGCACAAGCTGCAGGATTGGGCTCCTTGTGGTTAAGCATTACTATTTTTCCACTTTGCTTTAATGAAGTTTTACTTCTCCAGTACCCAGAACAAACACATACCAGAATGAAAAGAAGCCATTAATACGCCTAATGCTTTCCCCCTAAAACTATCATGATCTCATCACTTCCAAAACCCAAAGGAAATTAAAGCACAGCTCTAGAGGATAGTGCTGAAGGATACAACTTAAAACCTACGAAAGTTGGGAAATTTCTGTGCAAAGCCTGCAAATCTGAACTTGGAGAGGAAAGCAGCTTACAATGAGCTGTAATAAAATTACTGCAGGCTGTAACCTGAAGAGCGAAAGCCTGCCATTCAGTAAACAGGAAATCCCACAATTTATAGATGACCCTGTTACAAAGCAATGTTTTGGAACAAATCGCCCGTGTTCCTCTGGTTTCTCCCCAGTGCTGTCCCCTATAACACAAGGGCCAGAGCAGCACCATCTGGCTGCCACTGGTAGCAGCGCTCTGCTGGCTACGCCCACAGCGGGAAGGACCGGAAAACCTGGTTTTAATAATAAAATAATATTATAATAAATAATAATAAAACATATTACGCTCTTTCTACAAAACTTGCCTGTTTTTATCACCATTTATCATTGTACCTGGGGAACAGTTACTCGTTTTCGACTGTTAAAAGGGAACTGAGAATAGCTGGTGCCTCGGTGCACGACACCAATCTATGCCGAACGTCGCATGTTCCTTGTGCTCACAGCAAAGGCCACTGCACCAAGAAAAAGAAGGGAACAACCTCACCAGCTGCCTGCTTCTCTTCTACTCTTCACGTTTGAGAGTCAGAGGACCCGACAAGGCTGCAGATGCAAAATGAAAATGGAAAGCTCTCATGAGAGTAACTGAGGAGATGGTCAGCAAGGAGAAAGGCAGCTGGGTGTCTCATCTCACTCCAACCAGAAGTTCATCTGTCCTCTCTTTCCCACATGGCGTTCCTCTGGGGTCAAGACACACAGGTCAGGAAACACCACTAGGAGCACGAAGTTCAACTGTTGTGTCCCCAGGAAGCCACCCCAGTGGCCCACACTGTCCAGTGGGCTGCAAGACAGCGCAGCCCAGGAAGGCACCCGAGGAGCCCGTCCCTCTCCAGCCGGGCTGAGCGTACCTGCCCAGCACTGGGAACAGCCGCGGCACCCACTCCGGACAACACAGCCCAACAGAGCCTTCCTATCCTGCTTACACAGGAGGGACAAGCAGGGCCAGCGCAGCTTATCCTGAACCAAAGTTCCCAGGAGATTGAACACCCTGTTCACCAGGACCTAGGAATGTAACTCCTGGTGACAGGGGAACCATCTACGTGGGAGAATCTTTTCTACTGCGTTTCTTCCTTCATTCTAGCCCAAGATAGTTTAAAGAAGCAAAAAAAAGATGATTTTAAAAAATCATTTTTGATGAAAAATCTAATTCCAAAACAGCTCTTTTCTCAGCAGCTATCGAATTGTCAGGATTTCTATTTATTAAGAAACAAACAAACAAAACAGACACTCAATATATTCAATACATCTTTCCTGAGCAAATTTGCTCTGTAGCATCAACAACCTCCCCTAGGAGGCCTGGGAGGCTCAGCCAGCAGGACCCGGGGGGAAGTGCAGAGGGCAGCCCCAGAAGCCAGGACCAAAGGCCCCGCTCCTCGCAGGACGAGCAGAAGGAGCCTCAGCTAAGGGGGCCAGCAGAGCTGCCCAGGGGCACCCTCAGAAACGCAACTACAGCTGTTCCGAGGGAGGTTGCTTTTGTGTTGTGGCTTTTTAAAACCCTTCTCCAGAGTCAACAATTTGCCTGAATCACTTCTTACTCATTTCATCCTCACGACTTCTGAAGGCATCTGCTGAGCCACATTGAAGGTTGCCTCAAAGCAAAACAGAACAACAAAAAATCCAGCTACTCAGAGATGACACTAGATCTTTTTCCTGAAAACATATTCCTTAGGATCTACAGCTCAGCTCTGCACTCAGCTTTGTTTTAATACTATACGATCTTTGCATTAATGGGCTTTGTCCTTACTATTTTCAAGTATCTTGGGAACCAGAAACCAAAATGGGGCACCAGCTCATGCAGGCCTGTTTGCTAGGGGCAGACCGAGAGACAGGCTTGAAATTTAAAATTGGAGGGAAGCACCTTATAACTGCTGGTTTTGTTCAGCCTGACATCTTAGCCTAGGTAGTTCTTGGAACACTACAGACAGGATCTTCTGAAACTTGTAGCTCTGGAAACAAATCCAGAGTCCTGCCTTTTTCCAGAATAAAATTTTATATTCACAAGACTAAGTGCAGAATCTGGCCTCACATATCTCTCTGCTAAGCTCATACACAGCCATAAAGCTACAGAAGCAGCCAATTAAAAACATTACTTAACTTTATTCCCTGCCTCCCTCTCTAATATCCCTCCACAGAAACACGTATTTTTGATAAAACTTTCTAAAAGGAAATCAAAGTGAAAGATCTCCGAGATGCAGCCAGTTCCTGCTGAGGCAGCAACTTAGGGCATCAGTTTCATTTTAAGAAAATAATATTCTTTCCAAATAGCTGTATGAACACTTTGTTACACATAACCATTTGAACTGTCTTTGACGGACGCAAGCACACCTCGGGGTAGTTCTTTCTGGAAGGAGGCTGCAGCTTCAGCCATTTTATTCAATCATCTCTGCAAAGAGTGATAATGTCCGTGTGGGAAAGGCTGGAATCCTTGGCCACTCGAACATTCACAGCCCAGGACAGGTTTCCGAAGGAGCTCAGCTCCCACGTATGTATGGCCACCTCTGAAGAATTGCTTTGCACAGAAGAGCCATCAACATCAGATTTTTAATTTAAATATGATTTAGGCTATAAAGCTGAGACTTCTACACAGCAACAGTGTGAAACGGTCCCTCCTTGCAAGCACTTCTCACTGAGGTTTAAGTCTGGGATTCTCCAATTTTGTAAAGAACTTTGTAACTACAAAAAGTTCACTCCACCACAGGTCTCACGCACAACCTGACGGTTGGTCAAGAATGAGAAGTCTTAGCGAGTGCTGTGTGGTTTTTGCAGCAGCCTGGATGTGAAGGGCAGCACCAGAAGGGCTGAGTCACCCAGCCAAGGTCCGCGATGGGAGGCGAGGAGGACCCAGCAGCCGCTCCTTGACACGCTGCCCACAACTCTTCTCCAGCACTAGCAGAGCATTGAGATAGCTGGGTTGTTGCTGTTCAGAAAGATTTTCCTATTCTCCTGATGGACCAGCACAATATTCCAGATGGTCTGTACCTATGAAGTACAACTGCTCCATTCCCAGGTGGAAAAGTCAGAGATTCAGAACAATTAGCTGCAACAACTACTCACTCGCAAGTTTCTCTCCACAATTGTCAACTCTGAAAAGCTGTACAGCATCGGTCAGAAACTTTACTGCAAATAAAATTTATTTTAGGGTAGATGAACCTTGTTACTGAAAGATGGACTAGGGACAAATAAACTCCCCCCTCAAATTAATTGTTTGCAAACATGAAGGAAATTTAAGCCCCTCTAATAGCACACTGTTACCTGCAAAGAGCAGTTTGGGGGGAGAAGAGTTCTTTCTTCTTCTATGCCTTCCTTGCTTTTCAAGCCAAGTATAAACTCCTAATTCATTATTCTGATGTTGATAAGCAGGAAATCAAACTACTGCTTTACTGATATGCTTTAGATGGCTAATCTTGCTCCAGGAGCTATTTTATTTTCACAGCTGCAAGGGCCTGTTTTAAGGAAGACACACATACACTGAACTCTCTCCAGGGAGTTGTGCTACTATTTAAGCTTAAATTAGAAGGAAACTTTTTAACAAGTATTTCTGAAGTGAAAACACACGCCTGTCCTGTACATACTTAAAACGCAACAACTGATAAACACTCACTATATTGTAAAGTGGCATCAGCCACAAGGACAACACTTCACTACTGTGGGGAAACCACCTAAGACGACGCTGCCCTCAGGTAAGGATAGAGTCCCAACCTCATTTAAATCCGAGGCGGATGACTGGGGTTGGCAGTGACTGCAGTCTGGTAACAGCAGATTAATCTATTCTGCTAAGGGTGCTAAGACTAACAGGCAGGCTTTAAGTCCAAAAACCTAGAGGAAACAGACATTTAAGTTGGGCTACTGGATCACTAATAAATGGGAACTTAGGAAGCTGGTGGTATTGAGGGAATCCAAGTCAGAAGTGAGATGAGAAGATTCATGAGCAGACTGGGGTAAGAAAACTCTTTTTGTTGATCTCTTTGTTGACTCTGAATCTTAAAAAGGGGATTCTTGTGGAAATCCGCCTATGAAGAAGACAATTTAACTGCATTTTTATGTCTTTACAGCGTTACCAGAAGAAGACAATTTAACTGCATTTTTATGTCTTTACAGCGTTACCAGTGAGGACTACGCAGTTCAGTATCGCTGCTGCCACTTTGTACAGTCAATAAAGTAGTAAAAAAGCTTTGGTTAACCCACAGTTTCTTTTGCTAGCATAAAATCTTAGCCTTCAACCATTTTCTCTTGTAAAAGGTAAAATCAAAACAGGCTTAGAGCCCTTAAAACTGTGTCAATAAGGCAAGAATCCTGCAGCAGAAGGGAGCAAACCCGGCTCAGCATGAAGTCCTTTGAACTCCTCCAGTAGGTGGGTAATCTGGCCAGGGAGACACAGCACAGAGGGCTTCCTGCTGGGATCACGGTGTGGGTCACAAGAGGCTTCTGAGACCTTATGAGAGACTCTTAAAAGCTCCAAAGCTGCTGCTCGAGGTCTCCCAAGCTTCCCCTCTGGGCAGAACTTGATTTGGAACGGGCTTCTCCCCTGCCCTTCCTGCGGGCCGGGCTGCTGTGCCGAGATCCCCGTGTCTGGTTGCAGCCTTCTGTTCATACAGAACAGGGCCAGGGGAACCCAGCACCAGCCGCGGCAGCTCGTCAGTGTCCTGGGAGACTGCCAAGACCAACTGAGGTGCACAGAGCGCTGACAGTCGCACGCCATGGTGCCGCAACAGGCTGCATGCGCTGGCTGGCCCTGCGGAACGCATGCGGTGCCGCTCCCCACACAGCTCTTCAGGGAACTGCTCGTGCCCGACACAACTTTCACCTGCCGCTGCACTGATTTAAGCAAAGGCAGGTTTCAGACCTAATTTGTCAAATGCTGCCAACACGCTACAAGATACATTTATTTTGGTCTAGTGAATGCGGACTGGGAGTGCACAGCAAACCAAGGCTAAGCAAGGATGCAGCCCTCTTAAGCTGAAATACAGTTGCCAGCACTGTGAATACTTCAGCAGAAGTAGTTTCAATTCCGCTTGGATTGAACTAGCCCCGTTTTTTCCTCTGGAAGAGACCCCTGTTTCTAGGCCAGCAAAGTGACAAGGTGGGTTAGTAAAAAATTCTCCAAGCAGTTTGGAGGCCACTGCAAGACCCTGGATGGTGTGAGAGGAAAGTGTCAGTTAGGTCCCCCCAAAAAGCTCCCACGCTCTGCTTAAAAAAAGCAGTTTATAAGCTGTACATGAATCTCTTATCTGGTAAATCTCAAAATCTGTCAACAGGTTGAAAAACGACACTGCAGGGGAGGAAGACATCATAAATCACCCAGAAGTAGATACATAGACCCTGAGCCATCCTTGCTTCCATCATTCCTTGCTGGGCAAACAGAAGTTGTTCTGGCAAGTGAGTAGTACTTTTTTTGCTGTTCTTTACCTTCCATACAGACAACTGCTGCTGTATGTGCCGTATCAACTCAGTACCAGAGCAGGGGAGATGCCAGAGAAGGGGGCAGAGAGAAAGAGGGAAGCTGTCAGTGCTGAGCCCATGCGTGCTGAAGGTATCAACACCACAGGCCGCCTCAGCAGAGCTGTGGGGAGGGAGCCATAAACCTCCCATCAGGGTCTTCACCACGAGGACTCACAAGGCAAGTTCAGAGTCACTGCGTTATCTGGAGACATCCTGAGCACCTAAAAATATAGAGCAGTTCTTACAGAAAAGGGAAATATCTTCTTCTTTCCAGTGCAAAAAGACAGGGGGAGGAAAGGAAAGGACATCATCCCAAAACACTCGGCTGATGGCTCGGAAGCCCATCGGACGGGGCGCAAACCTCGTCACAGCAGGTTCCTGATGCCTGAACTGGCTTTGAGCATGGGCAAGGTTGCAGCCAGGGGCTTGCTTGCATCACCCTGTCCTAGCACCTTCAATAACCTGACTCTGCTGGAGCAGATCCAGCGCTCACGCAGCAGCTATTAAAGCTAAATTTTCATTAACAGAATTTTCACCTTCCTCTATGCCTGCATCCCAATGTCCTATGCGAACAAAATCTGAGCTTTAGCATAAGAATTGACTGCAGAAGGGTGTCTCCATTTTCTCCAGTGTGACAGATGCAAGAGCCTCGCACAGTGGGGACAAGAACCTGTGGTCACGAGGACTGGCTCCTGGTCTGCAGCACTGAGCTCCTGCCATGGGCTGCCTGGGTGTCGCTCAGAGCCCTTTCCTGCCCCTGCTTGCAGAGGGACCCTGGCCTGGCTTTCACGTTCCCTTCTGAGTCTGCAAAACTGCAGATGAGGAAAATATTTTTACGTGTAAATGAAGTGAAGCTGATCTACAGTCATGGAGACAAGCCTCATAATGCTAAATATATATCAAGATAGAGAAAACAAGAGGCACATTACTATTTTGAGAAGTACACATTAGGAGGAATATTCAAACACTGATAATAACAGAAAGGTGAAAGTAGAATCAGCTGATATTAATTATAAAGGATTAAGTTGCTAGATATGTCACAAGCTCTTCAGAAAAGCATTTCTCATTCTCTCTGATTAAACAGCAGCTGCTTTTCAAGTCTCCCATAGAATGTGAAGTTGCCCCAAGGAACCTTTTTCTACAGTTGCCCAATATAGCAACTTAAATCGTTTTGGAAACGTGGGATTCAAAAGAACGAGATTGTTTTGTGGTGCCTAAGGGAGAGGTAACGAGGTGAGTAAGCAGAGGTGTCACAGGTGGAATTTCATATTCCATGTATACAAATATCTTGGAATTATATTGTAAGAAAAGAGTCTGATGACGCCTAACGAGTAAGCGGGATTTTTTAAGTTCAGACCGAATTCTGTGCAGTATTTAGAATGATGTAGGCTGAAAGTAGCTGAGTTACTCAGTACAACTGCAGCCAAGTAAACAGAGTCAGTAATCACAGCGAGTGCAAGACTGCAACGCTACAGCTATTGCAGAGAGATGAACCGCTCTCCCAGTACGCACAGTGATGCAGGACGGGGCTCGCGCTGTCTGCCCTGTTCTGAAAACAAGCACAGGGCAGGTTGTCATGCCAGGAGGAGCTGCTGCCACGGCTGTAACACGACCTTCAGCAAATCACTCTAGCCTTCCAGTTTATCAGCTTATACCATGAGGATGACACGTACCTCAAAGGTGTTTAAAGAATTAACTCCCTGATGTTTGCAAAATGATCTGAGATGCTACAGCAAACGGTGCTGCGGAAGGGTTGTTGTGGTAGGAGGGGGAAAGCCCTGCAGGAAGGCGCCATGGGGCATCACTGTACAGCTGCTCACCCCCAGGGCTTTGAGCTGCAGAACGAAGCCCTGAGCGCGCAAAGCGCTGGCTGCTCCATAAAAATGACCCTGGAAACACGCTGCGGTTTTTACTACCGTAAAGTTACAGAGCATCACATACATTACAAGCAGAGAAACAATACTTACGTCCCTAAGTGGCCAGCAGGCACCACCACCAACCTGCTAGGCTCAAAAACGAGGCAAAAGATGTTCTCACAAAGCAGAAGAAAGGGCCACAGGCAGCTGGGGCTAGGGACAGACACAGAACATGAAGCCTGGAGGTCTCTACAGAGCAATAGCAGGATGCCTTAGCAGAGGAAGCCCAGGCAGCAGCTAACAAAAAGTGAGAGGCCTGCATTTTCAGAAGCAATAAATGCAATGATAATCCAAACTGACAATCTGAATATGCATCTATCTCCCCAGTTTCTCCCTCCATCCTTCCCCATTTCCTTGGGGAAGATTTCAGTTCTTGTTCACCTCTGTTGTGATTCCCTTGAAGTCTCAGCTGTTTCAGGGAAAGTAAATAGGGTTTAAAATTAATTATCAATTAAAATGAGGTTAATCAGCACCAGGCTTGTCATCTATTATCCTTGTAAGTGAGACAATCTCATCCTCCTGCAAAACCCCTATGAGGAACAAGGCCAGTAAGACTCAGCAACAAAGCCTGTTCCCTCCTGACCTTTGCTATGTTTAGGAAGAGCAGCTAAAATAAGCTCTAATCCTCAGCCGGGCCAAACACTGTCGAGAACAGCTACGTTTAACCCTTTTGCTACTCTGTACATGAAGCAGAATATGTTTATTGTTCTATATGACTGGCTGTTATATTACAAGATATTCACAGGACATGGATTTTTACTATCTTAGAAGAGAAGCCGCTAGCTTCTCCAAAGCCATTAGCCACTGCAGCAGAGTATTCCATACTCTGGATTTGGGGGATTCTTTTTTATCCTAGTGGGATATGCTGGCTCATGCAATCATTTATATAAGCTCTCTGTTTCAAATGCCATCACATGAAGTGGCCATTTATCCACTGATAAGAAGATGACTACACCTGCAACTTGCTTGAAACCTACAGTGTCTGAATAGACTTACCTGCGATTTGGCAGTGTTAGGGACGGATGAGAGTTCACCACTGATACATGCAGCCTATGACACACAACACTTTCCAGCGATATAGCACGTAGACAGCATGCCTGAGCACTGTCTGTGAAAATGATTTATTTATATCCAAGGAATCTTTTAAGAAACAACTTATCTTTCAACTGTTTCCATATCTGCAAAAAGGGAAAGGATAAGAAGAAAAACTCTTTTTTTTTTGAGATCACTGAGGAGAACCCCTCCATGGCCACGGGGCAGCCCTGCCTCGCGGGTCAGAGCAGGGCAAGGCAGAGGCCTCTCCCGGCCCCGGCGCGCTCGGGAGGCAGCGCTGCCGCCCTCCTGAGCTCCGCTGCGGGCTGTGCTGCGTCTCCTGGACGTGCAGCATGACAGGGGCGCGAGGGCAGGAGGCACAAACACAAATCCTGCTGACTTGGGAAGATGACATGAGCACTTCAGACCCATCTGCATTCTTAAAATCTGCCCAAATCAGTCCTGGACCCTGTACCTTTAACAGTGCATTAGAAGAGAATACGGATTTTTGTGGACCTGCTCAGTGCCTGCTTTTCCAGGCACCCAGCCCTCCAGCAGACAGAATGGAAAGCCACATATGCCCTTTCTTTAGCATCCTTTAGCGTCCTCTATTTTAATCTGTTTTATTCTGTTCCTATTTTGAAATAATTCAGTAGTGAGTGTGTGTGCGCATGCACTAAATTTCACTCTCAAAATATTTATGTTTTTTCAAATAAACCACAAAAACAATTTGTTCCAATCTGCAAGTTGTTAAGGGGGAAGCTCAGCTGTTACTGCCCTAATGGGCTTTATGCAAAGAGCTTCCTGTCAAGAACTGCCACGAAGCTTGAGCCTTCCCCTTTGCTAGCACTTGGAGAGGGCCTTGAAACATGGGGTTGATCCACACGATCTGGGGGACACCACGCCAGAGGACTTGGGCACCAACAGGCTTCAAGGCTGGAAAACCTTAAAGTTCAGCTATGCACAAGGAGGATCTGGCCCCTATTAGGGTGTAGGAGACACTATGAGAAGCCCTGAGGGACAGAGGTTAATGTGTCATGAGAGGTTACACTCTAGATGTGCAGCAGTTACTGGATGCGAAAGCAGCAAGTTCTCTGGGGTCCCTCACTCAATCCTTTAACCCTGACAAAAGGACTGAGGAGGAAGAACAGAAAGGCGGTTGTTCTGAGGACTCATGTGAAAATACTGCTGGACTGCTCTCTAACAGAGACCTCAGGTGTGGCATGATCAGCCACATGTGACTACTGCAAAATCGTTATATTTTGCTAAAAGAAAATTTTTACTTGACAGAAGCCGTGGCATGGTTCCTGAAAGTCATAGGAAAGGAGAGCATTAGACTCTGCAGGGATTTACTAGACTCTGCAGGGATTTAGAGCAAAGAAGTTCTCTGGGAGCCCAGGACTTCAGCATCAGCAGTTTCCCTCAGACAGAGGAAACAGTCCAACCTAGGATCAGCTCAAGGGTAAGTTTGTCCAGGCCCCACGGGACACGCAAAGCGTGTTGTGTCCTGAGTTTCTGCTGAAGATCCTCTATTTCTTACAAGTCTTTCAGCGAATGGCTGCTACCTGGCTGCCTCCCTGGCGGCAGAGCTGTGCGCTGCTGTTCGCAGTGCAGGCTCCAGCGCAATTACAGGCTGGAAGTTAATTTACAATTGCTCTTCTAAGAGCAGAGCAAGACAGGAGCCCAGGCATTCACTGGCGGGAAGGTCCTTGACCCTGCGTGGAGCAGCCGCTGCGGCTGCGCTGCAGAGACCCGCGGGGCCGCAGCCTGGCCAGCAGAGGTGCGTGCCCGGGCTCCCGGCGCCTGCAGCTCCGCAGCCCAGGACCACCTCGCCCGCGATGGCTGGGAAGCGAGCTGCCTTCACCCTCCCCCTGCTCTCTCACTGCGTTACTCGGATCTATTCTTGGTTGATTTTTTTTAAAGTGTTGTCCCACTTAGAACGTTTTGCTCTGTTCTCTGCCACAGTGCTCGAGATGCAGGACAGCTCTACCTGGCTTCTCTCGCTGAGAGCTGGCATTGGCAGGTGGTTCTCCTTGACTTACAGATGCTAGTCCTTTGAGCCTTTGTAAACTGAATAAAAGCAGGGGAGTCCATCCCTGCAGATCTACATGTCTTTTCTTTTATGTAACAAAAAATACATTGCTTTATTCTAGTCTAGTTAAAGGAGCGTAACTCCCACCCACCTGTGCACATGCACATGTACACAGATCTATTTCCACAGGTGTAATATTGAGACTTTACCTCAATAACTGAAGTATTTCTGAATTGAAAGGAGCATAAAATACCCAATCTGCGATACTTAGTACTGGCACAACAGCATGCACAGTTCAGTCTGTGCATTACTATTTTCTAGGGAGAATCGTTCCCTTAATCACTTCTACCTGCAGAAAGCTGCAGCCCAGGCTAAGGAAGCAGAGCGGAGCCGCGGCACCCTGTCCACCGCACGGCCACCCGGGTTGGCTGCCCGCGGTGGCTGTGACCAGGGCTGGGATGCCCTCTAGTGATACAGCATTTGGATCTTTGGGAAGACGCTTCGCCTCCCGCATGACCTGCGAGACATCGGGGCAGAACGGCGGCTCGTGGCAAAGCAGAACAGTTACAGACGGCAGCGATGCCTTTCCTGCGGCCTGGGGACGGACAGGCACCGCGCACGTGGCCTTCAGTTCAGGACTAGCTCTTGTCTGGGAAGGCGGCTTTGGGAGATGGGCTGGCAGGAGCAGAGGGATGGAGTGTGGGTGAGAAGGCACTAGGGGCTGTTACAAGGGGTGAGGAAGACAGTGATCTCTGCTCTCATCAGGGCACAGGCTACAGTGTGAGGGGAAACAGGGCTGCAATTTCTCCTTACCTAGTTGTTTCTCCTTACCAGGGATGCTTCACGTGCAGTGCAAACTGCAAGCCCGAGCCAGGTCTTCTGCCCAAGCACAACCTGCTGACTTGCCCTGCACCCTGCGACAGCCACTCCACGGCAGCCTCCACGCCAAGCCGAGACCTTCCCCATCCCGCCCATGCAGGATGGAGCGACCTCAGGGCCCAGCCCTTCCCCAGTCCGCCTGTGCAGGATGCACCGACCTTGCAGCCGAGTCGTCTCCATCCTGCCCGTGCAGGATGGAGCGACCTCGGGGCATCACGGAGAGCAGGTGTGAAGCCCCCTCCACCAGAGGCTTTTTGCAGCTCTCTGACACCTGCGAAGCTGCTGGCACTGCCCAGAAGCTGAGCAGACTCCCCCCACAGGGTCCTGAGGCACCGGAGCGCTGCTGCCAGTACCAGCTACAGCCAAAGCCTGTTTCTTCTGGATTTTAAGGATCACTGGACACCATTTGCCAGGTTGGAAGTTTTTACTCCGGTGAGCCTGGACACGCTGGAGTTAGTGCATCACCATGGATCAGCAAAATACTCTCTCTGCAAGAGATTTCAAGCAGCCTGGAAGAGGCAGGAGCAGCGGGCTGGGCCCTTGCTGGGTCAGCCCCCGTGCAGCTATTCAAGCCCACGAGAGGTCACGCATGGCCTAGGCCGGGATGTGGCAGTGGCCCCGCGCCCTCCTCCTTACAGCTCTGGGCAGACAGGCAACGGGAGAAAATTGCTTCCTGCGAGCCGAGTGAGAGCCTTGTGTCCAGCTGCACCCGCCTCCAAACGCACGGAAAGCACGAAGCTGGGAAGTAAGGCAGCGATCAGGGCTCACCTACACACCGACAGGGACTAAGTTTTAAGATGCTGCTGCCTCCAGGGGAGATGCGGGCGCCCAGTCTTGCACTGGAACAGAAGTCAGAATGAATCAAAATGGATTCTGATATTTAATTCAAGGTGGAAGTAGATGAGCCCTTGCTTTGGGGACCATGGCAGGAACCAATGAAGCTCGTCAAGATGAGAGGAAATATTCTGATATGCCCAGGATACCACTAAACGAGAAGATCTAAAACGCACCAAGCAGAATCACCCACCTCATACAAATAATGGCAAAATCTCAGTGACATTCGTTTTCTTTTAAAATGTCAAACAAGAGTGCAAGACTGATAGCCCAGCAGCATTTTTGCAGCTACCAGTCAGCAACTCATTTAATCAGGGGAGATGTTAATTCTAATAATGTCCTGACTCCATTTAATTTTGATTACATCACTGTTTTTTCTTAGTAAAACTGCATATTGCTCAGCTTTACAAATATGTACCTTGTACTTTAGATTTGCTTTCTCTGTCTTCCATCTTTTCCCCTGCCACTTGTACTTCAGCATCCATAATTTGGCTGAGATCTGACAAGCTAAAGCTCCATCTGCTCCGACACTGAAAATCCAGCGGAACATTTAATTTTAAACAGCCATTTGCCCCAGATTCTTGCTTAAGATCCTGCCCACGGATACTATTCACAGCACACTGGTTGCACTGTCACCCTCTTTCCCAGAGACACTGGGGTATTTTGGGGACACTATCAAACCTGACACTGCTATTATTGACACATCTTCTATTATTGTTCTCTCGGGGCCTTTGTTTTCCCTTACCACTTACACACCTTCCTTCCTTCAATGCCAATAATCTAGACCAAGCTACAGTGCAAGGCAACAGGAAAAACAGCTCCAGACCTTATGTAACAATAGAAAATGAATTATGGCATCTTAGCTGTTCAGCAGCTTATAGGAGAGCAAATACAACAATGTTTTTCATTACTGCAAGCATAGCAGCCAATTCCTTTCAGGACCCAAGCTGCAGGTTATTGCTGGTGAAAACACAATGTTTCTCCAAGGGTCAGCAGCTCATTTAAGGCCTTCCCACCCCCCTCCATTCTCAGGGAAATGGATTTAAGAACACAAAGTCTAAAAGCCCAAGAATTCGTCTTCCCTGTATCACTAACATCATCTCCCAATACATACACAGTTATGCTGAATACAAGTGGAATGTGGTCACAGGGGACAAAAAACAAGGAAGGAATTAAAATAAGCAGGAGAACTAGAAAACTAGCAAATACATGACTACTTTTAAAACAGCTGTTTTAAAACAGCTGCTGTGGTGACTGCAGCGCTTCATAACCATGTGGATGAGGCCAGAATGTTCCCTACCTCCAAAGAAGTAGGCTGCCCAGCTGCAAAATGCGGATTTGCTGGTCTGGGATTCCTAAACATCAGTTCAATAGTTAAAAGGGATTTTATACAGGGGCTGATTAAGAGGCTTTCCACACCACTGCTTTGCTTCTACAGCCAGAAGATGAGAACACCGTCAAAAACACACGCAATTGCAACAGTCGTCTAGATCTCACTTAGACTGAAAAATTTATAGGTCTTTTAAGGTTGTTAATTCCACAATTTTGCTAAAGACACATACAATTTCTATGTAATTTCCCAGCATACGTGAACGTGTTGAGTGGTTCTGAGGCTGAAACTGTGTAATTGCCTTTGCAGCAGAGTTCATCCTTCTCACTCAGGTACTACAACTAATTTACTACATGAGTCTTATGTCTGAGCATGTTGGCACTTAAATAATTATATCTCAGAGAACCAGCTGGTTTACCCTGACAAACGACTTCTCTCCATGCTGCTGTTCTTACTGGGACATGGAACAGTGATGGCTTGACATCATATAAGCAGTAATGCAATGGCAAATTAATCCAGCACTGACCACAGCCATGACATCCATTTGGAGAATGAACTTTGGTCTCTGCAGCTGCCTCCCACATTCCTGGACTACAACAAGCTGAGAGCCACTGGCCGTTGGTTGGGCGACCACTCAGTCCGGAACGGGGCTCCCCCGGGCACCTACATACACAGGCTCTCGTGTTTAAAGCATTCAGTCTCACCGTAATTCATGCGCAGGCTGGAATAAACTCCTGGGTGGCTTTATCTGACCCTTTAAAATCAGTGGCAATTACCGTTTTGCCACTTACCTCCTATCAGAATTCAGTAACATGTGTTTGGCCAATCCTTCCAGAAAGGCTTGCAGATTTGTTCTGTAACAAGCTGCCAGTTTGGGGAAGTTAAGAATTACTATAGAGTAAATAAATTAATTTAAATGATGTTAAATTTTCAGTGGCTGCTGCAATGTTGTTTAAAAACTATGCCCCATTTTGAGAACGGTTTTGGGTTGTTTTGTGTAAGCGTTTTCAATAGTGCCTGTTCTACCTCACTTTTGGCAGAGTTTTATACTGTATGCAAAGATAGGACCAGTCTGTCCATTACTAACAACCGAGTTTAAAAGAGACACAGTAAAGCACTCAGCCACAGCGCAGGGCTATTTAAATTATTCATCACTAAATACATTCCCTGCCCTTTTTTCTTCTGCACTGGGGCAATTTAGTCCTGAGCTGCAGCTTCAGACACCCCACTTCAGCATTTTCACCAGAAAAAGATCCAGCCTTTGCTCTTAAGAGCTTCTTTCTACAACGTCCTATTTTTTGTGCCTCTTTCTTATAAGGAAGCACTGGGGTTGTAGGGAGTATCTCTACATTTGGGTTTGGATACCAGGACTTACTCAGAAAGAAGAATATGGATGTTTCTCCTTTGCAAGGATGGCTTCAGGAGAACCACAGACACGCAGCAGCAGATGCAAGAATATGCTTTGCCGTGTAAGTTTTACTAAATACAGCAGCACTAAAGCTCTGAATAGTTCACAAAGCCTGAAAGCAGGGCAGAGTAAGCAAGTATTTCTGGAGAGTATAGTATGTAGGCCAATAAAGCCACTGGTTGAGTTGATCTTCTTACTGCTCTGTATGCCTTGGAAAGCACTTTCTACTACGTGCAGTAGTGTGTCTTTGAAGGCAGCAGGGCTTTTGGATTGGCACAGTTATGGCAGTGGGTGAATTGTAACATCCTGGAAAATCCCTTTGAAAATGCCAGACCAGGACTTGGAACATATCCAAGCACTCATAGCAGGCACAGCAAAACAGCTTTGGAATTTAGCCTTGGTACTACGCAGACACTCAAGACGGTATAGACATTATCAGGGAAGCTAAGAGCACTTGAATTCAAGCAGCATAAAATAACCTGGGACAGTGGATTAATTGCTCAAAGATTCTGTGCAGGAAAATGATGTGCCTGCCTGCTGGGCGAGCAGCGGAGGGTGAGCTGCGGGAAGCAAAGCCTCAGGTTCCCAACAACCACCCAGCAGTATCTGCTCTTGCACAGCAGCTGGGCAGGGGTTCCTGGTGGAGGACTTCTTCACTAGGAGAAATTCCAGCTGTTTGCAGAGACTAATAGCGTGAGCGTGCCAAGTGCCAACGAGAGCAGAACCCATTCTACAACGTGCTCTTCTCAGGCTGGCGGCAGAGTCTTCCCTCCTGGCCGCTCCACAGGGGAGCTGTTTCAGACGCAGGCTCAGAGCTCACAGGGAGCCATGCTGCTCCCCCGCCACCAGCCAGGGCCTCAGCAGGAACCCCTGCAGCCATGAACTCAGTGCATCATCCCCAAAATCAATAAGCCTCTGGCTACAGGCTTCTTCAGACCCCTACACCAGATCTGACTCACCGTCAGGAACTCGTTTGGTTTCAGGTGAAGAGCAGCTAGAAGACTTCAAGCCAAGTTCCTCAATTGTATTTCCAAAGCCAGGCCATTAGAGAAATCAAAACTAATTCTCTTTCATACTGCTGTGTCCCACAAGTGAACGGCTCGCGAGGTGCAGCGTTCCAAGGCAGGCTCGGCTTGGTGAGAAGAGCAACACGTTGCAGAGCACCCTACGCTGGGCCCACCTCACCTGGCCGTTCCATGCTGCTACGCCAGAGTGTGCTAACCCGGCTCTTCAAAGGGAGCTTGAGTCTACAGCAAGCTTGGGAACCACTGTGAGTGTCCACTGGTGTTCTGCATGCAAGTTTTTAATGCTTATTCCTGAATCTCACTGTTTGAAAACCTGCCATTATAAGCACTGAAGTTTATAAGGAATAGCGAGCCCCAATAGAGACTAGTATTGCAATGCTTATCGCTGTGTGAGTTTAAGGATAGGAATGTGTTCTTCTCAGATTCTTTCCTTACCTTCTAATGTTATCTTTTTTGATGCTATCTTTGCAATATGAAGGGATATTAAAGAGTATCTGTGTTCCTTATGCTTCCTCCCCCTATTTACTCCTCGAAGGTACAAGTCTTTAGGTACAAGTCAATTATTTCTCATGGGTTCCTTTTTGTTACCTAAGGTATTCACTGTAGACCATTTTCCAGGTGACCTTAGAAAAACTTGCATTTTTTCCTCTTCTGATGTTCGGTCTTTTTATTAGACTGAGAAAAAGGTCTGGAAGTATTTTGGAGAGTTAAGTACTCTGGATGACATAAATAACTGCTGCTTGGAGATCTGAGCTGAGCCCTAACTGTATTAAAAACTCTGTGCCTGATACCCTAGTGCTGCTTGCTTGAGACATTAGTCTTGTTAGTGCTGCTCATTTCAGACATTATCAAAAAAGAGGCTGCTTTAAGCCACGGTGGCACAAGCTAATGGAAAGGAGGAAGCCACAAACTCTTCCACAAAGTCACTCTAAGACTTCATGCAATATTCACTCACAAGGAGACTGTCAGTTATGAAGCCTTAGTGGTTTGTGATGTTGCTTCACAAATAAACTGCTGAAGCAAATATTTGATCATCTGTGACACAGAAACTTAAGAATAGCACTACAGAAAAAAGAAACTTACTATTCTGTTCTCACTGAAAGCTTTATACAAACTGCCTATAGAACATCTAGGATGATACACGCTCATATTCAATGCACTGTTAGCTGTTTTAGGGTTGCATATTGTTCAATTTTTATGTCCCTAAAAGGCTAAATTGTCACAGTTTCAAAAGCAGATGTGGGAAAAGAAAGAAGAGCAAATCTGAATCTGAGTCTGGACAAGCAATTGATGTCAAAATGTCCTCAAATGAGCAATGTAAACTAGTTTTTCACTTGCTTCTCAACATGGAAACTTCGCAATCATCATCACTTTGTCAGAGCCAAACCTGGGTTTGCCCAGCTCCATGGAAATGGTATTTTCTTGTACCACCAACAGCTCTAGAACAGCTCTGTGCCACTGCGATAGGAGACACCACGAGCTACAGAGATGATGCCCAGGACTGCGGCAGCTGCACGAACCACTCTGAACAGGAGGAAGAGCCCCTGAGCTCTGCTGGGGAACCTGGGCACCGGGCACCCCCAGGCAGAAGAGACGCTGGGCTGGGACATCAGTGGCTGCATTTTGTACACAAGCAGGAGCCCAAGCTCACAAGTGCACGTCAGACCTCCTTTTGCTGTCATACACCCTTTTGCTCAGTTGTGTTGTCAGTTTTGGGGGCATTTATAGCTATTCAGGTGCCCAAAGTACTGCAAAGGTAAAAGAAAAGAGCAATTCTACTCTTATATACAGGTTGAGTAAGATAGAGACAAATCCCAGCCTCATGGGAAATCCTGGGAGGACATGAAGGCTTCAGTTTCCACCTCTTCTCTATCCCTCTGTCCCATGCACAACGCTCCTAGGTCTCCTAACTGTTTTGCTACAGTCTCCAGTTATTAGGTAGACATCTTAGTGAATTAAATATTCACAATCACTGCTCAACACTTTCTTAGAGGGTATGGGAAGTTTTAAGGCCTTCAGCATTACGATATATATTATAAAAGTATAAAAGCCTTGAATATTTTTACCTGTGTGTATGACATGACATAAATTCCATCTATTATCATAATGATTGGCGCAATGATTAATTAGCTTCGCATGACATTACAAGCTCCATATTTTTTATTCACAAATTTTGAAAGCCTATGGTCCACTTTCTACAGGGCATTAATATACTAACAATGGTAATCTCAACATCAAACATTAGAATATCCAGCAACGGTTTTCGTTTCACGGCAATACGCAATCATTCTCAACAGCTCTTCTCCTTACTCCTGCACTTCTGCAAAAACCACACCGCGTATATTCGTAATATTGAATTTTCTTCAGTATCTATTGAGATCCTGGCTCCAAGAGGTCATCACAAAAATACGGCTGGTCGAACTTGAAAGTCCTTCAAAAAAAAGATAGCCCTGGAACATTTCCCTTCTAACAAGACAGGATTAGAAGGAAATTTTCTGTGGGTGCGTTAGCGAGTGCTCTGCCTTAGTTTTTGTACATCATTGGCTGTGGTCAGAAAAAGGATTTTGGCAATGGCTGATGTGAGATGACAACTCCCAGCAACATGTGGTGGCCGCCTACCATTCCCTGTGCAACTCAGAAGGGGTCTGGAACCGAATCCCTGCTGGCGTCAGCCATGCTGGGATGTCAGGATGACAGAGCAGTCTGCTACGGAAGGGACAACCTTCTGGCACTTGGCTTCGTGGCACCACACTGCCAGCGGACACAGTTACTTTACAGGGTTTGACTTTCAATGGAACATTTATTTTGAAGCAAACGCATAAAGGAAAGTCTCCAGAGTTTTCTCCCTTTCCCTCTAAGGGGACTTTTAGGTCTTGTCTAGCATATACAAACAGGAGATGATGGATGGGAATATTCACCCTCTGCTGCCTGTTTCATTTGCTAAGCACTTGGGAAGCAGAGAAAAATGTAAACCAAAACTAATTCATAATTTTTCACATGGAAGACAGGAAAAGTCTCCTGTAGAACAGCTCTGATAGTCGTATAAAAATGAGGTATCTGGAAAATGAAAACAGCCCTTTGGGAAAGGAGGTTGTCATTAAAATCCTCAACTCCCCAAATCCTTCCACAGAACTCATGAATTCAAACCTGGGAGTCTTCAGTCAGAAACTGAGGGCAATCAGCCAACACATGAGGTTGCAAGCACCCTCCCCACAGGGTATTACCAAAGTGCTTCATGGAGAAGTTTTGGTCTCTGGATGGCAGAGACTCTTTAATCACATATGCTGGGAGGCAGTGAGTCACTTCTCTTTCTTCCCAGGATTAAGAAAGAGATTCCTACTGGGAAATTCTTGATACCAACAAGACACAATTAAACAGTCAATTTTTATAACCAAAAATCAAATTTTCCGTTATATATATCATAACCAAAATTTTTCTCATAGTAGTATCTTACTTATACCTAAGCTGCAAATGTTGCACCATGCACACACAGGTCATCTACATCCATTTACTTATGCAGAAGAGCAGCACATAAGACTGCTTTTGCCAGTGGACAAAGTTAACTACCTCAACAAGAGGACAAGATGAGGATTTATTTACTCTACGCGCCATGTCACTCGGCAAGAGGCATTCCTACTGTTTGCTATGGCTGTGCTGGCAGCTAAGCTCCAACTGTCCCAGATGGAGCAGATTAATTTTGATACATTCCTCTTCTCTGAATGTCATTCCCTGCTCCTGGCTCTGCAGTCTAAAAGCTTCACTGGTAACTGTATCAAGTGTCAGAAACGATTGTATTTATTAAATCTCATTCTACATCTTTAAGCTAACACTAACCTTAACAAAGAGAGTGATATTTGTTACCAAGTCACAAACGGCCATAAAACAGCATGTACAATAAACTATACCATCTCTGCTCATCCTGAACCATGCATCCCTGGGGGAAAACGTCCCCCAAAAGAGAAGCATGAATCAAACACATGGTAGCAGAACCCAAGGGCCCACTGCAATAGAGACATCTCCCCTTCATCCTTGGGTGGCCTCCCCTCTGCTAGAGCAGCAGCAGGAGAGGGACGGCACATCGTGTTCGTGGCCGTTGCTGCCACCTGCCGATGGAGGTGGCTGCGTGGGCAGCCCCCAAGGCAAAGCAGCGGGGTGTCCTTCCTCGCAGCCTGCTCTTACTGCCCTGCACACCAGCACCCGAGCAGGCGAGACGCAACACCTGCCCATCCAAGCCACAGCGACGCTACAACCAACGCCACGGCACAGAAGAGCACAGCTGAGCAGCACATTCAGACGCCTGCAACTCTCACCAAAAGTCATTCCCTCTACTTCCAGCTTTGAACCATGAGTTCAAAGGGGAGGAAAAAAAAAAAAAAAAAAAAAAAAAANCACACACACACACACACAAAAAAAGACAGTTTGCTCTGAAGGGGGTCAAGTAGGAGCTCCCTGTAACGAGCAGAGAGCAGTTCCTGGTGCAGGCCAAACTGCCACCTTTCCGAGCACTGCTCAAGCAGCCCAGGAATCCCACTCACCACCTAACCAACGTATCTTCCCCATGTTCACGGGCCGACAAAGCGCGAGACGAGCCGTGCAAGCACAGGAGGCAGGAGACAACGATGACAATTAAATGTGTTTATCAAATAAAACACACAGGAAGAGGGCTCTCTCTCCTGACCAAACAGCCCTCTTCATAGTCGTGCGACTACATGTTCTACCCCTCTGTTATCCTCTACAGTACAGATAGTAATTTTGTAGCAGAGAACTGATTTTCACAGCATATTACAGTATCACAGACCTGATATTTAAGGAGATGTGGGCATTTAACACCTGGAAATTAGCTTTGAAAATCCAGCCTATTTCTCCTACCTTTTCTAAAGGAATTCACTTTTGAAAGAGGAGAGGTTCAGCCAGAAAAATAGAAGCGCACACCTGGTGCATCACTGGGTCACACGCAGACAAAGATGTTTCTACAGGGCCTATTGCAATGTTCCTGGGTCTTCTCATATCTCTTTCAAGTGGAAAAAAATGCCTAAAAAATCATAAATCAAGACAGCTTTTGAAATTCCAGCAGCAATACAAAGTTTAAAAGGGGAATGAACAGAGTCAAGTACCGTATGAACTCTGAAACACAAAGAACGTCGGAGACGTCTGAAAATTAAGTACAAGTGCGAACAAAGCAAACATAAGATGCCGAAAAGGGAACCGCATAGTTGACTTTGATGCAGGAAGATGAAATCACAGAACTTCCACCCACAATAACTCTCTGTAAGTGGCATTCAAGGGCAAAATAACATGGAAATCATCTGCGGGGATAAATTGGAGAGAAAAGAAAAATGGGAAAGACTTCAGAAAGTTTAAAGCAAAGGAACCAAATCAGAACAAAGAAGTTTGTAATATCAATCATTTCACTGACTCGGTGCCTCAGTCCCATCCTTGAGTAACCGACCACCTTTGAGAGCAGGACATGTTTTACACAGCGTTTTACTTCATGTATCTACAAAGTACTAATCCCCATTGCTTTAATTAGCCAAAAGGCTCCAGCTGGGATTTGACCAGCTGTTTCCTGGGGAATAAAACTCTCACCTACTCTGTGAGACTGTCAAGTACATCAAAAAGTCATCAGTTTGCAAAACCTAGTACTTGTTACTTGGACAGCATTTAAGCTGGCACAGATGTAGTTGATAGTCAAGGGATAATTGAGGCTTTACAGATACAACAAAATTTGGCTCAATAACAGTTCCAAAAAAATACAGAAGTCCATTTCAGGCTTGCTGGAGTGGTCCATGTAACTGACACTTGCTAAAAGCCAGACCCTGACACCTTGTTTTACAGACAATTACTCTTTTTGTTTTTGAGCCACACAGACACAATCTAGCAAACACCCCACAGCAGCCTCTTGAAGTCCTTTCCCCTTAGAAAAGATGAGTTGCCATGATTTTGTGTCTCTGACTGCAAAGTTTCCCTCCAAAAAATGCAATGGTCAGTATTTTCCAGCCACTCCATCTCTTAGTTGGTGGCATTTATGTAACAAAAATAAAGAAATTTCTATAGAATTTTCTATCCTTCCACAACACTTTTACTGCAGATATGATGCAAGGAGTATTTCTTACCTTTATTTTTAAACTCATTAGAAGGTACAACCAGTGTCAACATCAAAATACCAGACTATCAGCAGGCTGAAAAACAAGTAAAAAATAGGCAGGCTAGATTTAGAGTGGCAGCCAGAAAAATGTTCACCAAGCACTGGACGGATGAGGCTCTCGAACAGCTTTGCTGTTCTGCAGCGAAGACAAAGCCATACAACCATTTCTAAAGAGAACTTAGGAGACTTGTTGAAGAGACCATGTGGCCCCGACAGCCAGCGCCTGGACTTGAAGTTGCAGGTTCGTAAGGCTAGAAGAAAACCTGACGGCCCACCCTCACAGCCCTGCTAGATCTTAGCCATTTGTCTGGTTTTGCTTCACAGGGATCTTGGACAGTGTCACCGAATAATACTATAAGGTGCCTGGAAATCCTGAGCAAGAAAGGTGGGAGAAACCCAGATTTACTTCTATCTGTAACGATCCTTAACAACTGCTGACAATTCTTAATTGCCACCTCTCATTTTTTACCCCACTGAAAGACATGGTCCCCAAACAAGGTAGTCAGAATTTACTGAATCAAATCTGGACGACAGTGAGAAAGAAAGAGAAAGAGAGAAGAAAGGTGACTGAAAATGTTGCAGCCACTTGCAACTATTAAAATGTGCCTTGCTGGCAGCTTCATTTGGAGGAAAAATATAATCTACAGTAAAAGTGATTTATCACAATGACACATCTCAGTGCAGAGCTCAGCAAGAGCAACTTAATACACACACAAAAAGGAGCATGAGACGTGCACACTGAAGAGAATAAAACACCCTGCCTTTCCGATACATTCAGAAATGACAGTTCCGCTCTCTTCCATTCTCCACAGAAAACATAGCTTTCTCTCCAGACTCCATTTTATCTATTTTTTCTGGTGAAAAAAAGGCTTACCCAATACCTGTTTGTTATTCAGGGTGAGTTCATTTTTTTTTGTAGCATTTAACAATGTCTAGAAAGAAAAAAATCTGTTCTTATTTAAAAATTTAGCATTCAAAAATCAAAATGGAAGCATCTGGCTGACGTTTTTTTTCCAGAAATTAATAACCTTAAGGCAAAAATGTCCCTTTTTTACCATTGTTACTTACTCAAAAAGCAACCTTCTTGAGAATAAAACCTCCTCTCAGAGAGCTTTTGGCGAGGCACACTCTCTGATGCACCGCTAAGGGGCTAGTAAGTACTGACGACCTTCCTGGTTAACACTGTTTGTCATGAGAGCAATAAGGGAGCCACTCCCTGCAGAACAGCAGCTTCCACGAGGTGCTGGCAGAGGAGGAGCAGCCGCAGTGGCCACACTGTGGGCAGGAGGCTGAGCAAGACAGCACCCCTGCTGCTCTCATCCAAAGCGGGCAGAGGGGAACAATATAACCACAAATTACTAACTTTAAGCATTCTCAGAACCTACCGCTTGGACAGAAAGTACCATTTTTCCTCACAACATTGTATAGGCCTTCAATAGATGCCATTCCTAGTTCAGCAGGCAGCACAGCTGATGCACCGCGTATCTCCTTATTCTGTGACCTGCTCAGTGCACACAGAGGAATTTTAGAGTGGTAGAATTAATTAAAAGTGGCATAGGTAAACAAACTCACAGCTTTCTTCCCCCTGAAAAAAGTTCATTAAAATATTTTCCTAAGCCAGATGAGAACTGGCCAGATGACAACTGAGATTTGAGTTATCGGATCCTGTCAATGCACTTTAAGAGGAGAAAAACGCAACACGCAGGTGTAGCGCTTATAAAGCTGCCTTTGCCAGCACTACGATTCCCAGGAATCTAGATACCCGCTTGGAAATGGCTGCACTCGCTCACCTGCAGCAGGACCCTTACAACAAGGCCAGCCTTTCATTCTTATACCCTAAGCAAAATTCTACAAAAAAAAAAAAAAAAAAAGGCAGTTTTGTTTGGTATTGGTTGCTATGGGTATCGGCGAATCTTGCTTTTCAGCTAGCTCAGGTGTGGCTTATACAGTAGAAATACAGGATGCTGTGGAATTTGAGAAAGCCTGAGGACACGTTTCTCTTCAGAGATCAAATTCACAGAGGTTATATTCAACAGCATTTCCCCAAAAAACTCCTCAATAGGCACGAATTCTGCTACTGGGATAAATTTATAGCAACTCCACTACCTTACAAGAATTCTTTTCAATTTAAATCACCAAAAATGACAGAATTTATGGAGCTTGGTTCCAGATTTTCTGTTCTGTCAGGGAAACTGGCGAAAGAATAAAAACATCAAGAAAAAAAGAATACAATGAACAGTGGCTACTGTCTACTGAACCACCTACAGAGCAGCCCTGCACAAGGCCAGCAATTATCAACAGCAGAGTATCAGAATTTGATGGAAGCAAGCAAAATATTCATTTCCTAGGTTAATGAGTGCTTCAAAATGCCAGAAAAAAAAATGCTATTTGAAAATGGCACCTATTTACCCAGTAAATACTTTTAATATAGGAAAAAATATAGGAAATTTGTTTATTTCTTCAAATAAATTATAAATAATAGTAAAACAAGGATCAATTAAAAAAACCTTAATAGTACGCAAGTGAAAATTACTGCAATCATGTTTTTTTCTGCTGCCTTTTCTGTTGCATAGAAAATACCAAAAGAATTGCTGAACAGATGTAAAAATAAACAAACTAACAAATGATGAAACAGCTCCCTGGCTGGGCTTTGTTTGCCAAATCTCTGCCTGGAGAGGACTTACACGTCCACGTAATAAACCCTTAAAATTATGGACTTAGAAAAAAACAGCTACTTAGCCATAATGTTAAGCACTGGGTCAGGCTGCAGAGAGCCCTGCCTTGAGGCTGGGGCTCAGGACACGAGCCCCGTACGACTCATGATGAGAGCGATGCAACGACAAAACTAGTGCCACTGCCCAGGGCTTGTGGCCGTGTGTCGGAGGGGAGGTGAGGACGGGGCAGAGTGGTGCGTGCGGCTGCGCCCTGCTGAAGGGCTGCACGTGGCAGGCCCTTCCAGCAAGGACATGGGCTGTATGGCCTCACCACAGGAGAGGACCCTCATGGCCGGGCCCAGCCCACGCATCCTACAGCTGTGGTACTCCCTAACGTGCACTCTGAGCCGCGAGGGCTCACGCTTTTCTCCCACACTGCACTCCGAAGCTCACCCAGAAGTCATATTTGAAGACTGTCTTGAGTTCCAAAAGCAGAGAGGAGCTCCTATCACCTGCAGGAAGGCAGAAACTCTCGCATGTGGCACTTAGGTCATCCCAACGGCCTATGGACCTTAAAGTAACTTTGAGCCAATTGCTGCTGGTCGTATTGATCACTGACCTCAACCCAAGGTGGTGCAGGACCCGCTGCTTCAGTAGGACCAGCTAGTTGAAGAGAGAACAGAGCATGTCCCCACGTAGCAGCTAACGGTCTCTGCTCTAGCAGATGAATGTTAAACTTGCGGGAATTGAGATACAAACTACTTGAGCATCTTTCTTATGGTCAATTTGCAATCTGGGAGCAGTTAAATCTAGAAAGCAGGAAGCCTGACTCTGTCTCCTAATACAGCTACCAGAAGAACAGTCTCCCGTAAGTACTATTTTCCTTATCTATCTTGATTGCCTCACTAAACGTGAATAATCACAAATGCAACCCTCCCTTAGTTCTCATTCTGCCCATGTTACTAATGGATGGCGGTTGAAAGCACAGATCCCGCCCTAAGCAACCGAGTCACCAAACTGAAATGGACAAGTGCTCTGGCTTGCACAGAAATTACCTTTTTTCACACGCAAGTACCTGAGACAGAATTACCACCTATTTACTCAGGAGCTGGCACAGCACCAAGAGCTTATAGCATCTGCCCTGTAATTCCATATGAGCAGCACGGTCACTCTTGGCTCAGAGAGCTGCAGTGTTAATTGCACGGCTCGGCCTAACTATGAAGGGCATCCACAGCACGCAGGAAGCATTTACAGATAAACTGATCATTCCTGTAGAGCCAAAACCAAGGCTGTAAAAGTTGCTTAAATGCTCACAGGCACTATAGGCTGCTGTTAAACATGTCATCTGCCTTAAAGAAAGTGACTGCTGCTACGATAGCAGATAATTTCTATATTAATGTAGTTAAGCATGGTTTGTAAGAGATCAGGACAGCAGTATTTAAAAAAAAAAATCAGCTTGCAGATTAGAGACAAGCGACAGGCTGATCTCTGCAGCTGCAATTAACTGTCTTTCCTTCGATCTCTGCTGCACAGCTCTAATAAGGGCTACATTCTCCTCCTGCTGATGAAGGTTGATTAGCAGTCAGGTGGGGAGACGTGCGCAGGGGATGGCATGACGCATTAATTAAATCACTTCCACCAGCTAAGTGGTGACACTTTGATTTATAGCAGAGCTCATTCAACTAGACACTGGCATTTCCTGGGCGCCACGATGAGAAAAACCAAGCTGGGAAGCAGGTGGGAGAAAAGTGGGATGTGCACATAAAGGACGAAACACAAACTGTGAACTGAACACCTGCAGCTGATAGGGATTATTTTCAAAACAGAGAATGCTTGCAGGAGCAGTAGAAATGACGACGAAATACCAGCTGAAAATGATATAACTCACCTTTCTTATACACAGAGTATTTTATTACGTATTTCATTATAGCCAGTATAATTTGTGTGTGCATTTATATATATAAAAATATATAGATATACATATGCCCAGTATATTTAGTACTTTATTACATCTATACCAAAAGCTGGTTTAGGGGAAGGTCTTTTAAAAATCCGTCAAATTAAATACAGTAACTTAATGTGGCACAATTCAACCCGATATACTCAAGAAGAGTTTGTGGATGTCTACACGAGTCGGTGCCATGTCCATACGCAAGGGCAGCAAACTCAGTGAGGGACGGCAGGAAGCTCCAGAGGGCAGAGCATGACAGGGGCCAGCCTGGGATGCGCTGCCTGGACCTGCTACGCAGCACCTCACAACAGCAACGTCTCCTAAAATCCCCACTTCCATCTCTCTGCCAAAGGGTGATAATGTTATTTCACCCACCTTTGTAAAGGGTTACCTTTATCTACCTTTATCTACCCTAATCTATTTTGTTTAAGATTTTGACATTTGAAAAGGCTAACTCAAACACTTGTCCCTGTTAGAAAGCTTTTCTTTTGGTGACAAGGCTGCCTTCTTCTTTGTGAACTCTCTGGTTAAAAAACAATGCTAATAATTAAAAAATCATAAATTTGTACAAGGTACATTTGTAGACTGTGGCTTGCAAAATAGGTCAAAACATGATTATTACTACAGTTCCAGTTCATATTCCTTCTGCTTTCTTAATCCTTGGATTCTTTTTTTTTTTTTTCCTCCTCACTTTGAAAGTAAGCATTTCGGAATATACTAGATCCTGAAGTCTTCTATTTGCTGCACGGGTTGGTCACATTTTTTAATAGGACATATCTTAATATTTTTGAAAACAAGGGAGATTTGACCTCTCGCAGCAGAGAACAACTTTATATATATACATATATATACTTATATATATATATATTTATAAAAGTTCTTTAAAATACATTGAAGTTCTCTACAAGAATCAGTTCAGACATCTTAAACTATGCAAAGGTCAGTTTCATAAGTGAACAGACAGTATTTAAGTAAAACATGAAACAGTAATGTAGTGTCAGAAGATTCATTCATTTTAAGTCCATATATTCATCTTCCCAGTTAACCTGTGCTGCTGCAGCAGACACTAGACTCAGAGAGGACTGAGACCATGTTGTGCTAACTGCTGTAAGAATATTTAATGTAAAGAGATTCCTTACTTTCTAACCTTTCATGTACTAGGAGAAAAAAAAAGAAACCTACTCCTACAGCTTCCCTAGCAGTGACCAACAGCTCTTACTGTAAATTTAAAGTCCACTCACTGAAAGATCTTATGAGCCTCTTTCCCTAAATCAAGCGTCATGCATATTTGACTTATCTCATTAATTTTTGCTTATCTAAGTTATATTTCTCCCCTGAGCTTAGAAAATTTCTCTTACGCTGATGTTTTAGTGTCTTTTATAAACAATTTCCACCTTACTCTCAATGCTACATTTAATTTATACGTACAATTACTATTATAGAGGATAATACCTTTAACTTTTTTAGCATCCTCAACAGGACCTCCAAGTGCTTTATAGCTGGTTTATCATGGGAGCTCAATACAAGAATCCCTTCCTAAAAGAAGTATCAAAATAGAAGTTTGGGTCATAATGGAACTGTTAGCAGACCAGTCCATAGGTTAGTGTTTAAGCAGTAACATTTGTCCTTGTTAGTGTTGTATAACATATTTGAATTCTTTTGCATCATCAACACTCCACAGCAAATTTGAAATTTAACACTGAATTCGGTCAGCAGCTAGGTGGGGGCAGGAAGAAAGAGCTCAGTTTTAAATACAGCAATATGCATCTCGTTTTCATCATTGGAATAAATTTCCAGAGAGGTGAACAGAGGGCTAGCAGCATGACTCTCATTAATGTTAACTTTACTTCGGTAATGAGGTGGTAGTACAATCACTGGAGCTAATATAATCACTGAGATGAGACAAAAGTATGCTGCAGTAAATACGGCTCAAGAAGATGACATTGACAACACTCAGCAACAAAACAAGGCAGTGAGGATATAGATCCTGCCTTAGGATATAGTAGCAAAAGCCTAAAACTGACAGGAACATGTTGCACTGATGAGGATGAATGCAATGACACCGATAAAAGGGCTGTCCTGCAAGACACTGAGCACCCAGTACTCAGCTCTGCTAGTTCCTAGGAAATCCTGCAGAAGCAGGGGGCCTTTATGGGTCCTGTGCCCTTAAAAGTAATTTATGGAAGATAAAGCGGATTAACACAGCAGCAAGAAAGGGATGTTGAGATTAAAGAAAACAGCAGGTTTAGGAAATCAAAAGCTATTGGTGACAGCCCCCGAAGACAATGTAGGTAACATATTGCATCAGAAAGACCTTCTGTAATGAAAAGTGCGAGCGCCCTCGTGCCACCGCACTCCATTACTTTAGCTAATAGAATGATCTGAAGAGAATAAGGCTTGGAAGAATTTTAAAGTAATTAGCAAGTCTGTTAGTGCCCGTTTTCCCTCTGCACAACACACGAACAAAAGAAAAGCCGACACAGCTATTCAGGGAAGTTGGCAGGAAGGAAAAGCAAGAAGACAGAAAATGAGTTGGGTGCCCCCATAGATATAAAAATAGTAATTACATTTTCTATTAGAAAAGAAGTATATAAGGATGTCCAGCTTCGTACCAAAAATCTACACTGCCACATAAAAACTCCCAATTATGCGGCACATAATCATCCTTGCCCAAGTAAAACTAGGAGAGAAGGAGCAGTGTAAACACGATGTATACACACACTCCACAAGACTCCTGCAATACTCCATAGCTTTGTAAAACGCTCAGGATAATTTTACCTAGATGATATAAACATAGCTTGCTTTGTAATTATGCAAAACCGCTTCTTCAAAGTTGCTTGTACTGAGCCCATGGTTTTAACCTTACAGCTATAAACGAAGCGCATTTACAATGACGTGAACACGATGCGTCCTTTCCACTTGCTCTCAAAGCTCACTGACCCTCTGAAGGCAGGAGCAGAACTGTTGGGACTGCAGGTGTTCAGCCCCGGAGCTAGGCAGGGAGCCCCCTCTTTTGTACTCCTAAGACAAAAGCATATTTGGTTTTGGCATTTTGGTTTGCTGCATTGCCACTGTTACTGCAGATACTCAACCGTAGCAAGAAGAGCCCTGATCAGTATGTCTTTGTTGCACAGCCCAGAATTAACTACATCTCACTTTTCCTTGACAGTGACACAGATCACATGCAGCTGCTGCTTCCACTATGAGGAACACGCATTCTGGGAAGCATATTCATTATGTGGTTGTAAAAAGCAGCAGAGCATGCAAGCCTCACCCTGCCTGGCTTACCTGAGAACTTAACATCTCTGTTTGATTAAGTGACTGCTAGCTAGTCACCTTCTCACTCCAACCTTGATGCAGCAGGACTGTGACAAGCGCGCACAGTGTAACATCAAAAATGTCTCACTGATGCTCACAAATAGATAGCTTAATTTGTTTTAACAGCCCGGTCCCTAGCAGTTCCCACTGCAAACCCTGGTTTTGATGAAAGAATATATATGCTCTTTAAATGGAAACTATCTGAAAGGTAACTGGCAAGAAGCCAGCAAGCATCAGGATAATGTCCAAAACTCACAGCCTTTACTCCAAGCACTTATTTAATTATAACAGAATCCTCCTTTTGTACAAAGCGGGTCAGAAAGAAAAAGTGAATTCATAAAAATTACAACTCCCTGATAAATCTTCCATATTTGAATATTACTTATCTATTAAAAAAAAGCAAAAAAAAAAAAAAAAAAAGGCAGAAATTTCTATTTGCTGTGCAGAACAAACTAAGCCCTATAGGGTGAAGTTTGATTTTCATTTCACTCATACTACAGAAATAACAGGGCTCTCACTGTTGCCAACTCCTACTATTTTTTTCAGGGGTCTCTCATTTGTTGCTTTGCTCTCAGTTGCAGCTGCTGGAGTAAGGTCACCACACAGAAACCTCAGTTTTTACATAAGAAAGAAAAATTAAGACTTTCAGAGCTGTACAGAGAAACTCAGGACTGTGTTTCCGAACCTCAATGTGCCAACTTCAAAAGGTAAATAAAATTTCTCACTTATTTTTTAACTGATTATGGTGTTGGGAAAGGGCCTGCCTTGCAATAAATTCTTGAGGTTAGAACTTAAAGCATTCCACATTGCTTTTCTGGTTCACATATCAACAGTAAATCACCTCCCTTTTAACCGCAAAGCTTTTGTAAAGAGGAACATGCAGCTTCAGATAGAGCCCAGCTTGAATCTGCAAACTAGCAGGGCAGGAAAAAAGCATGCTGAGCACCAGGAACTGCGCTTCCCAGGTGTCACTAAGCAAAGAAAGAGATCGTTGTTTACATATTTTGATAGAATTATATTTCAACACTGGTCTGGGCTTTCACGGTGTGAGGTAAAGATACATGGTTGTAACTCCATTGTGCTCACTGGAATAATTGGAAGTTTTGAAGTGACCTCTCCAAAAAGTATTATTAACACTGATGCCCTTTTGACTTTACAGAAAAGATCTAAATAAAAACCACTCCTGGTAAAATGTTGAGACCAGACAGCATGTGCACTTTTCACAACCTTTACTTCTCCCTTAAGCAAGCCTCACTTGCAGTTGGCAGCAAACTAGGATATCTAACTGGAACCAATGCCTTCCCCAGCGACCTATGTTTTCAGCTACTTTTGAAAAGATTTGGAACTCTAGCTGCTGAAAAAGTAACTTTATAATTACTGAAGCAGACCCTATGTATTTGCATACCTGGTTCGACCAGCAGGGTCCTGGCCCAAGGTCCGAGTTCCCAAATGTAACGTATGCCACAAAACTCATGCTCTGCTCCCTAGCTGAGTGGGCAGCGTGCGTGTCCAGGACAGCATCGGTTCTTTCACAAAACTCTTGTTAAGGTTTGACATGCCCTTCCCTGAAAGACAATGACGGTCTGAAATTCTGCAAACGATCTGCAAGCAAAGGGAGAACACAATGGGCCACCGAAAACTATAGCCGGCACTAGATTAAAACCGGAGTGAAGGGGAACTGAAAAGGCAGCAAAAGGAAAGTGATGCTCTCTGCAAGGGTGGTGGGTGTCTTACTGTATCTTTTCTTACTTGGAAAAGCAGTATTTCCTCGAGCAGTGAGGATCCGTTTTCCTATTTCAAACTGCTATAACTGCAGCCAAGGCAAATCCAAAGAGTAACAGGTTATAAGTGTCTAAGAAATTTAAAAAAATAATAATAACCCACACCTCAGAGAAACCAGAGCAGCCAGTGAGGCAAAGGGACGCAAATGGGAGAACCTTGGGATAGCTGGGAAGCAGGGAGGCAACAGCTCGGGCTCACGGCGACCACGCGGCTGCCAGCCCGCAGCGCCCCGGCTTCCCTGACAGCCAGCGCCACAGTGCTGCAGCACGAGGACGCAGCCCAGGAGCAACGGCCTTCACAATTAATTACACACTATCAAATGGCTCTGTACGCACTCATTTTAACGAAAAATAAAAACTACTTTAAAAAAAAAAAAAAAGAAAAGAAAAAAAAAGACCAGTCCAGCAGAGAAGCTGCCAAGTGGGTGAGAAGAAAACAGCTGCTTAAGCAACAGGAGGCCCGCGCTCCTACCTCGGTTCCCTGCTGCGAGCCCCCGGCACCGCGCGGCCGCCTGGAGGCAGCTGGCGAACAGCCGGTTGGATCCGGTCCGGTCCGGTCCGGTCCGGTCCGGTGCGGTGCGGTGCGGCGCGGCCGCCTGCGCAGGGGGCGGTGAGAAGAAAAGGCGGGAAGCGCGAGCGAGGCGCTGTCGCGGCGCGGCCCCGCAGCCCGGCCCTGTCACGGCCCGGCCCCGCAGCCCGGCCCGGCCGTGCCTAAGGGGACGTTTTCCTAGGGTCGGGTCGCGGCTCTGCCCTTGCGGCTTCTCCTCCGACTTCTCTCGCCTTCCTCCGGGCAACAGGCAGCGGCGGAGCAGCCTCTGCCGGCCACTCCGCGCCTCGCGCCCGAAGAAGGGTAGAATAAATAAAAAAAAAAGGCAGTAGAAGAGGTGCTCTACAGCTATTTATACAAAACTACCACACTTTTGCCATTTTGTAATACAGCTGGCATATGCATATCTTTATGTGTGTGGTGGTGTCCGGTGCTTCAGGTCTTATATAAACTGGGCAGCTGCGCTTCATTACCCGCCACGTCCTGCTTTTCCAAGCAACTTTATTTTATTCATGAGTGCACGCAAGAAAGAGGGGCCTTAGTCACACGGTTCCTACCTCGAGGGGCTCCGAGCAAGGCCAGGGTTGGACGTGGCACGAGCTGCAGCCCCAGCGCAGCCCTGCGGCTCGCGCGTGTTCAGAAGCCAAACGGATATCGGGCAGCAATTCCCCTGCACCACTGCCCTTGCTATCTTTTTCCGTAGGTGCACACGAAAGAAAACACGGGGTTAAGTGACAGCTAGGTTTCATTGAAAACTTTCATTAAACTGGCAAGAACTTGGGCTGGTGCTGGCTTTCACTGTTGTTATTAGAACCAGATTAGCAATAATCGCAAGGAAAATATTGCAGGTGTGCCACCACCTGCCGACAAGTGCCTTTCGCAACGGGAATTTGGGATCTTTTCTCCCCCTAGTAGAAACTTTCTTAGTTTGTATTTCAACAACAAGCTTTTTGGCCACAGCACTTGCATTATTTTTCTCAGGACAGAGTTGTTTGCTTACGCTTCTAGAGAAACGCAGGGGACGTATTAACGCACCAATAACTTGCTGAACTCCAAGTTTTGCGGAAGTTGCTGAGTTAGAGAATTCCTGTTTTCCCACTCCTCTCCTAAAGGGCAAGGAAAAAAAAGTTTTTTTAAAAAAGTGCATGAGAACTAATAGTGTTTAGAATTTGCTGTGCTTAGTGCTTCATATTCATAAATTTACAATTTGTTATTCCTAACATAAGTTTAAGTCATTAGAGCCCGAGCACTTGCAGGAGGTAGGGAAGAACTGTCAGGATAACGTGTGAAGTGCAGAGAAGGCTGAAACCACCATCCCCACTCATAACCTGCTCAGCGGCAGCCCCAGGTCAGAAGCTTTTTTGCCTTTTCAGACCTCAAGCCCATTAAGTTAAGGAACATTTTGCCACTTAGGCAACACAGAAGTGTTAGTAGGTTGATACGTCAGGCAGGGAAGCAGAGATTTGACATTTATCACTACACCTCCCAGCATTAGGCAATCATTCACATTCCTTTTCCTGCTCAATCCAGTTTTGCAAAGGGACAGGTGTTTCTGTGCACCAATAAAGACACATGTTCTCTACTTAAATTGAAGTAGATTTCCTGTTTGCCTCCATTGCCTTGTCTTGATTGAGCATATTCAATCTCAGTGTTCTTTTCTACTCCATTGAATTATTAAAACTTACTATTTTGCCCCAGTCCCCTTGTAGTTCAAGGGCGCACATGAGAACATGCAGTATTTTAGAACACAGATACATTTTTAATGACTTATCATATAGGATAGAAATGATTTAAACAGCTTGACAAACAAGGGAGGAAAGATGCAGTTTCTGTCCCAGCAAAAGGCAATGGTCATGATATACTTGTGATCACCTCTTTTTCAGGAAGAGACAGGGGCCAGGAATTCCCACAGATGTCTGAATCAGGTTAGTTCTGATGATTTCTTACCATTACTGCTTCAAGCAGTGGCATAACCAGCCAAGGAATCAATACTGAGTTGGAAAGAAGGTGATAGAAATCCAACAGTATCTTCATCTCATCAGCAGTAGTGCAACAACATGAAGTAGAATACAGCTCAGTAGGAATGATATAAAAGACCAACCTTCTCTGAGAAAAACAGTTATGAAATGGTGGAATGGGTGTGAAAAATCAGTTTAACACTGAAAAGGGAAGCAAATAACCCCTGCTAACTTCTCAAGACAGCATTTTACACTGCATCTTGTCCGCTGCAGCAAGTGACCATAGGATGGCAGCAAAGGGGAGAGAGGGATGTGACTGGATAAGCTGCTGGCGCTAAGGCTTTTAAGCTTTGGAGAAACAAGATTTTCAAGAGAATATGCTGACAGAACCATTATCTCACTTGATGACTTCTGGGAAGGAACAATGAAAACAATACAAGTGGATTTTATCAGATGGCTGGTAACAGGACTTCTTGTTTGTCTCACATGTAGGTTTAATTATAAGCCCCGGAGAACATCCTGCAATAGCATTCTTCAGATAAGCTTTGCACCAGGATACTCCACTGTTCCATTTTTTTAAGCCTCTGTAGATTGTTTTTATCTCAGGCAACAGAAAGTGCCAGTTCAAACAAGCATACACAAAGTCAAAAATCATGAAATTTGCACAGAGTTGGCTACGGTAAAAATAAGAGAAATTATGCTTTATCTATGTGTATTTACATATATATAATGATTTTTTTAGTGCTTTGACCTTACACATACTGATGCTCACAGAGAATATATATTTAACCAGTATCATCCAGCTTCTCTAAAGTTAACTCCCTGCTGCATAGCCTTGCTTAGTCTTTAGAAGTTAGAGACTGCTTAAACAGCAGCTTTAGAGAGCTATGGGAAATCCATGGGAGAACCAACACTGTCTTCTCGTACGGTTCTGATGAGACAGAAATTTAAGAACAGCAAGTATGTCATGCTGCAAATCAAAACATCCCAGCAGTTTAACTGAACACCTACGACACAGCTGTCCTCACTGGAGGGCTTGCACAATGTTCTGACATTCTGGTGTAATTACTTAATATGCAAGCACATTTGGTCAAACTGGAATCCTGGAACAGCTCCACCCTTTGCTTCCTGCACAACCAGGAATGAAGTATGTTAGAATCACTAGGACATGAATGAATTCCAGCAAACAAATCTTAAGTGCTCCCTGTGAGAAAATGGGCTAGCAGAGTTCATAAGACTTAGACTCTTCTCTGAGGAAACTGCTGGAGAGCAATGAGGAGCGCATTACAGACAGTAAACATGTCACCCCAGGAAAATGCTGCAATCCTCTCATGTTAAGGGACTTTGACAGAATAACAACTCCTTTGGAGTTCTGCATGCCTTAAACTCACCTAGGAGGAACCTATGCACAACAGTGATCTTAATACAAATCCTTGAGACTAAGGAGGAGAAGAAAAATAAGCAATTTTAGTCATGATGTAAAGTATCCGTTCTACCCAGTGTAATGAAATAGGGAACTGAAAGGCATCAACAACTAGCTATGTGAAACATCAATACTTTCACCTAGCAATCCATATAAACTGAATAAATAATTCATAATTACATATGCAGTGTACACCATGCATGTCAAAGTGCTCCAGAGAGAGAAGTACAACAAGCAATGCTTCACTCTCTGAAAGCAAAAATCCTCTGTTACTGTCAATCTGGAAAGTCTCTGGGCTGCAGAGACACAATTGAACTTTTGTGCACAACTGCAAAGCTGTACCAGATATTTTTCCTACACAAAAGTTTCTATAGCCTAAATCCACTCCATACATCCTCAAATGCTTGCTATTTGTTTACAGAAAATATTTCAGTATTCAAATGCCCTCCTAGCGCTCTAAAGCCGTCATGTAACAACTGGAGAGAGCAAAATTCAGTCACACAGAATTTAAGTCCCTTCCTTACACTGTCCAGTTCTGGGTTTGTCCCTGAAAACATCATGGACCGTTCACACTGAAGCTTTTGTACAGCAACAGTTGTTGCCTTGCTCTTTTGGATTCCAGTCTCCGGCTCCTTCCCCTTGTTGCTCAGATCATGCAGCTTTCAAACAGGCAGAAGCTCTGGGGGATACTCGCCATAGCAGTACTTTGCAATGGGATCTCTATAGGTGTTTTCGTGCTGAACGCTCTGTGGGGAAGAGGAGAAGCCTTAACAATACATGTTAAACAATACATCCCTATGCCACGAGAGGCAAAGCCTTAAGTGTTTATATGCATGTAAAAGATTTCCAAGCACTTCTACACATTACAGTGTGATCTCAGCTCAAACAACACTGCACCCTCAACATACAATAAATGTCAGTTGCTGTATTACAGTACTGTTATGTTGAACTGTAAGTGGGATCAGACTGAGCATCACAGAAGTTCAGATATGCTTAGGCAATGCTGTCAAATGCTGTAGGGAAGCAAGGCATGAATTTGCTGCTCCAGATGCATGTGCTTTTAGTAGGAAAAGCTAGAGTTCAGATGCTACACACAAGCAAAGCTTTGGAGATATAGATAGGGAACTATGCCTCTTGTTTACAGTCCATCTCTAGTACTATATTAACTACTCATCCCATCTCCATCAGCATTTTCTAAGAGGTCTAATGTTTGCTTTTGGCCAAAACTTCTAATATAACTAACTGTAATTTTACTGTAATTTCACCTCTGTTTTTAAAAGCAATAAATAAATAACACAGATTACCACATACTTCATGTTTGAGTGGCTATGGAGGTGAAAATCAATATGTGGGAAAATCTAAAAACATACTCAAAGATAAATAGCATCTCTGAAGCTACCAAGAACAAGTTACACGGGAAAAGATCTCATAAAGATGAGAACAAAATTCTTATGGGATCTTCAGCCATTAAACTCAGCTGGCCTCTTTCTAGCTTAGCACCTCCTTTCTAAAAAGGGCACGTAGCTCATCCTGCTCTAAATACACACAATGGTCTTTATTTAATTTTGATGTTATTATTTCACATTGTTTAATCAGAGGACTGCTCTCAGATTAGCTCTCAGCCATAGCCTCAGTCCACATAGACATAAGCCCATGTGCATATGCACAAAACAGCCACTCATAGGACCAAGCCCCACTCTTCAAGGGCACATTTTGGATATTGTCTTTTTTGAGCCCTCCAGTTCACACTGGACACACACTTGTGCCTTACCTGTGATGAAGTTCTACATTTTGCCAGACACAACTCAAAGCGATCTTCCACTGCCATGAAGAGGTTCTGGAAAGCTATAGCTGCCCGGTTCAAGAAACGTTCCAGGAGATGTTGCTAAAACAGTTAAAGTAAATTACTTTAACAAGGAATAATTAAAACCCACATTAACTTATGCTGACCAAATTTCAGAGGAATAGTAAACAGTTCCACTGAGCATTTCCAGAAAGCAGTAAAAGGTTAATACACGAAAGGTTAATATCCTGGTTGGAATACCTATTTTATCATCACTTCCCTTCTGCAAATGCAAAGCTTTTTAACTTCAAACACTTCACATGGCTCCCAATACGTACTCTCAAAGGTGGGAGGGATGGCTTAAAAAAATAATAATAATTGTATTTATAGCTTGCCAGGCTAGCAGGCTTTCCTCATCCACAAAAAGGAACTGTCCCCTCTCTAAGGAAAAGGGTCCTCACAATAAGCACCTTTAGCCACCAAGAGACCTGAGGAGTCTGAGAACACCCAAGCAGGGCAATTCCACGCACCTTGCTGGGCTGCAGGCAGCAGGAGACGCAGTGCTCGTACACGCTGCAGCAGCCGTTGGGGAGGCAGCTCTCACAGCTGTGCAGCTTCGTACTGGGCACGTTGACGTTACAGCAGCCATTGACCAGCAGGTCCTTCCGCTCACAGATGTAGCCTGAAAAACAAAAACACCAGTTACAACTGGAAGAGTCATCCCCTCGTGTTTTCCATGGGAACAGGATGAGGAGAAATCAGAAGAAATGCTATAATAAGAAATACATTTTTAGAATGGGTTTAGTTACCATTTAGGAGAATATGATTCTCAATATAACTGAATTCTTTGAAATGGCATTCAAAAAAAGGGTTGGGTTTTACAACAGCCTGGCACTGCCTGCACAGCTGTAACACAGTATACACACTATGACCTTAAAATGCAAAGCATGTAAGTTCTGGTATCTTTTTGGCAGGTTGTTGTTGGGACTGGAAGGGATAACTGTTCTGAAGAAACTGTTCTTTCAGCCAGGCTATGTCTGGACAGGTGTCATTATCAGTTTCTGTCATTATCTTAGTAACCACCAATGTGAAGAGGAGACCAGACAGAGTAGCTGCAGCATCCCAAGGACAAGTATAATGATTCAGACGAATCCTTGATAGAGTAGAACTACAGTGAATATACCTAGGGAGACCGCACTGCCACAGTATCACAGTAGGAAGGGTATCAATCATTTTAGAGACTTTGGTGAACCAGCGACTTCAGAAAGCCACAGCTTCAGTCAGCATAAACATTAGATTAAGCACTACCTGAGTTAAGTCACAGGGAACGCAGCAACGTTTTGTTGTGGCCTCTGATGTCTGCTCAAGAGAGGGCCAGTACTTGAACATCACGAAGCACACTGGGGACGCATGTGTGCGTGGGAGAAAGACTCCATGCACTTAAAAATACACATTTAAGGTGTAAGGAGCAGCGGCCGCTTGGATAGACGGGGCAAAGAAACCCTCAGCAGCACAGCATGCCCAAGAGAGCCTCACCCAGTTCGTCCGTGATCAGGAGCTTCCCCTGGACCGAATTCCTGCACTGGTTGCTGAGCTGGCTGCTGTTGCCCAGGCTGAACTGCACCTTCCACACGATGGGCTGCTCGTGCTCCTGCACCTGCAGGAGGCTGCGGTCTCGCACCGTCCTCTCCTCCTGCAAGGATGGGCAGCAACGGCACCAGTCGCGCACGCTTGTCCTCACAGCGAAACACGCGCGGTTCCCCCCGGAACGCGGCACGAGAAACGCAAAAAGTAACATCAGTGCAGCAAGCAAAGCAGCATAATTCAATAAAACTGGGGGCACACAAGTTCCCTGCAAGACCAGCTTGCACAGCTGCTCCCAGTTCCTGCCGAGCACAGCAGTGGCTCCGGTCCCGTTAAACCGCGTGCTCCTCCCGGCTGCAGAAGCTCTACTGGTTGAGTTACCCTTCCCAAGAGGTATCAGAGAAGAGTGGTCGGGTCCCTCAGTATTTGTGTCTCCCCAGCTCCAAAACATCGTATCAAGACAAGACCGGCAAGCAAAAAGGTGCTATTTGTATTTAAGCGCAGCAGGAGGTTTTTAAGGAGAGGCCTCCGCGAGGCTCAGCCGCAGCCAGTGCCTGCACGGCAGGGGCTCGTGCCCAGCCCGTGGGGACAGGGTTCAGCACTTTAGACATCCCCTTTCCGGATAGGTAAATAAATAAATAAAGAGAAAGCAGCAGGCGGGGCACTGACCTGCTTGAAGGTGCTGCTGAGGAAGTAGACGAGGGAGAGCCCGAAGACGACGCCGAGCACCCAGCGCTTCCTCAGCAGCCGGCGCCACAGCAGCGCCCCGCAGGGCACCATGGCGGGCGGCTGTGGCGGCGGGACCCGCGCCCGGGCGGCAGCCG
>VZSV01000270.1:392786-435869 GCA_013398735.1 Nothocercus julius | reverse complement strand
CAGCGGTAGGTTCGGCTGCCGCGGCCCTGGTGCGGCCGCAGCGGCCCGCTCGGCTCCGGAGGCCGCGCGGAGTCCCCCTCGCGACGCGGGTCTACCGCTGTGTTTACACATACATTTTCACGCACACGCCTATATGCGCAGGGAGGCGCGGGGCCTCCCCGCGCGGCTCTGTGGTGGCGGTGCTGGGGGGATCCGGGCGCTTCTTGCAGGTGCCGCAGGGACCCACCGTGGGTGCTCGGGACCGGCTACACGGTCGTGTCGCGTCCACGGCGTCCCCTTCCCGCCGGGCGCCCGCGCTCTGTCCGGCGCTCCAGGTAGTGCGGGAAGTCCGGGTGCTGGCAGGCAAAAACCCCGAGCCAGAACAAAAGATCCTTTTGGAGCAACGTCTGTTTAAGTCATATTTGACCTTAAATCGGCGGGACCTTCTGGGGAATGGGCCGCAACAGCCTTGCACCTTCAGCACTTAGCACTCCTGTGGCAGCCAAACCCACCAAAACCCGAAGCGTTCCCAAAGATCTGTCTGTACCCTGAAAACTGCTTTCACCCTCTCATTGATTCCGCGGCCTTGGGAGGCACTGAAGGATTTTGCGGACTTCAGCGTTATCCCCATGCCTGACTTCAGCTCTCAGCTCACAGAGGCTGCGCGGTGACCCCAGCGCTCGTCACAGGCTTAGCCGGCATGGGTCAACCTGGGCCATCTTGGCCATTTCATCCTACCTTAACTCCTGTTTTGGTTCAGAAGGGTATTTTGTCAATGAAAGGGTCAAATTATGTACTTGGCTGACAGTAGTAGGGAGGAATCAGTTAGCGTTTACTGCAGGGAAGGAGCTAAAGATTCCTGGAGGACTATGTTTTGTTACTATAAATTCAGTTTAAGGAAGAAAAACTCTGGAAAAAATATCCAGTATTTTTAATATACATATTCTTGCTTTGTTTTGTTTCAGCCCTTAAAACACAGCACAAGTTAAAGTGCATATTTGAAGAGATTAAAACACTGTTGGGTGTTGCATGATCAAAATTTGTAGTGTTGGTAACTTAGGGTGTCAGAAAGCTTTGATTAGAGTGGGATTTTTGGTTCTTATGTTATCCTACTGGGGTCCTCTCCAATAGATTGTCAAAAACTGTATTTTTTTTCCTGCCATATGAGATTATTCCGAGTTTTTATGTACACAGACACAGGTGTATTTGTGTTACTGCGAGGGGGATGTCCAGAGTTGGAGTCCCATGCTCCTATGAAACACTGTGGGAAGAAAGATGCCACGCAGGATACTTCCTTAGTCTTTGGTCCTGCTATTCATAAATGTGCTTCTGGACTTCTGTGCTTGCTGCCACAGCTGTGCTTGCAGCCACAGCTGTCTATTTAAGCGCTCTGAACTGAGTGATTTCGGCTTTAGCAGGGGATAACATTTGAACTTAAGGCAGTTTTGCATGGGTAATGGGTCGCTGGAAGTACAGAGTATGAATGAGAATATAAAGATACAAGGAGAAACTTAAATATGGACAGCTAGGAAGTGTTATCAGAATCAGTGTGTCCTTACAGTATATGCATATGGGCCTGCACATCTATTTACATATATTTATGCCATATGAAATGTCATAAATGCTCTTATAACTATTGGTAATTGGAAGTATTTCAAGTCTTTTAATTTTTATTCAGTAGCCATCAAAGTCCAGGATTGAATATAAGCATTGCAATATTTAAAGTATCTTCTCTAAATGACCTATGAAGTGCCTGGGGAGCCTGGATAAATCACTTGCAAAAGTAGCCAACACCTTAGTTTCTGTATAATTAATGTAACATTCACTTGTGTAAGGCTGTTTGCAAAGGACTCGGTTCAGTGCTTTGTGATAATATTTCTGTGCTCTTTTATATTTTTGAATTATCTCAGTTTTTAAAAGAGATATTTTTAAGATTGCTGCCTTAAAATTGATCTTGAAAACAAAAAAAAAGATATAAGTAACTATCTCTCTGTTCTAGAAAAAGACCCTGAAGTTAATGCAATTTCAAAGCCTTTTCATTTCCAAAACCACATCTATTTAAGCTGACAATTCCAAAGTGAATGGAAGAGCTTGTGATCTTTTGCGCATGTGCATAGTATTTATGAGCATTATGCAGAGTTTGCTAATGGGAATTTTGTGGTTTAAAAGGAATGGATTGTTCATTTTTTAAATATTGTCATGATTTGATTGTGTCTTTTTATTTAAAATGACTTTCTTTTTCTTTTCCCCTCTTGGTTTTGCTTTACATCACTCTGCAAATTTCTTCAGAAGAGGAGAAAGAGGAGATCTCGCCCCAAGAGCACATGTGGATTCACACATCACATCCAGAGCTATGCTCTTGGTCAGCCTGAAGTTCCTTTTCAGACCATGTCATTTGTAACTGTTGCTGCTACATCCTGCAAAAGGAGATCTGGTCGATTCCTGCTCTGCTCAGGGACAGGTTTCCGTGTGCTCTTGTTTGCCAGTCAAGGTTTTTCCTGCACTAGTGTGCTAAGGAACAAATCCAGGTGTGAGGTGCTCTTCAGAAAAGCAAGGGATTCGTGCCAGCCATGTCACTAGCTGAACAGGTTTCACAGCTCTCTGACTCTGTGGGCCTCTCTTACTAGTCACACCGGCACTCTTGACCTCCGACGTTGATGTTGAGCGTTTTGTGTTTCAAGGTTTTGAAGAAAATGCAGAGACGGCACAGCAGCAACACTGACAGCGTTCCTCCTGAAAGGGAAGTCTCTTTTCTTACTTTTCTCAGCTGTTTTCCTCTCTAGAAAGCAATGTTGTGATTCAGTTGTATGGTGTGTTTCATGATTTTAGAGGACAGAAGCTCCGAAGTTGGAAAGGCCTGTACTTACTATGTGTAGTATATGTAGGGTAGGTTGACTTTTCTCCTTCATGTCAGTTTTCTGACTGCTGACAACTGCATCATCCAGGTGTAGTGCTCTGGTATGGCATATCCTGCCCCATATTCCTTACACTTTACTTGCAGGCAGGATGTTTTGCTGTATGGAGCTCTGGAAGAGAGATTCATGGTACAGTCCTATGGGGATCCTCAGTCCTGTCAACCTGACAGGATCAATCTGTAGTGACATAGGCTATTTATATCTCTAGTTGTAAAGGTGTTCAAAAAGTCTGCTGGTCCGAAACTCCCAATTGATAAGACTCATCAGATTATAAAGCTTTTGGATGATCCTTTGCATCATCCCAGAATCTGTATGTATCTTCATGTAGGTAAATATTTTAAAGTACAGAGTCCCTAATTCATTTCTGTAATTATAACATTAGTAAAAGCAAACTTGCTGCTGTTGTTGTTCTGGTACTAAATATTTCCTTGTGCTTTCACAAGAGTAGTGTTTCTTTTTTGGTTTTGTTTTTTGGTTTCCTTTTTTTCTAAAGGAGAAACTAATCTAATTATTCTAAGACAAAGATGGAACAAATTTCATTGCTCTGGCAGAGCTGAGATAGTAAGTGAAAGATTCTTATTGCAAGCAGTCACTGAGTATTTCTTAGTGTGTTTTTGCAGGTTGAGGTGAAGGTTGATGTTGTGGCCACTTCTAGCATGATGCCACTCTTAATTTTAGGGCAAAAGAAAGCCATATTCAACTCATCTTCACCATGAGTCTACCAGAGGCTCAGTGCAGTCTGTGGGGTTTACACCAGCAAGCAAGCCTGGAGCGTGAGTGGCATATAAAATACCACGTGGACCCTCTCAGCTGTGGTGCAGATTACTTTGAGTCAGTACAGACTTCTGTGGCACTTCAGGATCTGTTTGGACAGTTAAAAAAATATTCAGGATAGGTATTTATTATTAAAGACAAAAGATAAGCAGTATAATTTCAATTGGTTTTCATAAACACATCAATATTTTCCTGGGTAAATACATGTTGTCGATGTTTAGCTGTAGAGTGAAATTCAGATGCCACTAGCAATAACGCCTTTGCTCCTGTTGACTTTAGCAGAGTTCCAATTTTATCTATGTTTATACATTTATTTATATGTATATAATATTCATATAAATATGTGCCTGATGAGCTCCTACCTGCTGAAACCATAAAGATGTATCCTGCTTGCGTCACTCCAGATAATGTTGGCATATTTGTCCGTACTGCTGAGTTCCACAATAGGTTTGTCGTGTTCCCAACTGTATGTGCAGGTCTGTCACTTCACTAACCCTGTCTCCTGTGTATGTCCCTGAACTGTAATGTTAGGTGTAAAATCCAAGATCTGACTGATGAGTGTTTTGAACTCAAGATGGTTGTGCAGTGTCTTGTTGACTTGATTCTTTGCTGGAGCCTGTGGAGAGATGTTGGGAATGGGGTGTAGCTATAAAAAGCCTTGTTAGGAGTTTGTGTAGCAGGAAGGTGTGCCTGAGAGGGCTGAAGCTGATCCCAGAGGGAGATGAAAGGCAGTGCTCTGCACCCTGCAAGATGCCTGGGGAGGCTTTTGAGCTCTTGGGAGAGAGAAGGTTAAGGTCCCTGTATGTGCCTGCATGTGCTATCTCAACTTGTGACTGCTATTTCTGAAGTTAGAGATCTCAAAGGATTAAAATCAAGAGAGACTGGAGCTGTGGGGCACATGCCTTATTTGCAGGCTTGGCCTCTTGCTGAGCTTTACTCTCCTTTTGTGGTTTCCAGAAGTATTTGCTGCCTGCCAGGTGTTCAACTGCCTAATGATTGTTCTGCCTATTACCTGCATTGTCCCTTCAGTCAAAACACTCTGTGTATCCATCTCAGTACCGCAATATTCAGTTCGGGAGAACAAAACATAGTTTCTATTCATATTAAGATAAAGATATCCATGACTTTTGGAATTTAGCTGAGAGCTATCCAAAGACTCAGGAAAGAATCAGTGTCACATCTAATTCTGTGCAGTGTCCAGTAAATTGGATACCACCATATCGAATTTGCTGATTATATAGTAATAAAACAATTTATCGCTCTTGGTCCATAAACACATTCTGCACATATAATCTTGGGTTAGGGACACATAAGCAGCTCTCAATGCTTCCCTTCCGCAGTTATCTTTCTATATATGTATGTTATGTTTATGTTTATGTGGATAAGTGACGATCGTCTCTGAGTGGAGAGGGAAGATCCTGGGGGCGGGTCATTTCTTTGAGTTAGTCGTATGTGGCATCCCTGTATGGCACTCTGTAAATTACAGTTTTTATATATGCTGTCCATTTAATATTAAAATCATTATAGAAGAACAGATTTTTATTTAATTGCCATTCTTTTATGTCCTCCTGTTACAGAAACCGGAGCCAAACGGTCAGCTCTGAAACCAGTGTGGATGAAAGCGGAGTCTTCGAAAGCCTCAAGGCAGAAGCTTCCTCGACACAGCAGTTGTTCTCAGGCCTGGCGGGGATCCCCTCGGGCGCCATCACAGCCGCCCCGTTCCAGGCAGGTTTGGTTCTGGGCTCCTCGGCAGGCAGTGGGGAAGTTTTCATTCAGATGCCAGCGCCGCGGGAGGAAGGCGCGAGCCGTGTGGAGGGAGCCCCGTTTCACCACCGGCAGCAGCCCCATCATTTCCACCACGGCCATCACCGAGGTTCGTCTCTGCTGCACATGGCAGGCGGGGACCGCCACGGGCATGCGGAGGAAAGCGGCGACGAACAGGCCAGCACGCCAGCCCCCGCTCTGTCAGAGTTAAAAGCTGTGATCGGGTGGCTGCAGAAGGGCCTTCCATTCATCTTGATCCTCCTGGCTAAAGTTTGTTTCCAGCATAAGCTTGGTAAGCTTTTGTTTGTTTGTTTACTTCTCTGTCTTGATCGTAAGGCTATTAGAGGGTGGTTAGGAGGCTTTCTTGCCATGATGTCCGATACGTTTGTCCACATGACAGTATCCAGAGGTAGCCTGGCCTGAAGGGGACATTCAAATAGATAGGGTAACCAGCTCCTCTTTCTTACCCTGCTTTTAATCCCAGCAGTTATTAGCTAGGTCAGGCCCACGATCTGTTTCCTGTCTTGACATGTGGAATATCAGTTCTTTACCATTTTTTCCCATCGGGGCAGAATGCCTGTATGGAGAGGGATAGGAAGTTCTATGCACATACGACTGCCTGTATGCAGTACTTTCACTTTGCTTTAGCTTGAATTGGAAAATTGGAATTTTATGAGTCCAGATGGCCCTATTCTAGTGGCCCACAAATTTTAATTCCCAATGGATCCAGAATATCATCCACTTCATTTTCTTCTAAGCTTAAGCTGCTGATATCAAATGGTTTAGGAGTGAAGAAGCTCCTGCCCAGCCTTACACACTCTGATAGTATCTTCCCCTGCAGGGATTGCTGTGTGCATTGGAATGGCCAGCACGTTCGCATATGCCAACTCAACCCTCCGTGAGCAGGTTGCTTTGAAGGTGAGTACAATATCCTACACTGTCATGCTCTCAACTGTCATTGCTCTTTGCATGCCAATTAATATTGACATTGAACCTCCTCCTGCACTTTAGAGATGAATGCCATTAAATGGATACAGATTTCTTAGAATAAGAGTACCCTGACATAATCCTTCCTTCTGCTGTCTGCTTCTCTTCATTCATACTCTCCCAGAGCTTCTATCCTACTGTTTTGTAAAAGTTTGGCAGAATAAAAGGAGGGAGAGGAAGAGTCAGGGGAATTGTAACCTGCTTCTGGAGCTGCCATTGACTGGAAGTACATCTTCAAGTAGTTCTCTGTACCTCAGTTTCCCATTGTGTACAGCAGAAGTGATAAAATCCATTTCACTGGCATGATGAGGTTTTATTTATTAGCATTTAGATAAGTTTTCAAGGTGTTCAGCTGAAAGAAAATGTAGGTGTATTACTCATCAGTACTTTTTAATGCTTTCTTGATATATAAATATAAAGAAACCAGCAGATCATTTCAGGTCTTATGATTTTCAGTGTCAGCAGAATCCTTCAACATCGCTACAAGCACACAGCTAGCATTGCCTTTCTGTGTAAATGACACGAGTGGTACAAATGTGTACTTGTGTGAACCAGTAGCCGTGGAAAGAAATATGATACAATGCTGAATAAGCAGATAAATTGCACAGTCATGTTATAGATGGTTGTTGCCTTGCACTTTGCACCACTCTCTTGCCAGCAATACTATTAATGTCTGCTTGAAATCTTAATATCTATGGCTGCTGAATAGCTACGAAGAGCTATTTTTTTGTTAAATCAGCCTGGAAGAAAAAATATTTGTTCCTCAAGAGTAAGCTTTACTCTCCAAATTTAAACTGGGCCAAGCCCTAGGACAAGACCTGCGCTTTTCCAGCTTCTGACTGTTATGTTCCTTGTCTTTAGAAATGTATAATGTGCACTTTTTCTGATCCATAATTATATCCTAAATCAAAAATGAATTGTCTAGAGCACCCCTGCATTCAGATAACATTCATATATGCTTCATGTAACCCTGATATTTAACTATGCCTTATTTTAAGTGACTTTGGATGTATTTGTAAAACGGTCCCTTCATGAAGTCTCCTTACAGACAGGTGAAAGGTGAAAATTATAGACAATATTTGGAGCTTTTTTTAACCTGCTTGACAAGCTGAGTTTTAAATATCAGTAGAATCTGTATGTTCTTTTACCGACTTTGAAAATGGTGTTCTGCAGAGTATTCCCATTAATTTCACTGAAGTTGTTTTATGTGAAAAGGTTGGGTGAGCGAGAGACGGTTGTGATTGTGTTTATACATGTCTGTACCTAGCAGCCTATTTTTGAGTCCTAGTCTTAGTAAATAACTAATTACTGAATGCCTAGTTGTGTGGTTTTGTCCCCTGGGTTGGTCTTGCATTTTTCAGCAGTCAAAGGCTCAGTGCAACCCTTGAGACTTTGAATATATCTGCTCTGCTTCTTGTTCTTGCTCAGGAGAAGAGGTCAGTATTGGTTGTCTTCTGGATCCTGGCCTTTCTCACCGGAAACACCTTCTATTTGCTCTACACATTCAGCTCACAGCAACTGTACAACAGGTGGGCAAAATTCACATTGTGTATGATGGAAGCAGGTAATGTTTAATTGCGAAGTAGGAAAAGAGGAAGCTCATTCGTTGGGAGGAAATGTTTGTTCTTATGGTATCTGCCATCTTTGCACACAAATCAAAGGAGGATGGATAGGTTTTCATAATGGGACTTAACAGATTTCCATTTTGACTGCTATGACTGAACGTAAAGGGCAGGTGTTGGAAGCAGAATAGAAACTAAAACATTGATTTTCCTCTTTCTGTAATGTTTTCTCTGCAGAATATCAAGCTTTTAGTCTATTACTGGGGATAAACTGGAAAGGAAATAGTAGTATTTTACTTCAGTATACTCAGGGTTTGGAGGCATTTGGATCTGGGGTATTTAATCTCCACTTTAAAGTTCAAATAAAATCATTCTCAAGTACAGATAAGTTAGTATTCATGGATTTGATCCAGTAATATCCTTGCTTCTTATAAAGAAGAGATTAAATAACAAACAGGAAGCTGAGAAACAAACCTTAAACAAGGGATGCCATTAGAATAAACAGAATGAGATGGAGAAATACCAAACTTAGTTGATAAAGAAAGTAGTTTTGATACTAATATTTAATACCATATGAATTATCCTCCCAATGAAAATTGTATTTGTCCCACTGAAGGGAACTTGGAATTTCTACTTGAAAATATTTCCTGGAAATATACAATGTATATACCCTGAATCAGTGGAGCTGTGGCTAGATGTCTTGCAGGTGTTTGCTTTGTTTGTAGCTGATAACATTGCTTTCCAGACTCTTCGCTACAACACTGTCTGTGCAGTGGAAGAGTCAAGGTCCGCTCACAACTCTGGTACCATTTGGACCTAATGCAGTTGATCATTTGAAGGCTGTGTGTTAAACTGCTTCAGTAAGGGGGAAAGTAGCATTTCCATTTTTCTACAACCCCTTCCCCTCTAAATTATTATAGCTTGAAAAAATAGAAAGGTGTGGCTCTCAGATGAGTAGGCCTGTGTGTTTGGATCATAATGTGAGATGGTGAGCGCTGTGACACTCTGGAAAGGATTTATGGGAAGGAGTAAAAGAGAAGAAACAGATATGGGGTGGCCATTTTTTATGGCATTAAAAAGAAATTTGTGCCACATGGAAGTAGTTGAGCTCTAGAAACAAGAATGAGATATGAAGAGGCCCGTAAGGTTAAACACATGGATGGGAACAGTTTAAATAAAAGAGAGGTCATCATTAATAAGAAGGTTTCAGCAAGTTGGGGCCATTTCACAAAATGCACAGGTAATGGTTTATTTACAGTCAGCAGCGGGCAGTGGCTTCACTGTCAAAGCCCAGTTTTTGACAGTGGTTCAGTGGTGCCTGCCCTGCTGCACTTGGGCTGTTGGATCTAGTGCTTGCTGTGCTGGGACCTGTGCCCATTTCACCAAGCAGGCCAGTGAAGTTAGAATCAGCTAAAAATTTCATTTTTGTTTCTTTATGTTTTATTTCTAATTTCCTGATTTATTTACTTTTTTTTGCTTGTTTCTAGCCCACAATTAGTAGTAAAGTCTCTGATTCTGTTTTCGTTTTTAGGGTTTAATTTTACCCGTTGTGCTGTACCAGTGTTGTGAGTATTTTAATTCATGCTCAGGCTTTTTATTTTGGGTTCGTTATCTTCCTCTGTTTTTATTTATTTATTTATTTATTTATTTTTATTGTTAAACTTTTGCTTTTTACCATGAGGCTTCAGTTGGCAAATCTGCCGTTTGAGTCCCTTTCTTCTGCCCTGAGTATGACCCTCAGCTCATCGCTGCTCACCTCAGTAGCTGTGACCCATTGGAGCAGGTGTTGGCTTAGTGCCTGCAGCTCTGCTGCAGCTGGAGAGGCTGGGTGGTGATTACAGTATCTCTGCAGTGTGTGTTGCCCTTCCTCAGGCCCGGTGGTTTCATTATGTAGGGGGGCACTGCCTTTCAAGTGCTGGTTCAGGTAAGAGATGCTAGTTGACACAGCTCAGCTCTTGGTCTCCTTCAGTAACCAAGGGGAGCCCTGTCAAGGCACAACACTCTCCTGAAGCCCTGACTAGGCAGCTGTAGAGAAAGAAACTAGTCTCATACCACTTTGCTTTGTCACCTGCTTGTTTCACCTGTACAAGTACCTTAGAGTCATGGAGACTCCTGCCCTTAGAGCAGTGCAGCCTGTGGCAAGACAAATCTGCCTGCAGACATGGTGGCCTTGAGTTGACCGTGGCTTCCCGGTCCAAGGAATCTCACCTACTGATAACAGAGACTTCAAGGGAGAAGGTGTTTCAGGTCATTCCCTGTCTTTTAGGATAGAAGGATGTAGGTGGTGGGGTTTTCACAAGCAGGCCTGAAATACCAAAGCCTATGGACTGAAGGTGCTACTGTTACACCAAAAACTCTCTTCCAGTGTGGACTGTAAGGCTTAACTTTCGTAACAGACTTTGTGCAAGTTTCAGTCTGATTCTCTGATAACGGGTAAACTTGATGACCTTGATAGAAGTAGGCAAGAACAGACAAAGTTAAGAGGCCAAGAGGAAACACGGGGCAAGTTTGCATGTCCTACTCCTGTTACCCTTGAGAACTTGTGCTCAGGTTCAGAGGAGCTCTTGGGCTTTCTGTAGGCAGCAGTGGACAGATCTAGTTTCAAGAAGCCTATGGGAGGTTGGTACCACTTTGCTGATATTTGAGCCTTGCTGTCATGCCTTTCAGCCTTGTATTTCTGAAACCCAACCTTGAGAGGCTGGACTTCTTTGACCTAATGTGGATTGTGGGAATCACAGACTTTGTGCTGAAGTACCTCACCATTGTGTTGAAATGCCTGATTGTTGCCCTGCCTAAGATCATTCTAGCTGTCAAATCAAAGGTAAGAGTCTCTTTTCTTCTTGCTTTTTGTCTGATGGCTTCTGTCTGTTGAAATTGTACTTCCTGATGAGTTGCAGGTGCTTGCTGCTCCATGTCTTGCTGTGCCTAGAAGAAGACAAAACACACAGATAATTTCTCTTCCATGATATGTAAGGTCTGGACATAGGGATGTACCAGGCCTAACTTTCAAAACATTGTTGTTACTTTTTCTCTCTTGAATTACCTTTTCAAATTTATATTCATAACCTTCAGATCTGTCTTGCTACTCTACTTGCTGCTCTACTAATATGTGCATGTCAGTAGCAAATACAGCAAAGTATTATTTGCATTCGGTAAAGAAACTTTCTGACAGCTGTTGGGATTAAATGCACAATATAAATGCAAGATACTATCATTAATTGCAGAAAGTCTCAGGAAGGGCACTTAAGGGGATATCTAAACTGGGAATAGTTTTGCTTACAAATGACATGGGTGGCAGGGGAGTTGAGCGGTTTGTCCCTGCGCAGCAGGGCTATTCAAGATAGTTATTAATTTAGTTCTGGCATTTGTCCAGATCGCTCTTTTTTTTTTTTTTTTTTTTTAGCTTTCTTCTTCTAGTATTATTATTTTATTTTGGGAGATTAATGTGCTAGGTCAGAGCATAATCCAGCCTGGGGAAGGAGGGTAAAGTGATGTGAATAGTCTTCCCAAGATAAATTGCGGAGCTGGAAAAGGTTCACAGCCTTTGCTTGCGTGTCTGAGAGCTATCCCAAGTACTCATTAATCCTTGTCGGGAGAGAAGAAAGAGACGGGGTCTTTATTTGCAGCTACAGTGGGAGGCTGGTAAGATCACATCTGTCAAGGGCCTATAATGACTCAGAGCACAGATGCTTCATTTTTAATACCTTTTTCTGGATAGCAATATTTCTCACTTTTTTTTTTTTAAGTCTCTTTTTTGTCTTAGGATGTTGTTGATGGTCTCACTGTCCCCTGACATCTGAAACTGCTGTTACCTACTGTTAGCAGTCTGGATTTATTTTTGTATCCCACTCTCTACTCTGCATCCATTAATCCAAGGAGGGATGAGATCTGATGTAGCAAATTAAGCAAGATCAAACTGGGATGGGAGAACTCCAAGAGAACCCCAGGATGTCATTGGAATTGTAATTGGTAGTCACGTAGCTGAGCTCTTTCCATGCACCTGATAACCCAGCTTACTTCTACAGCCTGGCACAGTGTTGCACATCTATTTTATCAAAGTAGATTCAAACATAAGATTTTTCTTAGTTAAAACTATTCTAATATTCTGTACCCTTCAGACACATTAACTGTGAACAAATTCTAATGAACATATTTGCCATCTGCTGTCTTAATGTTCACCAAACACAAAGTTATTCTGTTTCTCCCTAATTGTTAGAAACACGGTGTTTGTGCTCGATGGCTGTCCTGAAGTTTGTGAACTCTGGAAGGCTGCAGCATGATGGTGGCAGGGAACAAGCTGCACAAACTCACAGAAACTAATGGAAACTAATGTTTAATGAGGATTTTTCTGCTGATATAACAAGTCAGAACAGCCTATAATTCCCCATAATCCAGGACCTGAAGGGGAGATTGCTGCACTGTCAGGAAGAAAATCATCACAGTTGTGAGTGGTGACTTATCTTCCTTGCGATATCTTCTTGCTGGCTCTTAGTAGTGGACAGCAGATCTTGCTCATGGATGGGGTCTCAGGGATTGTGGTCCTTCTGTGCTTAACTTTGGAGCATTTTTTTTTCATATTTTCTTTGTTTTGAAGTTCCCGAGTTAGCCTGACTTTTCGTGCTGTTCTCTTGAGATTCTTATCGTCTTCTCTGTCTGTTATGTGGTTTTCATTAATATGTTCATGCCACTGAGAGGTATCTCCTCTGAATATCTTTCAATTTATTTGTCATACCTCTCCCTATTGCAATTAGAGTAAGATCAGATTCTTTCGTCTATATCAAGAACAGTCTTACCTCCCCTCAGTCTTCTTTGTAGACTAAATAACCCCCTTTTTTGCGTGTTTTTTTCTTAGAGACAATTCTTACCAATTTTTTATAATTTTCTTCCAGACTGTCTTTAATTTCTTGCAATACCTGAAATTAACAATAATCCTACTTAGTGATCTGATCTTGTTGATGCTGGATAGAGCAGAATGGCTCCGTGTGAATGACTCCATGCCCTGCATGTGAACACCACTGCTTATTGCATTCCTGTATAATGATAGTCTTTGTAATAGGCTGATGTAATAGAATATTATGTATCATGTCCCAACTGCCATCTTTTATAATCCTTCAGTCTTTTTTTCCTGCAAACATACCACCTAATCTGCTGCCTTGCTTCTTATTCTATTTGCACCATTATGTGTGCCTCTATGTATAAAAATGCCTTACTTTAATGAATTGCACCCATGTGTTTTCCAGACCATTTATACAAACTGTCAAGATCATTTTGGATTATAAACCTGTCCTTCCCTGTGTTTACAGCCCTTCTCAGTTTAACGTTAAATGCACGTTTGATAAGCACACTGCATACCGTTACCAAGGTCATTAATGAAGATAGTGTACAGCACCAAGTCTTGCTCCGTTAGAGGCATCTTTTCATTTTGACAATGAACAGATGAAAAATGTGGACTGGGGCACTCAGTACTTCCAGTCTAAGGCACCTGCATCATATATGTTTGTTAGGGCTCTGTAACAGGAAGAACAACATTGGATTTAGATGAAATTAAGAATCATCTGGGAGCCAGTATGATTTTAGAAGAAAAAAAGTGAAAAGGCTTCCTATTGGCAACTGAAGTAAGATTTACTAAAGCAGGACTTCATGCTACATCGGAGAAAAGCAAACTAACACTAAAGAGCAGAAAGAAAGGTTTGTGTTTGCAATCCAAACACAGAGAGCAGGAAACATCATTCCAGGCCCAGAGGTGGTTGACAGAAACCAAAATGATACTGAGTGCTTGAAGCACAAAGCATGAGGACTGCCAGGCTGCATGTGTCATCTGGATACAACCAGCCGGAGAGCTCCACACTTGGTGTCTCAGAAAGGAAATATTCCTGCCAGCAACCCCTCCAAAGAATGGGCAAAGGATGCAAATTCAGCAAGATAATCACAGACCTCCCCAGGTTCCAAACCAGCTTGGAAACCGGGGATGCCATAAGAGTCTGAGAGGCACCGCAAGAGGTTGGAAGGGAGGGAAAGGAGAGTTAGTGGATGAGAGAGTGACTTTTAAAGAAGCAGAGAAGAAAGGTAACCTTAAGGTCAGAGTCCAGTCTTGTAACTCTGCGGTCAGGAGAGGTTTGTGGGAAAAGGAGCAGACCTACAGCTAAAGATATCCCTTCTTCCCCCAGTGAGGAGGCCAGTTTGAGCTATGATGACTTGTACCCAAAGCTGAGTACAAGTTTTAATAGCAGCTGGGCTCATCATTTCTTTGGGACAGGGGGGCTTGGCTCCCACCCTGCATGCTTAAGGCCTCTCCATTAGAAAAAGCAAATAAGATCATTTGGTTCAATATAAAATGAATTAAAGTAAATTAAACTGCAGGAGCCATGTGGCCTGTAGAGGCTTCCATTGTTGTACACACATAAATGGCAGCTTTTCATTTTCAGTGCTAAGGAATGACAGCTTGAGGGGGGTGGAATTAAAAATAAGGAAATAAATAATAAAAAGACACAGTTGCCAAAGATTTCTGTTTAGGAAATCCCAGGTGCCTGCAAGTCTCCCAACCCCTCCTCATGCTGCTGTCAGCAATCTCAGCTGACATCCTGAGGAAGGGAGTGAAACACAGGGGAGAGGGAGAGAAGGAAAACTGGAATAAAAGACCAGGGGACCTTGGTGAGAGACAGGTACCAAGGGGACCTTTTTGTCTAAGGGTCCTAATAGGTGGTGCATAAAAAAAAATAAAATAAAATAAATGTAAAGAGCCAGGTGAGGTTTTTCTTACAAGAGCACAGCAAAGTTACAGGAGCACCAGGGATCCCTGAAGCTTCATTTTGAGGAGAAAATTGAAAATTGAAAGGGAAAACAATAAACATGTTTGTTTTAAAGGGATAACATGAAACAACGATTTGAATAAATACTTGTCACTTTTTTTTTTTTTTTTTTTTTGAAAGCTGGATTTAGGCACTGCAAATCCATTTTCCTGAAGCTTTTTTCCTTGTGTTGTGAAAGTGGTGTCAGTGACAAGTGTACATCAAGTCCTAGTATTGGAGATGCCTCACTGTGTCAATCCATACAGGTTTTTGTTCATTTTTTCAAGTGCCCTCTCAGCAATGCTAGCTGGTGTATATAAGCAGTCATTCTTTACATGGTTTTGCACTTGGACTTTGGACCAGATACCATTTTCATATGCATATGATGTTTCCCATTGGGGATGGTTAAAGCTTCACCACATAAAATGGCACATTAAGCTTTGAGTATTCCTTCTGAGGTGGCATCTTTGACAGAAGTGAAATATCAGAATGTCTCCTACAGAAGGCATCTTGATTTGGATCATTCAACTGCAGCAAGGTATCTTCAGGTATATATTACCATGTCAGCTGATCTTTTACAACTTTGTGTATTTGGAGTCTGAAGCTAATAAGAACTTTGAACGTCCCTAGTACTCTTGCCATGTTTGGATGGCACACAAGCACATACACAGGCACTTTGGTGATCACATCAGCACCTATTTCTCTAGGCACATCCATGTATAATTAGCCAATTATTGCAAGAATGAGCAATCACTTACCTTACAATAATAAGGATTATGTAACAGCCTGGCTCTATCTTCTCTGTATCAGAGCTTGGTACCTGTGGGATTCTGTGGTCCAAAGTCATGGTGCGTAGCCTCTCTCAGAAGGCAGAGTGACCTGTCAGCATGCAGCCAGCTGTGTTGAGGACACACAACACAACTGACTTGTGCATGAAGAGGTTGCGTGTTCCCCGAGCAAGGAGCTCCTCTGCATGAAACATTCACGTGGAGCAGTCCGTCCAAACAAGTCAGTCCCTGCAGATGCTAGGGAAGGAGCACAAGCTAGAGCAGCTTGCTGCTGCCAGAGCAGTTTCTCTGGGCCACAGCTTCACCCAGAGGGTTCACATGAGGGTAGAGTGCTAATTTTGATACTTTGGCAGCAGCCAAAGTATCATAGGGCCAGATATATTAAGAGGGAGAAGTTAGTGTTTTACCTTCTGGCCTGAGAAGAGTGAGGTGTCTCAGAGCATTCGAGTCCTCTGGATGCTGCTGACTAAACACAGAGAAACATTCACACAACTTGCATCACTGCTGGGTATCAGCGCATAGATTATGTGTTACAAAAAATATCTAGGTAAAGATAAAGATCTTCCTGTTTCATGGCTGTCCTCTTTTGCACTGTGATATATACAAGGTAATCTTTGTCTCTCCCTGGAGAGCTTCTAGAGAGGTGGTAGTTGTGGGTTCTCTTTCTCTGCTTGATGGATCCTCCTTGAGGATCACCTGGATGCTCTTGGGGAGGAACTCACTCACATAGGTTTGCTCCTCCTAGATAGCCGCCCAAGCCTTGATCCTCGAGAGCCATGGTCTAGAAACTGTGCGATGGTTCTGCAAAGACTTTCTTATTGCGGAGTCCAACAGCTGTGGTATCCTTGTTACAGAAATGTGGGATTTTTTACTTGGGAAGGAAAAAATAGCTGAAGTATAGGATGAGATAGTGAAGAATTGGGTTTCTCTCCTTGGGTTCCTCTCCCTAACACCCTTTGAAAGTCACTGCTGTTAGACTTGCTTTTTAAAGGAACTCATTGCTCATAGGTGCCTTTCAAGTTTAATTTCCCAGTTTGAGAAATCTGAGATGTGACCTTCAAAAATGGCGTGCACTGACATATCTCACATAGGGTGGCTTTTCTCATATACAGGTAAAATACAAAATACAGAGACTCTCACATTCTCTCTGATTCCACCTTGGAATTACTTCTGCACTCCTCCTAATTAGTCTTGCATGGATTTGTACTAGCCCCCTCTGTGCCACAATCCTGTTTACTGCTCCTATCCGGCACTTTTTTCTTGTATTGGCATTATGGCCTGAAACCTCCAGAGAGTGTGCTCTCCTCCCATCCAAACTGCCAGCAGGTCTCAAAAGTTTTTCTAGCATCTTCCTGCTTCAGAATATGTCCTAATGCTGCTGGCAACAGAACAAGTGAGACTTGGAACTTCCCTTGAGTGCTAATCACAACTTACAGTTGCCTCATTGCAACTTCTCTCACTTCTCTTGCATCCCATTTTAATTACATTCTGTAAAAACTTAGTGTCTTTCTCCATTTCTTTCTGTGGAGGCACACATGCACATTATGCAGCCATTGAAAGAGATTACAAAGCCAAAGCTTAGTTAGGGTATGTGGGAATTAGCATGGCTTCCACAACTCTGTTTTGCTCCCCTTTGTGTGTGTGTCTGTGTGTGTATGTATGTGTATATATATATAGATACAGTGATTCAGTTTAATTACAAGATTACATGTTATTTTACTGTAAGGCTTGATTCATCACCAAACACTATATGCTGTGCCCTGCAGATGAAACAAGGTGGTGTACTGAGAGAAGCTGTTGTATAAATTGAAACATTTATGGAGAAAACAGACTGTTGGAAGAAGAAGGATGTTCTGTAAGTTAGAACATCCTGAAAGCTGCATTGGAGAATTGAATTCCATTCTTCTGCTTGCCAAATAATTCCTATATGAAGCTAGGAAAGCTACATACAGCCTCAAACTGAAGTCAGTGTCTTAATTTTGTAGATCGCTTAACATTAAAAGTGCTTTGTAAAAAGTGTGATCCCAGACATCTCAGTCTGGACACCAAAAAAAATACTGCTTTTAACCTTACTCTTCATATGTCTTAAGTCTTCATTTAGAAAATGCAGATGAGAGCTGCCCCTCACTCCAGCCAACAGTATGAAAATAAAGATCTTAGATTGTAATAGTGACTTATAAAGGACTGAGGACATTTTGGTAATTCTCTACTCAGAGCAGAGTATCATCTGGAATAGCATAAAGTGACAGTATATAGACTTGACGTCAATTAATGAGGGTATAACAGAATGCTGGAGTCACCTGTTTAATGGGTATCACTCACCCACTAAGAAAAAAAAACCATCTGTTCACATCATTAAAGATTGCAGTACTGCATATACAGAGGGAAAATTGAGTTTGGGTAGAGAACCTGTGTTCTGCTCCTCCAGAATGAATGCTTGATTAAAATACAGAAATGCTCCTTTAACGTGTAAAGGAAGTGGAGGAAAAGGGAGTCACTAATTAAGTTTTTCAACCTAAGCATTGTGGACAGAAGGTACCGAGTGCAGCATCGCATGACTCACTCATCATGTATTAGAGCCATTAACTACGTTCCTACTTGTGCTAATGGAGCATTTGATAGCAGTAGGCTGCCAACTTTTACAAAAGCTGACCCGAAGGAGGAAGCAAGGGAAGACTGTAGTAGCAAGATAGGTGGGTATGGGTGACAACAGCAAAGTGACGTTGGGGTGTTTGAAGCCCTGAGCTTTCTAGTAGTCCAGGGCCTGTGCCTTATTGCAGCCAGCTTCACCTCTCCCGTCTTCCCTGGCTCCTTTGCTTTAGCTGTTGTCCCTTCTCAGGCCTCACCACCTTCACTCCTGACACCATTCCCCTCCTCATCCTCATTTCCTCCCACCTCTGTCTTCTCTACTTAGCTTTCTTAATCTTGTTCCATTTTAGTCTGGCTTAACTGCAGCTTGCTGCAAGGGCCTGACACACTTACTGCTTGGCAAGGCTGGTTCCTGCAGAGCCTGGTAATGCACTGGGGCCACAACATGTTCACCACCAAGAGCTCTCCTTAATTTTCACCACAGAAATCTGCTCATTCTATAGTATTCAAGAGAAGATCCTCATTTTTGTCAGCTGCCCAGGTTTTGATGGATTTTTGTGAAAGAGGAGAAGATAAGTTACACAGAGAGGCAGCTCTTGCATTTTTCAAGCTCATGTTCCAAACCAAAGATGCACAGGAGAAATAATTGTATTCATACTTAATATAACAGTGTTTTTCCCTAATTTTGAGAAATACCTACAATGCTTTAACTGAAGTTTTCAGAGGAAAACTAAAGCTTGAGACATTGGAAAATTTCAACCTAGATAGCCAAAATGTAATAAAGCTGAGAAGCAGAAGACAGAAAGGAGCATTGAGCGCATATAGAAGTGAGGGCTGCTGCTTGCAACAAGTTGTTGGTGTCAGAAGGCTAAATTCCACTGAAGTTACAATGAATTCACCCTGTTTTCTAAGCTTCTGCTTCAGGAGCAAGACTCCACTTATTTCTGGCTCAGCTCTTTGTAGATAGTTCTGATTTTCTAGATATTTTTTCAAGCTTAAAAATAGACTAGAGTTGCCCTCATACAGGAGGGCTGTGGGCTCAGACAAGCCTTACATTTCTTCTGTGTACCCTTTACTAGTCCTGTTCAGTTGTCCTTACACCTTCTCCCCATCCTGGCTGCAATCACTGAGCTCGTCAGCAGGTCTCTCAAATGGTCAAGGCAGGGGGTGTTAAGGGGCTGGATGGGGGGTTGCATCCATTTAAAGCTGTTAACTGCACCCTGTCAGGGTGTTAACAGGTATCTAGCTGCTAAGCAATCCTGGTACCCTGCAGTTACCAACGAAAACTGAAGATTAGCACTAGGTAATGACAAAATTGTGACAGCTTTGTAGGGAATGGAGATTTTGTAGTTCAGATTGAATTTTTCCAGTTGCTGCAGGTTTGTCTTGCAGCCACGCTCTGTCTTTTGTAACTTGGCAGCCTGCCTGCACCCCAAAGGCTGCCTCCGTGACCCATCTTTCCTTAAATCTAGCTGCGGGCTGTGGTGTTGCTGTGTCTGCGGTAGAGAAAACTCAGTTTTGCCAAGATTTCCAGCTCCAGAGAAAAGGACCATGGAATTGACCTGAAATTCCTTCTGATGCAGTAAGAGCAGCAGCAGTGACCTGCCCCAGTACAGCCTGCTGGGGAAGCAAGGCTGGAAACAAAAGTGAAAGCCCAGCGGGAGGAAGAACTAAGAGGAAGCGAGCAGTTTGTGCCTTGGCTCGCTGCTAGCTCGCACCAGAGCCACTGCGGCCGCAAGCTGCCTGTGCGCCGCAAGCAAGCGGCAGCGTAGTCCTTAGCAGCCTGCAGCCCTCTGCCACGGGTGCTCCAGAAATAACCATGATGGTATTGAAGCACCAGTTTGGAGAGAGCCCTCTGTGCTAATTTAATAAATTGCTTTCATTTAGGACACCAGATTGTTGCTGTTACATTTCTGCTATGTGATGCCACCTGGGATTAACAAGGAGGAGGGGATGAAAGCAGCACCGGTCCGTTAGCAACCGCCAGTGTGACCTCACTCCATGTCCCAGGGGATATGAGATCATGAGAATGCCAGAGCTCTCCGAAGGGCCCGATTTGTTCGGTGCAGCATCGTGGCCTGCAAGTGATCTCATCCCCTAGGCCGCGGGGAAGGGCGCTGCGGGTACCTCTCCTCCTGGACTGCACAGGACTTAATCCCCTTGTCAGGCCTCGCCAATTATGGCTGACCTGCAATGACTTCACTGATGACAAAGCTAATTGGGACAACACAGCAAAATTCCAGGGGAATTTCCCTCCTCTCCTATCAATAGGATAACGCTGACATAAAAGCAAAAATCTTAGTCTGAATAATACCATTACAACTTGTGGCGACTTCTGTGCTCATTGCTTGTCCAAGCCTGTTAGCCCAGCCCCAGCTCTGCCCTTCAAAGGGCATAGGACAGAACGCAGTTCATCATCAGCATGACCCTATGTTAGGCAAACTTAGGTAGCCAGCTTCCTAGTGCTTGTTTTAGGTGTTTTTAGTTAGAAATGACATCATTAGGAATAATCTGTATCAGTTGTTTCACCTGGCATCTGTAGGAAGCCAGGAGGAGTTAATGTTACCTTGCAGGTGTCCTTCAAGGAAGGCAGGTTTTCTAAATGAAGTGAGAACCAGAGGACAAGGATTGCTTTAAACTTTACAAAAAGATGCTGCCCAGTCTTTGGGTCTCTTTCTGCAACTTTAACTCCTGCATGTGCACAACTGTTTAGCTTCCTGACAGCGATAATGCATTGCTTATTTTACAGGGGAAGTTTTATTTGATAATTGAAGAGCTGAGCCAGCTGTTCCGCTCCCTTGTCCCAATCCAGCTGTGGTACAAATACATCATGGGAGATGATCCATCAAGCAGTTACTTCCTAGGAGGGATCCTGATCATTCTGTACAGCCTGTGCAAGGTGAGGAATATTTCATGAATAATTTCTATATCTGGCCAGGGAGCTGTAGCAAGGGCAGAGCAAAAAGAAAACCTGAGGGGAACAGATAGACGTTTTGATCTTTGCTACTATCACCTGAGAAGGGAAGATGCAGCAAGTATGGTCAGCATGTGCTTTAGTTGCTGAAATCATTTTTTAATCACCCCTGCATGGGCACTGGCAGCTAAAGAAAGATCTGTTACTGCTCACATGGTATTGCATCAGGTTGATGAAGTCATTGCTGATTCCTAATGCCTTTTCTGAAAGGCTAGGAGAGAATGGGAGACCTTGGAGGACTGATATCAGAAGCAGGAGGCTTAGCTGCCTCCAGGCTTCCAAATGCAGCACTAAAGGCTGCAGTCATTTAAGTGTTTTCATCTAAACCTTCCTCTGCCTTTTGAGGCAGAGTTGTCAGTGCTGAACACAGCAAGCAGAGCAAGGGACTTAACTCCTGTCCAGAGGAAACAGGTAGTTCTGACCCAATTCTGGGCCTGGCCGATACTAGTCCAGTGCCTTAATAGTGGAGCAGTGTAACAAAAGCTTGCTCAAAAAAGTAATTTAAAAGCACAGTTTAAATCTTTGCTTGTGTAGTTGGTATGAGTTTGTTTTTTGTTTTTGTTTTAAAGAGAAATCCCGAGTCTGAGCCCCGAACTAGTATTTATGTAAATAAAAATGTATTTGTAGTTGTGTCTAACCATGCCTGGGGGCAAGAGCAGTAGCTGAGACAAACAAGGAAAGTTCCTGTGTTGTGATTCCTCTGACACAGGAACGGGGCAAATGAGTCTGGCCTGCTGCAGCCCTGGTGCTTGTCTCTACCCATGACAAAGATGCTATGGGCTTGCTGAAGTCAAGCAGCGCTAGGAGAAGAGAGGATGTACCTGTGCATGAAAGACTGACAGATTCCTGAGCCCTGCTGTGACTCTTGTCTGCGGTCTTGCTACAATTACTACTACATGTTGTGTAGAAGTGCAGCAGCATAGCCCCTGCTGTCAAGGGATTTATAACTTTTGTAAATGTGATAGAGAGGGTCACAGGGAGCAAGAGGACTCAGTCTCAGCAGGTCGGCAGTCAAGCCAGGGTCAGAGGGAACAGTGTCAGGATAGAAGGAATGCTAAGGCCAGGCAGCCCACTGTGCGCTCATCCAATCTCTTAACTTAAATCTGAGCTGCTGTGCCTTATAGCAGAGGGTCCCCTTTCTTCTTTCAAAACTGTCCTTGTGTAAGTCCCCTCCAGACAAGAATAGCCAACCCTGCGTGTCCTTCTGACCTTGTGAGGGCCAGAGATCCATATGACAGTGTGAGGAGAGATTCATGTAGACTTTCCAGTGTCATTGGACAGAGGAAATAACATCTGAGAAAGGGTTGCTTGCCTGCAGTCTTACACACAACTTCTTTCATTTGGAGAAGAAATCAATGTCAAGGGTTCTTGTGAGCCAGGACCCAGTTCTGCACTACCTGGACAGGTTGAGCAGTGTGGGCCTGGAGAGAATAGCTGAATGCCCAGCTCACTGGACAACTTCACAGCAGTGAGGCAGGTCTGAGGGCAAGCCAGGAAGTCCTTCTGCACATCAGGACCATGTAAGGATAACATAGGTCAGCCCATCCAAAGATTTCTGGATATATCTAAAGCAATGAAAGAGGCCTAAGGTAAAACTGAGAACTCAGCCCACAGGTTGGGATCTAGATAAATAAAAAATAGAGCTAGGCACACATGTGCCTATACCTGACCTAGAGCATTCCTCCAGTGGAGCTTAAGAGAGAAATGAAGTCCTGGGGCTGAGCTTAAATATTTCTCCTGGCCCCAAAGGCAGGATGTGTACATGGAGACCCCAGGTAAGGCTGGTCAGGCATTAAGGCCTATTAATACAGTCAGCCCCCTGACATATAGAAGCAGTTCTTTATCGTCTAACTTGATGCTGCTCTATGGTGAAGCTCTTATCGGTAGCCCACGGATAACTTAGCTTACCAAGAAACAGCCTTCCCTTGAGAAGTTCTCCAGGTCTGTTGTTTAGAAGCTCTTTGAGAGATGGTAGCTAAGTAGAGGTCTTACCTCTAACTTACGGTCAGGAGTGTAAGGTGCACTTCTATGACAGTGTCTTGGCTGCTCTCTGTGCCTTCAATGTGTGTGTTTTTTTTCCTCTAGTCTTATCCACTCCATCCAGCAATGGATGGATGGACCTGCTGTAAAGTAATAGATCCAGGAATCTTTCCAGGTCACCATGTGGCAAATTCCTAGTGTCACGGATGTGTCCAGGTGAGAACTGGACTCCTATTTGTGTAGTTAGAGACTCTGCTTGAAAGTATGGGAGAAAAGCGGGAGCAATGAGAGTATACTCCTGCGGTATAGGTCATGGACATGTTAGGTGCAGGCATCCCATTAACAATCACAAGAGCTGCAAGTTTAATTCTTTGCTTGAGACACTGAAAATATACCCAAAGGAGTCTGTGTTAGTAAGGCCACAAACCACATTAGAAAAACCACAGAAGGCAATTTGGTGCTCAGACCTTCTGTGCGCCTGGCAAAAATCCAGGGCTGTGACTGGGCTGCATCCCCTCTGCACACACAAAAGGCAGGTTCTGAAGATTGCATGTAGTGCAGCTGGGGTGCGTTGTCATGGTGTCCCTGTCTGGACTGTGCAAGTACAAACCTCTGATTTGGGCAAATGAATCCCAGATGTTAACAAGTTAAGGAATCAGGGAGTTTTTTGTTTGTTTTCTTGCCTTGAACATAAACACCCAGCTGAGGGTCAGAGTGGTGTAACACTCTGCCCCAGCAAGGACTGGGAGTTGAACCTTACCCCAATCACTGAGAGAGTTTGAAGGGGGTTGATGGCAATTTTACAGCTGATCTTCCATTGACTTTAAGAGAGCAGTGACTAGCTATGAATCTAACTGTTGCAATCCTATTGCTGGGAAGATGACTGATGCAACATAGTTAATGGGTGAGGAGGCAAACTGATGGTAAAGAGGTTACGGGAACAAGCATCTGTAGGCATACAGGAAACTCCAAAAGAAAAAGAAATTAAGAGGGAGAAATGAACTAGAAGAGCCAGAGTCATCAGAGCCAGGGAAGAGGCATTAGAAGTCACATTTATAAGCAAAACAGCCAGAAAACCTGTGGATTGGACTGTGGGAGAAAGCTGATCCCGATCCTTGTTAGTAACTAAAATGTCTGTAGCAATCTTCAGTCTCAAGTGCTAGTTGCTGACTGGTAGCATTACTGGAAGGACCCTGGGAGCCTTTTTACATGCTGACTGGAAGCATTACTGGTGCTTTCATTTGAATCCCTATCTACTGCGCGATGATCTCATTGACATTCCCTGCAGTGAGCCCACTTAATCATTCTAACAACAACAAAAAAAAAATAGAAACCCAACTCCAGGCATTTTGGTGCTGACATGATACTGGTCCACGGCAGCTCTGTGTGTTCTGCATCACGCCTTTCCCTGCCCTCCTGGCTGCTCCTCACTCAGACAGCTTAGAAATGAAACATCCTGCAGTGTCAGCTGGCTCCTCTCCCAACTAATGCAGAGCTATTCTTCGCACAACCGTTTCTTTACACCTTGCCTAGTTCTTAGTCCCACCAGCAGGTAAAGAAGGTGATGCTGACGTGCCAGATGAGGTTTTGAAGTTGCTTTCCCTGTGTTAGTTGTACCATGTCTTCACTCTAAGAACAGCGAGTAACCATCCCCTCTCTTGCCACTGTTTTGAGCACCTTGATATTTGTGGGCAGTTTATCACTTTTTCCCCTTGCCTCTGTACTGCTTAGCTAAGCTGTAAATATTTATGCCTTTTAGTCTCTTTTCTAATGCGATTTTCTACAGCCTCATTTTCTGCCCTTCTCTGAACTGCTTTCAGTCCAGAGGCCAGAGCAATCCCTGCTCTTCAACTGCAGTTACATCACATTTGCCAGGCAGTTGAGGAGGGGGCAGGAAAAGGAGCTGGTGCTTCCCCTGTTTGGCTAACCTGAGGCATGTGCAAGTACCAAGGTGCAGGATCCCACTGCAGCATTTGAAGTTTCTCATTCTTCAAGCAGATGGGAGCAACCCAGCCCCAGTCCTGCTTCTCTTTCCTCTTGGTGGTATTTAATCACAGTGCTCCACTAAATCTTTCTGCAGAAGGATGGGCAATCTCCCCTCCCCTCCTGATATCATCTGGACCCCGAAGTGTCAAGCTGTGGGGCAGAGCCTCACAGGCCTGGAAATCCTCCTTTCCCCCTAGAGAAAAGTACTTTTCTGCCTCTTTTGTGTGAAGAGCCTGCAGCTCTTCCCTCACTGTCAAGCAGGCTGCAGTGTTTTCCAGCTTCACTTCTGAGCTTCTCAGGCGCTCAGTTCCCAGGGTAAGACCAGGTCCTTTTTAGCCCTCTAGGACCTGGTGGGGACAGGCAGCTTTCCCTGCCACAGCTCCCTAATCACTGCCCCCCTTGTAAAGTCCCTGCCTTGCAGCCTGTTGTTACCAGGGCTTTTTGGCTACCCTGCTGCACTGTCAATTCGCATTTATTACACATCTCTTGATCACTGTGAAATCTTTTTTTGGCACTGTTGTTGTCTAGGCTCTTTGTTCCCTCCAAGTACCCATTTGGGGAAACTGGGCCACACATTTCCAGAGTTTCTGGACTCTATGTGCACAGACACTCACACATTTTGTAAAAACCATCTAAAACTGAATGTCTTTGTTGCAGTCTTTTGACATCTGTGGCCGCGTGGGAAGTGTCCGTAAGGCACTGAAGGTCCTTTGCACCACACAGGTGAGTAGTCACATGTTTTGGGCCACTTTCATGGGTCAAACCTCGTTGAATGAGTTGATGAGTTGATGGAGTTGATAATGAATGAGTTGATGGAGTTGATAATTGCTCATCACATCAGGATCATGGGATGAAATAATGTGTTGGACCATGGCTGGGATAAACTAGTGCCTCTTGTTAGGAACCTTTTCTGGTATCTGCCCTGTCCGAGCACTGGTAGGGCACCGTGGCAATCCTGACTGGAAGCTTTGTCCAATATGGATTAATGCATTGATGCCAGAACCTTAAGAAGCTGATAAAACTTTGAACTGTGGGTGTAAGAGTGTGAGTGTAAGAAAGACTTTAAATAAAGATATGTAGTGCCTGGTGGTACTACAGTACCAGTGCAGTGATACTGAAACAAACAGATACTGCAATATGCAGAAATAGTCCCTGACATTGCATTAAATAGTAGTATTTGCATCTCTTGTAGTGAAATATGGTGATCTGTATTTCAGAACAGTAAAGCCCAAGGGGATAGGGGAAAGGAACATAACATCACTGCAGTTTGTTAGAGCTTGACTTGCTTATTCTGTGGGCTTGTGTTGGTCATTTTCCACAACATGTTTCCATTTTCCCTATTACAGTTACCATAGGAGAAGCAACGTTTACTTTCCACTTAGTCTACAAAAATAAGGTTGGAAGCCTGTGGGTGCTGCTACTGTTATTCTTTCTTCTAGTGTCTAGCTTGCTAATAATAATACCTCCTACCATCTAAACACCTCTGCAAATGATGCTGAATTAATCCTTTCAGCTCCCTGTTGAGCTCATTAAATTTCATTATCATTGCTCCACAAGTGGAGGCACTGAAAGGTGGAGTCAGCTTGAGGGGAAAACAAAACAGAGAGCGCGGAGCTTCTGACTCCCCATGTTCTCACCCTGATCCCCAGTCTATCGTTTCCCATGCTCAGCAATGCAGCACCAACCTGCTTCCCAGGCAGCACAGGGCATCTAGGGGTGAAAAACGATGTCTCAGCTAGAGACCAGGTTATCTTTGAAGCCTTTAACAAGGATGTTTATTTATTTATTTATTTATTTATTTATTTATTTTCCCCCCTCTCCCTAACAGACATATGGAGTTCGTGCTACCAGCCAGCAGTGCAGCGAGGCAGGTGATATCTGTGCCATTTGTCAGGCAGAATTCAGGGAACCTTTGATCCTTATGTGCCAGGTAGGAACCCCGTGTTTGCCCACCACGTGCCCTGTTGGTGAATACTTGCTTAACTGCTGCCACTGGGGAGCAGCACACTTAGCCCAGGCACTTACAAAATCATTTGCTATGGCTTGGTCTAGCTCCTAGTGGATATTTATTGCCCTCCTCCAGACAACCAGTGATTTGGGATAGCTGAGCCATGTGAACTTCACTGTGCAGTGCCTGATCACAGCTAGTGAGATGGAAAAAAACAGCCCTGTAGTGCAGGGACTGCCAGTTGGCAAACCAGGCCTTGGATCTAGAATGCAAGGCGTTTTTATCTGACCCTTGAGCGTACCGGCTGGTCGATGGGCCAGCCACATTGTGAGCATTGCTCTAAGTGCTGCAGGAGGGGCACAGGTCCAGAATGAGCCTGACACGGTGCATTAAGACAGGTGCAGCCTCATGCAGGCATGGCTACATTGATCTGGCCCCTGAACACCTGGCCAGGAATAAAAGTAGAAGTTACCCCTGCCAGAGCATGGGAATTGTTCCCTTTCTCATTTGGTTAGCGCTGGCAAAAAGCAAAAGCTTAAGAATGGCTCTGAGCACTACAGGAGTCCCAGTTCTGGTGCTGCTAAAATGCTACAACCACCATGCTGCCGTGTGTTTTGTTCATGTGTTGGGGCTGGCCAAAGGCTCTGCTTCGTGAGGAGGCTGGTGGTGCTTTCCCAAGATTTCTTTCTTCTTCCCATTGGATCTGGAGGGACATATGTTCTCTTGCGATGTCAAAACAAGGCTCTTGAGACCTTTTTTGAAGAGCTTCAACATTCCCATGCTTTGGAGCAGGGGCAGAAATGAGTGAAGAAGATGAGGTGTGAAAGCTGACAGTCCAGAGAAGGGGTAGGATGGTAGAATGGACCAAAAAAAAAGGTGATAAGAGCAGAAAAAGCAAGTGCAGTAACAGGTAGGGCAGTGAGAGGGGATTCTCTAAGCTAAGTAAAGGCTCACAAGACAAACTGGGGACATGAGTGTGTGACATGAAAAAAGGGATTAAAAAAAAAAAAAAAGAGTGCTCTCAACAACGCTGTTAGCCTGAATATGCTAGGCATTTTTAATGTTTCTTTCTGGTGCTGTATTAAGAAACAGAGTAACATAGTAGCCTTGGGTAACTGATGTACTAGTAATGTTGGGATTTTTCTTGTACCGGCTGGGTGTTGCTGGTGAGCTGCACTCTCTGCCCAAACCCTAACGGTTCCTTGCTGCTGTCACCCGGCTGTGTGTGCACTTAATGACAGGCCGGGTCTCCCGTGCTCCTCGTGATGCTGCTCTCTTGTCTTACAGCACGTATTCTGTGAAGAATGCCTCTGCCTCTGGTTTGACCGCGAGAAGACCTGTCCCCTCTGCCGTTCTGTCACAGTAGACACCCTGCGCTGCTGGAAGGATGGCACCACCTCTGCTCATTTCCAGGTGTATTAAAACCAACATGTGGAACGACATGTGCAGAGACAAGAAGAAGCTGGACATTTTTGGTGTCTCATTTACCAATTGCCTGTTGATTGGTTGTCTTGGTCTTGCTCCCAGCTCTGCTTCTCCTGCTGCCTGTAGAACAATGCTTACTAGTCAGAAACATTATCCTAAAAGGCAAGAAAGATACGTTTCGTGTTGTGGCAACCTCTGTGGCTAAGCTGGAGCCAAGATTTTTTTCTCTTGAACATGTATTTCATAAGCTGTGTGGCAAGTTTCTGTTTTTTCTTCCTTTTAGTATAGGTAAATGTTGCATGTGTAAGTTAAGCGTGCTGTAATTCACCGTGGCATATGTATATCCTCATACACTGGAAACAAAAGCTGTTCTCTGGCTAAAACCACAGGTGAGATTTTTCACATTAAATCAACAGTCCAGCTTCCCTGAATTTACAGCTTCACCAAATTACCCTGTTGCTGTCATGTTACCTTTGAGAACTCTTCCAAAACACTGTCTCAGAGCAACACATCTGAATATCTGTTTGGGGGCTGGAGAACAGCATTTCCCAGCAGCCTTATTTTTGCAATTGATTCCATAAATTTTGTATTGCCATCTTAATTAAATCTCAAGGAATTTGGGGAAGACAGTGTTAGTGAGCCTGGAACTGATGCTTGCTTTTCTTCGGGTTGTTTTTTCTCTTTAATTTTCGTGATCAGACTTTCTGATTTTCTAGCCTAGGGGAGAAGAGCAGGAGGGAGGGAGAGGTTAAAGTCAAGTTGGATTTGACTGAGTGAAAAGTTGAGGTCCTGACCAAGACCGTATCACAAATTCAGGTATCTCTGCAGCGTGTTCCTCAGCACAACCACTTGAGGCAAGGCTTACTGGCTTTAAAATACAGTGCTATTCTGCATCCAGAACCTGCCTGTGTCCCACAGAATTGTTTTCCTGCAGCACTGAGCCCATATAGCACTGTTGATACCAGAAATGCTGGTGAGACTTACTTGCTTGAGGGCAGCATTATACAGAAGCAGCTGCATTGCTTCAGGAGCCTGCCTGGTTTATATACAAGCTGGATAATCCACCTGTGGTGGTGGAGACTTGATTGTGACACCTTGGCTTCAGAAAAAGCTCTTTGAGGAGATGCCTTATATTGTTAACAGGCAAATTAACTTACTGCATATCCTAGGAGGAGGAGATTGCTGCTGTTTCCATCTCTGCTGAGGGTGCTGCAGCGACACTTGCATGCAAATGGAGTTGCTGTTTGTTTGCTGAAGCCTTCTCTTTCTCTAAACAGCCTCTGCTTTCTGCTGCATGCCCAGAGAAAGTGCCTCATTAGGCAATTGTGGCATCGTCTGTGCTCATTACTATGGAAATGGCCGTAAGGTTACAATCCCACTTGATTGGATAATCAGGAAGAACTGTACCTGGGGAAATGAGCCTGTGTCTCTGTACTCCTTCCCCTCCTGCCGTGAAGCTCCAGAGGGAGAAGAATTAAAGCAAACAGGAGCTAATAGTAACAGGATTAAGGCTCAACATTTCTTTGGAAATAGTAGTTAAGTATGACTAGAGGAGAAATGACAAGAGGCCGAGTCTGAGCAAGGAAGATAGCCCAAATCTGGCTCAAGAGACATGGGAAAGTAGAGAGGAGGAAAAGCTTTACTGCCCAAAATGAAGGGATGTGATTTTTTTGTCAAATGAATCCCATAAAAAGGGGAAACTAAGCCAAGGAATCCAGTGGCCGTGTTAAGAGCCTTGTTGGGCTGTGGGAGAGAGGTCAGTAAGGAAGGGAGCAAGATTTGGAGTGGACATAAAAATATCATGTATGATACTTCAGGATAGCCATGAGGAAAAGGGCAAATTACTGATTCTGCAAGCAGGCAGAATCAGATTTATTATGAAAAGTGCCAACTTAATGATATTTAAAGGATTGATGGTACCTGCTTTCAAAGTGTTTGAAGAGCCATCTTTAATTCTAGGTTTTGTTTTGTTTTTCTCCTGTATGCTCCTGCAAAATCTGTTTGGAAAAGCATATAAAGAAGTCAATATGAGCCTGAAACTACAGATAGCGTTTCATATGACGGTTCATAATCATCATTATTTTAGTTGGTGAGAAAGGAGGAAGCTAATCGAGCAGGAAACATGGGGAAGAACTATTTTTCTGTCCTTAGACGCCGCCTTTTTTTTTTTTTTTTTTTTTTTTTTTTTTTTTTTTAAATTGACTGTTCTTTCCCACTTGGCAGTCTGAATAAGAAAGAGGGCACTAGCATCATCTTAGCCTCGAAACACTCCTCCGCTCCAGCACAAACTCTCGGGAAGAACCTGGGTAAGACTTCATACCTGAGTGCTCTGGTACACAGGGAGGAATCCCCACCCTGGTATCATAGTTTTCAAGACAACTTCTGGTCCTAATTTCCATCTCAGCCTCATCTCAGGGGCCCCCTCTAGATTTTTGCTGCCCCTTTCTCTTGGCAGGTGGTTCCCACGTGGCCGCCCCTCCGCTGATGCTTCTGCGGTCTCTGCCACCTGTGCGTGCATTACCTGCTGCAATCCTCTGTTGTCTTGTTAGAACAGGAACCCAGGAACGTTGCTCTTGGGTTGTCCTTCGAGACCAAAAGCCGCCTCCTATTGGAACGGGTCCATCAGCGACAAGGGGCAGCGGGGCCATGTTGTGTGTGTCAGGGCTTCGGTGCCCTATTATGTAGGTCTTGGATTAAACCACCCCCCCTCTGTCCCTGTTTTGAGCTGTTCTCTCTAAGCGAAGTCACAGTGATGGTTTTATGGGGGTGAACCACTCTACCCTCTTCGCAAACAAGACATTTAGACAGAAAAGGTACATGAAGCGGCTTCTGCTCTAGTGCAGCCTGATGAAAAACTACTATTGATTTCCATTGGAAAAGAGTCAGGGTTGTGGAAGGTGGTTACTATCTCAGTTTTAGAGGGGAAATAAAAACAGACACATTTTTTCCCCAGTGAACATTTTTTTTTTTTTAATAAAGTTATTATAAATATGTACAAAGAGTCTCAGCATATGAAATTCCTTTTACAAAAGAGAGAAGCCACATCCAACGATAAACAAGAGCCTTTATGAGCTTGTTTTATCAAGGGGGAGTTATGCTTTGCCCTTACTTTGATGAGGGAGGAAACTTGCACAGTGACTCTGCAAAAGTTTGCAGCCAAATATAACTAAATCAGTAATGTGCAAAGAATTAAGTACTCACTGCATTTCATCTTAATTTATTAGCAATGCATCTGGGAGCAGACCGGAAAATTTTCAAACGTCCTCTTGTGCTAAACTGTGGTCTTGAAATTGTTTGGAAAGATTTTGATGCAAATCTCTGAAAACTAAATCACAGCGTAGCTGGTTTTTGCTCTCCACTGAGGTGGCACCTGTAACTACCATTACGGGATGGATAGAGATCGACAGATGCTTTCAGTGAATATTTGTGAAGCTCCAAGTGGTTTTCTGTAAACATTAAAAAAACTTGTGAAATTCAAGTACTCAAATAGCTATGCAGAGTGAACTCTGAAGCAGTGTGATCACAGTTAAATCAAAATTCATTCTTGCCTCCAAATAAATAATTAGAAAAAAATATTCTGTTTTGTAGTTTTCAGTTTTTCTTGCAGCGGGAAAGCACGAGTCTGGTAGCTGTGGCTGGAGCAGGAGCTTTGCTGCTCCGGGACGGAGCGTGGTGCAGCCAGCAGCAGGGCAGAGGGACGGCGCCCAGGCAGCTCCTTCGCTGCACTAGGAACGAAGAGACACTTTCAAATAAAAAGGCCTTCTTCAGACCAGGACAGAGTTAGAAAAAGTAAAAGCAATGTCTGTGGATTCCTCTCCTCCTTCCAGACCACCTGATATTTAAGAGTTTTCCTAAGGAAGCTCAAATCCCATTTCATTTCACTTTCCTCAGGCTTTGGGATTTTGAAATGACGTGGCCAGATGTCTTCTAAGTTCTTGCTTGACCTTTGGTGGAGTTGCAACATAGCCAGGGAGTTCGGCTGTGCGTACAAAAGCTGGACACGTGGGTCCAGCATTTAATTTGGAGGCAACGTTAGTTACACAGGCTTCTGTCTAAGTGATCACATACAGCTGTCTTCTAAAAAGCGCTTGCAGGAAGATTAAAATTGAATATTAAGGTGCATGTATGTTCTGCTCTGGCTGCGCAGGGGCTACGGAGACAGGAGTATTTACTGCATCATTGTGTCTGAAGAGGCAGCAGGGAAAGTGCCCAAGTCCAGGGCAGAAACTGCACCAGTTTAGCCAAGTGTTTATGTAATCAGTTCTGTTCAGACGCTGCTTCTGCCATGGGGTTGAGCTCCTTGAATTTTTAGCATAATATAGACATAAAGCAAATTCACAAATCAGATTGGACTGATTTAACAAGTGTTTTTGATTTAAGTGAATTGTTTTAGCAATGAGCTTAGCTGGATTAGGGTGATTTCTGCATGCCTGCATACACCAAAACAGAAGTCTCATGGGTTTTCTCATCTCTCATTACTGGGAACTCGTTGATTTTGGAAATTTGCAGAATTTTTTAGTGGGGGATGTTTGTCCTAGGCACATGAAAGGGTGTAACACAGGAGGAGTTGCTGTTTTGGCTCAGCATAAGAGGTAGGACTGGTCCCAGTCCTTCTTCCTTTTTAGCCAGTGAAAAGAAATGCTCAGAGAAAAAGAGGAGGAATCTGGACCTATTGGGCTAAACTCTGTGCTGGGGGCAGCGTGGCTGGCAGCAGCCGCACACTGGTGCTAGCCTGGAATTAATTTGGCCGAGCGATTTCCTCTTAAGCAACAGGAGGAGAGATGCTGATGGGCAGTGCCCACCGTGCTGCTTTTTGAACCTGGAGCCCGAGGTTGCGATACGCGATGGGAGCTGTCCTGGTGGAGTGCTGCTTTAAAAATTAATAACGACTTTCCCCCGAGCTGCATTATGCGGCGTTGTATATAGACTATGATCTCATGCCTCCTCCGCTGCCTTGCGCACACACCGTCTGCTGAAACCCAAGATGAGCTCTTGCTTTTTCTTTCGTCTCGAGAGCGCTCCCCAGGCTTCACGGAGACACAGCTGTGAAGCTGAGCGAAATCAGCGACTTCTTGGCTGCTGTGAAGAAAAACCAAGCCAGGGGAGCGCCCGGGAGCGCGACTGTGCCGGCTTCCTCCCGGCTGGGAAGGTGCAGAAGCCGCGCGGCTGCCCACCGCGGTTCGGTGCGCGCTGGGGCGGGTGCAGCGTGCCCAGCGTCTCACGTACGAATGCCAGCCAGGGTTAGATCAGCTATGTAGAAAAGGCTAAAAACACCCCTTGTCAAAAAATGGAGGCATTCAAGAATAGCAGTTACACCAGAAAACGTAAGGCTTTGACAAATACATACCCCTAGTAAGTCATTCGGTTTATGTGGAGTGCTGGCTAGCAAGTGCCCATAAGCCCCCCGTTTCTCTAGCAGAGCTTGTTTAACCCAGCAACCAGCATAAGAGTCTCCAAAATGTAGCCCTAGGCTCACACTGAGCATCCAGTTTAAAACAACAAAAGCCAAAGGAATCCAGATTAAAGCAAGGTTTGGGGTCCCAACCCTGCTCTGGTTTATGCTTGGGAAGCACCATAGATTTGGTGGTTGTTTCAGGAGAATAAGAAAAGGCAGCAAGTGTCTTTTATCACTCCAAGCGGATGTTGGGAACAACCGAGGAAGAGACCGATTCCCCGGGGGTGCCAGTTTTGTTTTGTTTTGTTTTGTTTTCCTGGAAAAGTCTGTCTATGGAGACGAGCGATTCCCTTCATTACCGATCACTCCATTAGCAAGGCTGATTGCTGATTTAAGGGGCTTTCCCCAAGTGCAGGGGATGCTCCGCTAAGAGCAGAGCTTTCTTTTTCCTTTGCAGGGTCTCAGGGGGGCTCCCTGTCTGGGAAAAACCCTCCAAGAAGTCTCAAGGCTGCAGGGTGGCAGAATAACCAACGCGAGCGCAGCTGTGTGAGCCCGCGGGGCCAGGGAAGAGGGGATGATACGCATTCCAGGTGAGGAGGTCATTAAACATTCAGAAACTAGTGCTTAAGGCGAGGAAACGTGGGGCAGAGCCGTCTCCTTGCAGCAGCTCCCTGGCGGTGTGCAGGGCGTGTGGGCTGCGAAGGCAAGCTCGCCATCCCCGCTTCCTCGTCAGCTATTTTCTGTTCAAATCGGACTGTTCTGCTCCAACGGGATGCCTGTAATTTCGCTTCCTTTTCCAAGGGATTTGCAGAAAGATGGATTTTTAAAAGACCAGCCCCAATCCAGCAGTCACTAACCCAGCACTCGCAGCACTGCTGAAAGGAGCTGCAGCTCCTCCCTTTGCTAGGAAAAAAAAAAAAGTCTTATTTACTTCAGTAGGAGACCTGAGCCAGGAAGGAGCATGGGATGCTGAGGGCAACTGAGCATCGGGCCAAAAGTGGTAGAAAAACACTTTATCAGCAGATCGGCTCCCTGTGGTTCTCCAGCCATCCAGGCTCCAGACAAGACACACTTAGCTGCATGCTCCTTCCCAACACTGCACGTAGCATAAAGGAGGGCAAGGTTATTCATTAGGAACAATTTGCTCTTGCAGCATAGCCCTTTCTGGTGTTTGTGAACTGACTTGAAATCAATAATCCCCAGGAATACACGTGCTGGGCCCCAAAACCCATCGCTGAATATTTGGTATGAAGGGAATTTATCTTTTAGATTGCTTAGAAACGTTTCTCCTCCAGTAGGGGATAAAATGCAAGGTCTGTCAGGGACACAGTGCTCAGCCAGTGCGTTCCTTCCCTGGATGACGGTAAGGAAACACTTTTAAAAGCTTGGAGTCGAATTGCCCTTGGAATCTGCTTTTTGACATTCTTTTGGCCTCTGAGAATTCCCCCCTGCCATGAGAGACAATTTTCTGGTACAAATACCTGAAGCTGGGAAAAATGTGCCTAAAAAAATCTGCGCAATCATCAGTGCAAATAGCACTGGAGTCTGAAAGGTTTCCTGAAGCAGAGAGCCAGCAAAAAACTGCTCAGCACTGGACTGCAAAAAAACTGTTGACTTCTAAGAAAAAATTCCCCTTCCTGATCAATCTATATGGAGTTTTCTTCCCTACTTCCCAGCATTTGAGACTACTTTTATCACCATTTGGGAGAACATCCAGGAGCTATAGGAGGTCTGGACTAGCGGACGTTGACATGGGGGCTGGGTTCCCCTTGGTTCTTGGCCACCTCAGCGAACGCTGCTTCCCAAGCTCCATCGAAAGCAAAAGCATTGCCCTAAAGCAGATTAGTTTATAAAATTCTGGGCTAGATTATTTGGTAGGTCTTAATTTAGGTAGAGGTTAAATTATGTACAGGAAAGAAAGAAAGAAAAAAAAATAGCACCTTCTCAACAAGTATTATTTTTTGCTATTTTGAGTATAAATATTAATAACCAAAATATATTTCTCCTTGTCCCATGTTTCCGAACAGCCTCGTGGGGAAACTGTAGCACCGCAGAGAGGCAGTTTAGCCCCAGACAAATATTAAATGTAGCACCAGAGAACCTAAAGTCATAAGAAAAGCTTATCCCACGTGGTGCTATAGCACTTAATATATACACACACACTGTCTGTTGTCCAAGCTGCTAAGCACCTGCTCCCCCGCGCCCAAAGCTGCCCATTTTGCAGCAAGGGCCCCGTCTCAGAGCATGACCTAACTCTGCGTGGACGGATGATGTTTCATCCTGCTGCATCAGCAGGGCCACTTATGTCACTGTAAACAAGGTGCAGTGGAGAAAACGCAAGCGTTACAGCAAGGACATCACTACTCTTTTGACTCGGACTGCGGGAGCACGAATGCTCAAACCACCATCATCTACAAGGAATGCTGCTTACGTTCTCAACAAGGCATGCACGTTTTAACGTATGCATACAGGAGGGTTTACATTCTTCTATATATAAGCATGTATGTGTCTCTGTTTTGCTGCTGGGCCCTTGAACAGCTCCTTCAGTGCAAATCCTTCTTCACGATGCCCAAAGCACTTCCAGCATCTTCCACTTCTTTCTTTATCTCCGTTCTTCACAGCTGCTGCTCAGGCTCTGGACTCCCTGTAGGAAAAGGGGAGACAATTTTCTCCAAGGGCAGAGGGTTTTCTCCAGCCTAAGAAAGCAAAAGAATTGGGTTTGGTTTTAATTATATTGATGCACTGGTCGCAATAAAAGCTTCGGTTAAATTTATGCTTGAACTCTCCTGCTAAATTTACTGATGAGAAGAAGTATTTAATTTATGGGGCAGATGGTTTTGTGGTGCAACACTGGAGATGAGGCCTTTCTCCTGGGGCTATGGTGGGGTCACTGGGGAGACCCCCTTGGGGAGGTCCTTCCCCTGGGTGCTCCAGCATCATTGCCATCAGGTTAACAACATGTTAACTTTTAGGGAAGCCGTTACTTTGTTACAGGTAGGCAATGGGGTGCACCGGGTATCACAGGAGACTGGCGAGGCTCAGTCAGTCCTGGCTCTGCCACTGATTAGATTTGTGGCCCTGGGCAAACCACTTTGGTTGCTGCTGTAAAATGAGGGCAGTAATAACCTAGTTGCCTCACAGGTGGGCTGCGAGCCTTAATTAATACAACGCTCAGCGACAGGCACCCATCTAAGTGCAAATTAGCAGGAGAGGTGCCCAAGGGGCATTTACTGTGAAATTCCCACTTCCTGCGTCCATACCCAGGTGTCAGTACTGGCATTTGCCGGGATAGATCCCAACTTTCTGACTGTGCTGTCTCGCTCGCAGGGACTGTGGTGCAAAGTGATCTTATAAAAACCTCAGCAGAGAAATCTCTGCCGGCCTTTTGGATGTAGGGGCTTCCCTGGGCGAGAGGAAGCGGCAGGAGGTGCCTATGCAGCTCCATCAGCTATGAATGAGGGGCAAACAGCTTGGGCGCAGAACCTGAGCGCCTTTACTCGGGTGTCAAGCCAGAGCCGCTTCCTTTCCTTCTGCTGCCCTAGCACCCAGTGTGCTGGTCCCAGCATGACGGTTAACACAGCAGCGCTGCCGCTGAGCCTAACCGACCCCTCCACGGCGTGGCGGGGCTGCAACGGACTCTGAGGGACCTGGAAGGTCCTTCAGCTTCATCCTGTCAGCTTTTATCCATGGCTGCTTCACCAACACTGTCAGCAGCCCGTGCTGCTGGAGGCAGCGGCTGCAACCAGCTACCCCGGCTTGATTTATCTCTAGTTTGGAGGAAGCTAAAGCAACACGGACAGCGCTGGGTGGATTAACACCAAAATGAACCATCTAGATGTGAAACAGATTTCCATCAGTCTTGCTGTGGTCAAGGCTAACAGCCAACGCACAATTTTTATGATTTCCATATCCGCGTTGATGCAAATTTTGCATTCATGCAAGTGAAAGTACTGGAAACAGTTTTAGAAAGTATTTTAAATGCTTTTTTTGGCAGAAGATAAATGGGAAAGGTGTTTGCTACTCAATAAAGTACAAACATGACCATCCTGGCTGCACCAAAACACAGGCCTGCGAGCCCAGACTGCCCATAAATAGCTGCCAATACATCCCCTAAAGGCTGAAATGTGTCTCCCTCCAGCCCGCGGGCGTGAGAGACAGTGATGTGGGCGCGTCTGCATTTCTCCCCCAGGATGTCTTTACAGAGAGGTCTTGCAAAGTGGCCACACTGCTGGGTGGGACGGGACGGGAAGGCACCACCGGGGATGCCCACGGGATATCCAGCCCCTGAGACACTGAGCAAGAGCCCGGGATGTGCTCAATTAAACTGAAAGAGTCTGGAGAGCTCCGCAGGTTACTTTGACAAAGTGATTCCTTCCAAAGAAAAAGCACGAAAGCTTTATTTGTTATCTCTCATGTAGCAGCATTTCCAAATGCCAGATACGAAGCCTTGCCTTGCTGTGCCAGATACCGCCGGCCACAGATCATCCCTGCTGACATTATGTCCCATAAACTGTCCCTCTGTGTCACTTGACGTATGGAAAATCTTTAAAAACCTGTAAAAGTTGATAAATCCTATCATCTCTTAACCTCGCCATGATAAATCTGCTCTGGGGCAGGCAAAACACTCGGCTCACTGTTTATGTAACTCATAAGTGCTATTCCAAGGACTTCAATGGTTCTAAGTTTTGCATCAGCCCTGTGCCAGCCTTCCACGTAAAGGTGAATTTCATGGAAAGCATAAAAGTGAGCCCCAGCATCCTGGCCTCGCGCCCGCCTTTCAATAAAACACCTTGGAATACCCAGGGCCGTGTAAAAGCCCTTTCTGGGCGCACACTGGCCACGTCGCCAATATCTGAGTCATTAATGGAAAATACTCGGAGCCAAATTCTGATCTCATTTACAGCGCTGTAAATCCAGGGCAACCCAATTGACTGCAGTGGAGTTACTCCAAATTTCCCACAATAGGCGCTCAGCGGATAGATCAAAATTTGGTGCCGTGGGTCTGCAAAAAGGTTGAGGAAAGGCAAACTACATCCCCTTTGTAATACCGGGGCGGATATTACGTTGAAGAGATTGCTAGTGTATCCCCTCTGCAGAGAGGCAGAAATATTGTTTATTGTAGGTGTCTTTTGTCTCATACAATGTTGAAACTTTCTTGGAGGAGTGCTCACTAATATCAACACTTTTCACTATTTATAAAATACGAAATTATAGACAAATTCCTAGAAAGTCTGTGAAAAACATGGATTTAAATTGTATTAAAAAAAATCATTTGCTTTGAAATTTGTCATGTGAACCAACATTTCCTTTGGCCACCTGTCCGTCTCTTCCCGGTCATTTAAGGAGACGCAGATCTGCCTGGAACGCCGCTCCTTCCCAGCGCTCCGTGCGCAGAGGCCGCGAGCCCGCAGCGCCTTGGGATGCTGTTTGCAGAACCGCCCCCGCCGGCCTCCGCCGGCCGGTTGCTTTGAATAGCTCTGGGCATCTGCACACCTCAGTCACGTTGAACTCGCCAGCCTTTTGCCCTGCAGTCTTATCACACTGCCCGCTCAGCGGTGTCTACCAAAAGAGGAAAGCAACTCTTCCATGGGATCCTGCTCCATGGAAGAGCAGGATGGGCATAAAATGACTCTGGGCAGGGGATCCCTGATCCAATCTCTGCATTTCTTCCACTCATCTTTATTCAGAGATGCAAGACAAAGCCATGGCTGGGCACAACCGTTGCAAAGTCATAAGAGAACCTGATCCCCGGTCCCCGAAAGCAGTTGGCAGAGTCCTGCCCACAGCTAAATTTAAGTGGCTCACACAGGCAATTCAGTTGGCACACGATCCCTGCCTAATAAACAAAATAAGAGTTATGAATACATTTAAAGAAAAGATACTCAAAGGATTGGGTAGCAGGGAGAAAGCCGGAGGTAGGGTTGGATGGAGAACCTCCTGCCTCCTCCCTCGCTCAGCAGAAGATTAAAGAGAAAATAAAGGAAGGAGCGAGTTGAGAGCTCTGACAAATTCCCGAGCAGCCTCGCACTTCATTAGCGTCTCTGTGGGAGGTGGAAGGGTGACTGGGAAGACAAAAAAAAAAACAATTAGGAGAGGGTTGGAGAGCTGGCAAGGAGAGCGGGTCCCCTAAAGCAGAACACGGGAGAGCGGCATGGCCGCGAGATCCCAGCTCTGAAAGACCAAGGGCCAAGGAAAAAGGAACATGCTGGGGGCTCCAACCCTCCCGCAAGGAATCGGCCCGCTCTGCCATGGGCTACCTGGGGAAAGAGGCATTTCTTGGGCGCCGCTCAGTTTGGTAAACTCTGCTGCCCTTCTCCATGGCAGTTGAAGTTTTTCCCATGTGCAAAATCGGGGCTGGGTTGGAGGAGGAGGCTGCTCGACATTATGAAGGCAGGTCCATCCAGCCTTAGCTTTTCCAGAGGATAAACAAGAGCGCCTGGCTCTCCGTGCCGGGACGCGCATGGTGCGCAACACGCGGCGCACTGGTCCTCGTGCGCGCCTGCCGCCCGCCGCTGAGCCCGTCGGCTTAGTCCGGGTTAGCGGTACCGCCTCTGGTCCTTCATTTGCTTTGCACTTCTGCACAGCTCAGTGTGACATCTCCAGAAATCTTATCAACCCCATTTTAATACAGATAATTAACTGCACTGAGACTTTGGACAGAGTAGCTCTGCATGAGCCTAGCAGCAAGCAGTGGGGGGAATTACTGGCAGCACAGTGGGCACAGAACCAGGCTGGCAAAGCTGGCAGCGACAAGTAGGGTTTGATTTTAATACACTGCCACTTCTGAACTAATAGAGCGAAATACAAGGGGCGCTGTATGCCAGACTGGCACACAGCAACTATACTTGATGCCCTGGCTGGGCGTTTCAAGGTGATGTCAGATTATGTTTTGTAGATCTGCCATTTGCGAAGTGTTCATCCCCAAATCCCCGGCCCAGGCCACAGATATAAGAAGTCAGTCACATGCAGTGACCTTAATCCTGCTCTCACTGGCATCACCTGGAGGGCCGTGAGAGCAGGAGATTTTCCCCGTGTACAGGATTATTTCCTGCCCTGTGCTGCTGGGTAAAGCCACAAGGACCCAAGGAAACAGTTTCCAACCTTCTTCCTTGGAAGCAGTACGGACACTCGCACGGGTCAACGAGAAACACAGCAGCCGTTCCAAAAAGCGGGAGAAGAATTCAAGGAATTAGCCAGGCCGAAAGAAGCCTCTCCCCCTGGCTTCTCCATCGCGCCTCTGACCACTAGGCACGGGACAAATGCTGACTCTGCAGCACATTTCAGGGAATAAGCAGCTTCTCTGCTGAGCTGCCCCATCAGATCCCAAGATCTCCAGTGCCCAGAGCCTGGGCTTTCCATCCTGCTGCCAAATGCGGGGAGGATCACTGCAAAGTGTCTCAGAGAATGGCAGAAAAACACATTTTTGTTCAGAAATACTCTGTTGAGCCTCTTTCATACCCCTGTCTGAGATTAGCTCAGCCTCCTGCTGCACTATCGTGCGGGCTCCAAGATACTGCAGATACTCTGGTTTTGCAGCTGACACTGGGGTGAGCAAATCGCTATTCAGGAGGAAAGAATTAGGAAGAGTTTAAGGCAGCAACAGCCCAGAAGCTGAGGTGTAGCTAGTATGATTAATTATTCTGAGGCTGCTTTGCATTTGCACCTACAGCTTGCCCACTTGTGGCCCGCCAAGGCAGTCAGACCGTTCTGCTTGTTGTACACCAGGACAACCAGGAGCCTGCTCCTGGCCTGTCGTTCTCCCGTGTTTGGCCCCTTCATTTTCTCCCTGCTGAAGGAGATTACCTCTGTTCTATAGGGGATCATACTGCTTTCCTGTAGCGTCTCCCATTAAAGCAGCTCACAGGCAACTGGTTATGGCTGGGCCCGAAGAGCAGAAAGTGCCATGCAGGTGAGGGCTCCGTCAAGTTCGCGGCACAAGAGACTGGGAAAACTCTGCCTGAAAACTCAAACTGGTCCCAGAGCTGCGGGGCCTCTCTCTGCCAGCCCTTTTTGCGGCTACCTCCTCCGCATCGGCTGATTTCCCAAAGCTGCAGGAGAGGCCAGGAGGGAATTCCCCCAGTTTGTTAGAAAGAAAAGGACATTGAGACGCCAGATAAAGCAGATCACTGCAGTTGTCCCTTGGATTTCACTGTTTTTGAGCTCAGGTAGCCAACTGAGCCAGGCAGGGGGTTCAGCTCCCAGGCACTAGGATTAAACTGCATCCAGGTGACCGCTGGGCAGCAGGGATGAGCGCCGAGCCACCCTACGGACACGAGCTCATCCCCCACGCTGAGCCGAGCCCTGCAGATCCACCCCAGCCCCTGCAAGGAACTGCTGAAAAGAGTCTCCGGAAATCGAGGCTTTGATCCGTCTAAAAACTTTTGTGTTTGTTTCTTTTCAAAGCAAGCTTTTCAAAGGTAACTAGCTGAATCCACTGGCAGATATAGGAGCTGTGGCTCAAACAGAAGGGAGAGAACAACACTCCCTCCTCCCCCTGCTTTTACGTATGTGCAAACACGTGCAATGCAAATACACATACCTGATGCAAGACCCTTCCTTACTTCCAACTGTCCACGTGAGCATGTTGTTCCCACACTACGCGTCTATATTTGCTATATTCCCTGCACCTAAAAACACGCAAGACAGTTCGCAATGTGAACAAAGCTCTGATTTCCTTGGAGAACAGAGCCGAAGTCTGCCCCAAAATTGCAAACAGCCCAATTAAGCTGCAGCTGTATGAGGTCAGCAGCAATATTGGTGGCATTTTTTAAGCGCAATATTTTAAGCTCTTGTCTAAATGCTGTCAGAGTTGGTGAGATACGAGTGTGTGCTGGAAGTTAGGCACACGCTTAGCATCCGAATACAGAACATCTGGGAACATTCACAGGTACAAATTAAGCACCCCAAAGAGGAATCTTTGCTCCTCATGTCTGCAGGGAGAGGCTGATGCTCCCCAGAGCTCTTCCAGTCACCCCAGATCCCCAACGCTCTCTGATACACTCAGACCTCGCTGGACCCTTTGGGGTCCAGGCTTTGGGACGGCTTCCCCCGCGCACACACAGCCCGGTGCAGCAGCTTCGCTTCCTGGTCTCTGCACCCCTTGATGCCCCAGGTGCGCCGAGCCGGCCGGACAGCCCAGGAGGATAACGGGTCTTTGAGGCGTCCCGTCCCCGGCGCCGAGTGCCGGGGCCCCGCGGGGGAGGCGCAGGAGGAGCCGCCTCTGCGACAC